>VKKV01000063.1:57500-410719 GCA_008080845.1 Phytophthora kernoviae | reverse complement strand
ACATTATTTCTATTCAAGTACTTCCTTGACTATGCAGTGGACCTGACCGCTGCCGCTTCGAAGTGAACGAGCGTGTGGAATTATCTATCCTCGAAGACACCAACTGCATCACGTGCCACGCATTGGAGCTCTATGTGTTCGACGTTTCGGTGGTAGTGAAGGTCGTGAGGTCCCCGTGACGTGCCGGAGATCCAATACCTAGTTGCTGACCAAGCGGTTAAGATAGTGCTAACGAGTGTCTCAGCCTCCGGCCTCGTGCCACACTTCATCTAACCCGCGCATGGAGAACTGAACGACAAGTTGCACGGTTTCTATCGCAGTGAATACACCCACGAGCTGGCGGATGAGACTCGTCTCATGGCTGTGACCCAATTCGAAGCTTGTGACGCCTGTCGAGCCTTCGTGTGCTGGGACGAGCCCGATTAAGTCTAAATTTGAGATATCTCTGGCGTGTGACCTCGAACTCACGGCAATCTCAAATACGCACGTGGTGCAAACTCTGGTGCGTGCCGCACTTGGTAAGATCATCGCTAACCATCAACACCACTTACTAGCACGGTTGGGCGACTGATTGACTGATGGATTCTGCTCCCTCCGAGAACTTTACGTAGCGTCATGACGCCCCGTTAAACTCCAAAGTCAGGAAAGATCCGCTGCTCACTTCGGATTCGGTCATCAATCTACTACACGTGACTCAAGTGACAGCGAGAGATCTGTCAGAGGGAGACAGAGGGATGGAGGAGAGAGAGAATTCTGCGCGAACTGTCCGGTACTTTTCTGGAGGTGGCTACTACGTCCACTCCTGTCCTCCTGATGTGAGCATTTGCTCTCAAGTTCCAGGATTTGAGACGACAATTACTGGACAACAGATTGGCAGCAATATTAGTACATCGTCTCTTGCATTGCTGGGAGCTGTTAATGCAATTGACTCCGATGAGGACGAGGAGAAGGAGGACCATTCCTATGTGGACATTGTCACTGATGGACAATCCAAGCTCAATGATTCTTCGTCTCTTAACGCCGCGGATGAAATCGACTCGGATGATGACTCAATTAGCTATTCGGTCAATGGTTCTTCCTCTCTGCTGCCTGCTGAAGCCTCAAAGGCTGCGTTGGATTTGTGTCCAGCCATTGACACGAGTATGCTCAAGTCGGATTCTGAGTCCGAAAGTGAGGAATCGAGTGAGGAGTCGGAGGCCGACGTCGATAGTGACAATTACGACTCGGAATATGGTGAATCAGTCGGCAAACCAAGCAATGATTGCTATTTACCGTCATGGGAGACGGACTATCTGCCGGTGGACCAAGTGGACGGCATTATCCGCACGGACATGAAGGAGTTGGAGGTCAAGAAGCCGTGGCGGTCTGTGTTCCGCTGCCTTGACGTGCCATTCGGTTTCAGGCACAGGGACGACCCGTTCGACATTTTCTTTATGCGATGGGATGAGTTTTGGCACACGCATGGTCGAGCAGTATGGGAACGAGATTTTGGCAGCCATTACGTCCGGGGTCGACCGAATACTATCGCCGGAAGAGCCGTCAGCGCCGTGCGATGCGGGATTTCCGCGACTTGGCCACGGATCTGGTTGCGAGACTCGGAGAATCTTATCGTCGATGGCTGGCTAACGTTCTTCGTGAAGGCTGGTGGTACCGGACCGAGCCATTCACACTTCGCAGACTGTTCCTCAGAGACCGCCACCTCTACAAGGAGTATTTAAAATGCCGTGCGCAAGACCGTTGGCCACGCGGCAAAAAGGTTTTGGTGGAGCGAGGTTTGAGACCGATGTGGTGGGTTCCTGAGTCTGCAACGAAGAGCAAAAACTAGCTTGGGGATGATGAATGGTTTGAGTAGTGGGAGGCTGCAGAATGTGCGAGGCTTTGCAGTTGTTGTTTGTCATTTGAACAAGTATTTTGTTGCCGATGTTCTGGTTTCGCACTTCGGGCGTTAATCGCTTGGTGCCCGATTAACGATAACCGGCGAAATGATTAATATAAAGCGTATGTATGTTTTGACTTAGAACTTAGCTATTACGCAAGTACCGCTTGCATCCTGCATCGCGGTCAACTGGATGCACTTAGTTAGGCGTTTGGACGGCTTCGAACACGCCGGAGCCCTTCTCGGTGCGCTTGTCCTCCTCATCATACAGCTCGACATTCTTGCCACGGGGCTCATACCCAAAGAACAGCACAATGGCCGAAACTACCATCAGCATACCACCAAATACCCACATGATGGCCTCCAGAGACATATTCCAGTCACTGAACATGGAGGCACACAGGTATGGCCCACTAAAGGAGCCGATACGACTGAAGCCCGACGGATAAGCAGCACCCATGCCTCGAATGGCCGTCGGTAGTTCTCGGGCGTGTAGGCGTACACGCATCCCCACGCACCCAGCATGAAGAAGGACACGAACGAGCCAGTCACCATCACAGGCATCTTCTCAGCCTCCACGTAGCCCATGGCGATGGCAGATGCAAACGCTCCTGCAAGGAAGATCACAAGCGTTTGCTTGCGGCCGATAACTTCCACAAGCCCAGCGGCAGCAAAGTAACCAGGCAGCTGGAACGCCGTGATGACGAGGATCGTCTCCCACTGGCCGTTCATGTTGTAGCCCTTGAGGCCAATCAGCGTTGGCAGGTAGATGAAGATGGCGTAGTACGACATGGAGATGCCGAACCACAACGTCCACAACACTGTGGTGCGCACACGGAACTGGCGCTGGAACAGCATTCCGATGCGCTTGAGGTGCGAGTCCGGCAGCTGCTGTGGTGGGACAACCGTTGCGGTCTCACCCGTCTCAAGCTCCGACTTCGGGTCGTAAGGGTCCAGACCGTGAGCGCGTTCAATGGACTCCACAATGGCCACAGCCTCGTCGTATCGTCCTACACTTGCCAGCCACTTGGGGACTCAGGGATGTAGAAACGGATGGCGGCGGCGTACACGACAGGGATACAGCAGATGAAGAAAGTTTCACGCCAGCCGATCTTGGGCGCGACACCGAACGCCATGACGACTGCGATCATGCAACCAATGGCCCAGAAGGACTCGAGCAGTACAATGATCTTGCCACGTGTCTTCTTTGGCGAAAGTTCTTGCACAAGTGTCGAGGCCACGGGCAGTTCACCTCCCAGACCGATACCAGAGATGATCCGTGCAAAGGTGAGGGATGTGACGTTCCAACTGAAGCCGCAGAAGGCCAAACCGAAGAGGAAGATGAACATCGTGACCATAAACATGGGTCGACGGCCGTACTTGTCGGCCAGACTGCCGAACGGGAATGATCCGATGAACGATCCTACAAAGACAGCTCCGCCTAGGAACGATGCTTGTCGGGAGCTCTGGGGATGTCCTCCCGAATGAGGAGGAGCAGTATGTGAAGATAAAAGTCTCCATTGAGTCCATGGCCCATCCGATGCCGGTGAGTAGAATGAGTTTGATGTAGTACCACGAGAGCCCCATGAAGATGCCATGGTCGCGTTCGCCGATGGCATCGATGCGTCGAGTGATCCTCTGTACAGCCTCCACGGTGTTAAGTGGTGCGTTCTGCGTCATGACGAACAGTAAAACTGCAGTTTGTACCTCTTGGAGCGTGAAGTTCTTGTCACCCGCTGGTTGCGTTACACGACGAATCGAATAATGAGCTGCAAACCAGTGCTTGCGTTACTCGACATCTAACCACAACGCGACGATAGAGAGCACTTGAAACGCGAGTGATGGCTGAAGTAGTCGCAGTAGCAGAAATAGTACATAATACATCATATAAACTTCAAAACACCTCAAACAAAAAGGCAAGCCACGATTTTTCCCAGGAAATACAACAGGTCAAGACAAACTTGGATGGGTTTGGTGTGCAGGTAAAATATATTGACGTCATTTGACCACCGATATCAGATTTGTCTTAGTCCATCAGGAAGAGAAACGGCAAGTGTGGCGTGTACGCACCGGTATCAAGACAGGACAACAATCGAGATTTCCAAGGTTACGAGTGTTCACTTATAGCTCATGACAAACCAGTATGGCACACGCATTCGCTAAATACAAGCATTATCGAGTCGAGAAGTAGCGCTTCCTTTGCCAAAATAAAAGCAGCCCAATCGGAGCACCTTCTCGTGACTTGATTAAAGTCAACTTAACTTAACCTGCTGACGCCGGGTTTGGGCGTGTTGCGCGCAGGCGTGGAAACTGCTCACACCTTCCGAAAATGTTGGTAGGGTCGTTATTAGCATTCAGTTACAATAAACCGCACGATTTCTTCTACCACCTCCATCAATTGCATCGCAACTGATGAAACAAATTTAAGTCGAGGTATATACCTCAATTTAAGGAAAACAAAGACAGATCATTCTGACGTAGGCGCGTGCTTGATAGGTTCTGAATGATGTGATTGGTGGAGAGCACGGAAAGAGTCGGGTGCAGTACCACATGACGAAATAACAGGTTGTACAGTACCGTTTACAATACTTGGCACTCCTCTTATTATGAAAGGCACTGAGAATGTCCACATTTCCTACTTTTGTGGAAAATATAGAATTCAATGAGAGCTCAAGCTGATCACAATGCCTGTTCCCGCCTTCGATCCAATGCAATGGGACCAGATCCATTACAAAGGTCAACTTCTGGAACAGGGATGTCAACGCAGCGAGGAGCATGCTGGAACTGCTTAAGAGCGGACTGAAGGGAAAGCACGGAGTGAGACGGCTGAGAGTATTTCGGCGAGGTCAGTAGCACAAGAAACGTAGACAGAAAAAAAAAGTGGCTGGAAAGACTCGCAGCGTACGTGTTGCGGGAATGCGTAGCCAGCCACATCCATATATTCAGGCATAAGGACCAGTAGTATATTCTCAGTGCTATCAGTAATAAAAAGCAGCGCAATCGTAATGGGGGTATAGATTTTTGAGACATTGAAGTCGTTGTCGACCCTTTTTTGTGCTGAAAAGTAAGATTGTCATAGACTTATTGCTCTCCATGAGGATCTCCAATGAGTTCAGTAAAAGGAGCTTCTGGACACTCTGCCACCACATACCGATCACAACTCGACTATGTTAAAGCTCAAGCGACAGATAATATGCGCTGTGACCAACGAGATACCGACGGACACGGACCTCGTCGCTCGTCGGCCCTCTTCATCAAGCTCCATCTTGAACTGATGGAAAATCTTCCTAGTATGTGCGATTGGAACCCCTTGGCACAAGCGCTAAGATCGGTGTTTTATCCGCGGGCATGATATACACAAACCGCATGAACGCCGCATTGGTGGCGTCACAGGAACTCATTGGCACTGTCAGCAACGAAATACTTTATCGTCGGAAGATTTTGACTCCAAGACAGCCGACTTGGAGTGCCGTCTTGGAATGGCGGCATGTCCCGTATTAATAAAAGTCATACCATCATGTCTTTCGGACGGACCGATGAATCGCTAATTGATTTGGGCAACCACTTGCATGGCTAGCGTAACAACCTTATATTTCACTGTGAATGTGAATCAGTGTTTGAGTCACCCCACAGTTAACAACTCTTGGGTCGTCTTGAACGTTTTACAACACAATGCAATGCGAGGCTCGGTGCAAGCTTGCCACTCGACTGCTGTAATTGGCGACATGGGAGCAACCGCCGCAAGTTCGTCTCTTGTCCACATTGGCATGTAAAATACCTCTGGAGGCTGGGGCTCACTTGCGAACAGAATACAGCAGTTCCTAATGGGGAAGTTGATAACAATTGAGTCTATCGAATCCACAAGGTCCGATCTGGAGACCAGAGCTCGCGATTGCTCGGCAACTGGCAGCAACCCAACATGGACTAGCCATTGAAGTAAACGATCCGCTTTACAGGGAGAAAGAGCACGCGCTTCTCCTTCACCAATCCCCACAGCACGTAGTAGAGTAGCACCGACTTTCTGTTTCCTACCAAACCGGTGACGACGGCAGGTCGGTGGAGGTGAGCTCCAGGTTCACCTCCAATACTTGGATTTTGACTCGTCTTTGGGGCGATCTCCAGTCATTCCCTCCCATTCAACAAACCCTGAAGATTCCATCAGCGTAAACTCTAGAACATCTCTAAGCGTGATAGTATTATCATCTTCCTTCATCCATGCTCCATCCTTTATCGCCAGGGCTTATCGGCATCGGTCGCCTTCAAAGGTTGTTCATTCTTTCACCTGAATCATCTCCTTCAGGTACAGGCCAAGTAAGTCTCCGCAACGTCCACGGAAAACACTTCCCTTCCCTTCACGCCCACAACCACACACTATAAGCATCTTATAGTTTCACCATCACTCTCTTGTTTAACCAATGTGAATCACCTTCTCTTGGCGCACTATCGGGTGTTTTGGTGACCTTAGGTCAGTAGTTTTCAACGTGTTCGAGTTCTCGGTGAGTGAGCCGACGGGGTCAAAATTCCGCTGGCGGCTGATGGACTAACAGCCCGTGGACGTCGACGCGATGCTGTTGCTTCTCTCTCCTCTTTGCTCTGTAGCAAGCGAGCTGGTACCCAATCGTACGTCGTTCGCAGCCCTTCCTTCTGCTTCTGTCTTCTTCCTTCCCCAACCAACAGCGGGTTCAATTCTCCAAACTTGGGAGAGACGCTGTTCTCTTTCTCCTGCTGCAGTTCTTGGTAGGCAACCGGGATAGCCACCCACACATTGCTCAAATTCACACGAGCTTCTTGTGCCACAATCCTTTCGAAGCGGCTAAATGGGACGCACTGCACCTTGGAACGCGTAAGAGCTGACACACGTGGTGGTCGTGTCTGAAGTGGCAATGGCTCTAATACTGTTGCACGTTCACCTCGCCGTAGCTGGTGGTGGCGCATCTCATATCGGTGGGGTGGCGGCAGCAGCGGCGTTTCTTGTTGTCTTGCTAGCATACGAGCTTCTAGCTCTCTTCGACGCTTTTTCTCCATCTCTGAAGGCGCTAACAAAGCACCACGAGCCTCCCGCAGACGTTCACGCTGTCTCCGTCGCACAAACCTCTTCAGCTTCCAGTCACGCAACCGACGGGCTCGTTGACGAGCACAATAACCACGCCACATGCGCTGTATGAGACGAGCACCCAGGCGCTGGGTAGCACGGCGGACAAAGAATGCAGTGGCACGGGTGCTGGTCTCGTGTACGGCTTTTAGCATTACTTGCTGGGTTTGTTCACGTTGCTCAAGGCAGAATTCATACCCATTAGCAGTGCCAACAGACGTACTTTCGCCTCTAAACCTGCTCGCTCGTTACGCTTCCATCGTCGCCATAGTCGCTGAATCCCTCGTGCATGTCGCGCCAAGCGTTCCTGCTCTCGTGCAGCGACAGCTTTTCGCGACTGCTCTTCCATCACCTGATTTACAACCTCCCGAGCAAGTCTCGCTGCGACTTCAATTCTATAGCGTTTGTGCGCAACAGTGATCGCCGACCGACCTAATCGTGCCAATGCTCGACTCACGCATCGATATAGACGAACTTGGCGTTGATGCTCTCGTTCTGCTTTTGCTTCTTTCCCGCCTCTCCTCATTGTCAAGGATGCCAAGGCCCTCCCTATCGATCTCTGGGGCATAACAAAAGACTCTTCTCTCCGGTCAATAACGACGACAGTGGTCGAAGACATTTCTTCCACTTTGGCTGATGATCAATCAGCGTCGTGGTTGCACGGCGTTGTCGAGAGAAAAATATGGTCGTAAGACGTCTCAACGATCGCAGCATGGCCATCACTGTACCAGTGCTGCTGCCGACAACCGAAGCGAGGGTTTGAGCACCCGCGCGTTGTCTCGCTCTAGCACGGAAAAAAGTTGTCACTCGCTTCGAACGCAGCACTGCAAGTTTATTCTGCACCGCAGACGCTTTCAACGCCAACGGCTTGCGCTCCTCCTGCTTCATTTCGTTTGCTGGAGGTCGCTTCAGCCTTAAGGGCAGGAATGTAATTGAGCTACTCATCCTGTGTGGCGATGCAATCGCGACTTGGCAGCACAATCAGGTGTGACGTGTCGAGGAATAGCCCGCCTCAAGGTTTGCTTGGTGTGGAGCAGTTGTCGTTCTATTCACAGCAGAGACGTAGTAGTCCATGAACACCACAAGTTAGCGATATTGTTAATCTATTGCATCGTCGTTAAAAATGCCTGCAACCTTGGCTCACTCATTACCCAAAGAGGTTGGGTGATTCTCCTGTTGGTTTGTGCTCGCCAAAGAGGTCGTAGGCCGCGTTGGAGTGGCGGCCAGTAGCTCTAAACCGTAGTACGATCGGCCGCGGTGCCTTGCTCACAAGTGTTTTGAACTGCGACGTGTTGTCAACGCGCGTACCGTTCACCGCGAGAATGCAGTCACCAGCAGCAATACGTCCCGAGGCCTGAGCAGCACTCGAGGGTACACACTCCCGCACGATTACCGAGCGGCCACTCTGTTTGGCAATAATGCCCAACGATGCACCTGAAAATTGCACCTCAAACTCATCATCGCCGTCGGACGTATCTGCGCTTTGATCGTCTGGACCAGGTGCCTCTCAAAGAGCGAGTCCGAATCTGATGGGGCTGCAGAGCTATCGTTGGCTTGCAGATCATCTCCAATAATGACAACGTTCGTTGACCACCAGCTTTGCGTTTCTTGCAACGTAAACGTGGCGGTGTATCCGCGATTGGCTCTAAGCCGTGCTGTCTTGCGTGTAGCGTATATGCTGCAAGCGTTCGACTGCACCGTAAAGTATACATCACCCGATGTCAGTAGCGTCGGCGTGTACCCGTAGGCAAATACTACGAGGGCACGGTCGGCCCTCCAGGACGTTGTACTGCCTCCTCCAGTTGACGCAGCTCCGCTGTCGGTCAATACACTCGCAAGATGCCGCCGCCCCAGTGGCAGAACACGCAGTGAGGCACCGTCGTTGAGCTGTGTGTTCACTACCAAAGAGTGTCGCGAGTTGTTGATCAGCGCCAGCGCAACGCAACCGCGGGCTTCCAGACCGGTGTGGTTGGCGTCCCAGTCGTACACTAGATGCCGCACCTGTCGTAAGAACTCCGTGCTGTTGTGGCACTCGCCAAACGCGCGTGAGTGCTTACGAATAATCTCACCATTTGTCATATGCTCGTAGCGGAAAGCAACATCCGATGAACTGTCACCTCCACCCGACGTGATCATTCCAGGCGCAGTCGCTCCTGCCGCTGCAGCAGGGTCAGGCTTGCCACGCAACGTCGATACCAGTGAAGTGACTCCGCCTGTCACCATGCTTGTCACGAGCGACGTGACTTCAATTGATTCGATCAAACTGAGAGCCTGAGACTTCACAGACTGCTCGTAAAACGAACGATCGCACCACCAAGCGCTTCTTGTGTTGCCAGTGCGTGTGATAACCGATAGCCCTCAATACTACGCACGCGTTCTCGATTTTGAGCTTGAGGTTTGACAGCCAAAATCCGTCGCTGCCTTGGTGGCTGGAATTGCTTTTGTCACGTGTGAAACTTACGACCACACGCACAGGCGAGATTTCGCCTGATGCAATGTACAGTTTCCTACCTGTCATGGCTGACATGTCATGTGAATGAATGCCCTCTTCGTCATTTTTCTGATCCACGAAGTACGCAAGTAGGTTCTCTTCTTCGTTGTCGTCGATATCGCCGACCTCTTCACCCGGAAAGGCTGCAACTAGTGACTTGTGCTGGAAGTGTGCAACCGTCTCTCTTTGCAGTTTGTTTAGCCTGTCTACGAACGTCATTGACGTCGCAATCTTCACATTCTGTAGCTCCACGTGCACACGCTCTACCCACGTATATTTGGCGTGTGGACGCTCCAGATACGTGATCTCTAGGAAATATTTCTCCATACCTACCGCACCGGATTTTGCTGCGGGAATACTATCCCTGTTAAGAAGCGGTCTCAGTATCACGCGATTTTTGGACTGTGGGAGTAGGTCTTCCACCTTGAGACCCATGAGATTTACCTTGGCTGATGTTGCCTGTGGGGACCATGATGCCTCTAGTCCTATACGTGTTAACGTCGCACGAGCTACTGGCTCGCTCGCGTCTTCAGCCCCTTCGGCAAATAAACTCTGAGATTCATTTGCACTCATGCCGCCGTGTTTCTTGTCAGTGACTGTCACGATGACACCCGCCACTTGTGCATGAAGGCTGAAGGTTTGCCACCCTGCCGCTACAGGGCCTGAGACCCCATCACGCGCAAATGATGAGACCGTTGAACTGGACATCGATAATCTCGAGGAAGTAGAAGTTGGGGATCCGGTGCCTCCCTCTGTCACAATGACGATGAAGGTAGCCTGCGAAAAATTGCCTCGCTTCACTTCCACCTCCAAGTGAACACCACGTCCACTGGAGCGTGGCGGTACTAACAAATCCGTTGTAGCCATATGATCAACGGTAAATGGTGCGCTCCAGTCGTACCCGTCACTACAGAATGTATCCGATGCATCATCATCTGGCAACACCGAGGCACGCAGTCGAGCACGAGTACCACCCACCCAGTATAGTGCGTACATATCCCCCGCAGCTAGCACATGGTGAGCAATATTGTCGTTGCTAGAAGCGTCAAGCCGTTGCTGTTGACGGTCTGGAGCCTCAAGTAGGAGTAGTGTGTACCGTGAATGATTGAGTACCAGATATCGGGGAATAACACTCACAAGTGTCGTGACCGAACCGAAGTGCCGGGTTGCGTAATCTGCCGAGACACCTAATTCATATAGCACACCGTTAGCACTGCCCGAAGACCCACTGCCTCCTGCAGAGCGTAGCGTAATACACTCGTCCTGCCAGCTAAGCCTCCTTGGATCTGCTTCAAATCGACCCGACCAATTACAACCACGCAAGCCAATACGAACCACTGGCACTTTACCGCTGTCGCTAGAATATGCGCTGATCTGAGCATTTCCCACCTGGGCACGTGCAGCTCGGGGTGGTATGTACGCTTCACTGTCCGCAGCAGTACCATATACCAAGTCCAGTCCGGAGCGGTTAATGACCCAGATCTCAGCCATAATTTCCACGCGCACAGGTCGTGCTGTGTGTTCTGTGCCACCCACCACTCGAAGCAGCAGTCGGAACGGGCGTCCATCGTCTATCCGTGTGAGCTGTACAGACAAAACAGCACCATTAGGTGTACCGCGCGGCGCAAGTTCCAGCCACTTGGATGACGATGTGCAGCCTTCCACAAGCAGCTGAAACAAAGGTCGTTGTGCGATATCGGTCCACCAGATGCTAGTTTTGGCACCAACTGCGATCATCTCCGGTTTCGACGGACTATCACTTGCTCCTGAACCGTAGGCGGAACTGTATGCTGATCGTGCTCGGAATGTAATTGGTACTGGAAGCTTATTGACTAGTACCAGCGGCTCGGCGAACTCAACGACGCGCAGCTCCTTGACACTTGACATGGAGACGCAATACACAGTGTTCCGACCTTCAGCATCATTACTCCAACTCGCGGGAAACCGAAGTGGAGGCTACAGCCGATTCGACCTTCAACTCAACAGCGGACCGTGTCTGCACTGGGATAGGTGCGCTCCATGAATAAGTGGAATCAGCCCCCACCGGCCGCACACGCAGCTCCGAGGCCAGAGAAAGCAATATAGGCACAGCGGAGTCTTGGTTCGGCTGAAGTATCCCGATTTCTACTGGTGTGTGCCACGTCGGGTCGTTCACGAGAAGTGCCACTGGACGACCAGATGATAGTCTATTCACTAACTTGATAGGCGACGACACAACTAATAGGATGCGGCCCTCTACGAGTTGTGCTGATAAGCTCATCGCGAGGCTTGTTCGCTGCCCATGCGTATCCACGAGGGAACACACGCGCACCCAACTGCTCAAATATTAGACCCTGGACAGCTTGAAAACGCGGTGCGTTCCCACCAGTACTTTTCGAGTCCATCAGTTGTAAACAAAGCCGCAGATTAGCCGCAGCTCGATCGGCTGACGCATACCGCCGCACCACGCCACGTCCTCTGTCTAAACCATGAACGTAGCGAAGGTCTGCCAGTTTCCCCGTGGAAACGACTTCGGGTGCCGTCGTGAAGGAACCATTGGAAAGCCAAAAACCTAAAGGAAGCCCCGTCTCGTTTCGAATAACACAAGGTGCCGTCTCGAGACGCTTGTTTTCTTCTTGCTTTGTTTCTGTGGTTAGTGCACCGCGCCGCTTCCACGCTCCGCCTACAGATGCCACGACCTCTAGTAAACCGTGGGTGACTGTGAGATCTAGTGGCTGGGAAGCTGTGACGATCACGTGCAGCTCGCTCTCATGCGAAATAGATCCCTGGACGGATGCATCAATTGCCCATTCAGCACACATGGGATGCCAGTCGCGGGTATCTGGGTTGTAATAAGACATGAGAACCACCAAGTTGCCGCCACCAGATATAGTAGTCGTCATAGGCCGTGACGGCATTGGGAAATCTGAAGTCGCGAAGGACGCCGATAAATCATCGCCGTCCCCTGTTGTATGGTGTATGTGACATTCAGGAACAAGTGGCAACGCTCCACCTGTAATTGTGCAAGCCCCATATCGCACCCGTCGCAGTCGTTGATCAGCGTTAAGCTCACAGACGGCAGTTCACACGTGAAGTATCGATGCACTTCCTCTTCTTCTGCTACATCATATTCCTGGATATATTTCGACGAGGAGCGGGATCTTAATAAAGCTGAGGGAACTGCACTTTCGACAGAAGGCGAGTAACGTAAGCTGGTAGCGCGGTGGCGGCCTTCGTGTTGTGCAAAGGCTTCGTCAAGAGCTTGCATCGTGTCCATCGCCATGCAAGCGTCATCGTAAGATACGAACACATCGATTGGAGTAAAGCTCAGAGCTACGATCTGTTGTCGTTGGCCTGCGTGCGGGAACAAATCGCTTACTTCAACGTGCAAGTTACACGGTTCGAGCAATTGGATCAATGGCGCGACGTCGATGGCATCCCATTGCTCATTCAACGACGGTGATGCCACACAACAACCCGGGCGTTTAGCATTCTCCAGCACCACTTCCATATTTTGTGCATCAGCCAAGATACTGCTTTGAATCTCCAGATCGCCGCCTGAAGCATTATCTTTCTTTGCGTCCGGATGAGGTTTCCATTTGAACTCAAGCCCGAAATCGCCTGTAAAGGCCACCCGTGGACTCTCTGGATCATATGCATCTCGCGGTATAGCAATTCCGACTTGGGTGGCCTTCATACGGACTGTAATAGTTGTCTCTGGCTCCTTTCCGTCTCGAAGAATGTCCGATATACTCTCACGTCGCGTTAATAGAGAAGGAGATGGTGATGGTGATGGTGATGGTGACGTTGTTTGAGGAACAGACCGTACCACATCGTTCGGCGGTGCGATCGAATTCTTGTCCTTCGTGTTATTGCTGACTTCAGCTCGACTCGGCCTCGATGGTAACGCAAAGAATCCAACAAGTGCCAGTAGTGCATCTGGAACAACAGTGCCCGTGACCTCAGAGAAGAGTAAGTCAAGATCACCCGTCAGCGCGACATCATCCCACGTATAGCGTATCTCCAGGGGCCTTGGTGAGACCAGTAGTTTGCTACTATCAAAGCAGACCATCGATGACTTATGCTTGCCGGCAAGATCACGAGCACAGAACGCACCAAGACACACCGCCAAGCGCGGATTTTTATCGTACTCGTCATCGAACAGTAGCGAAAACCAGATGCGACGATCTCAGCGAAGGCTCCACTGTGCGAATTTCTGTCGCTAGCAGGCGTCGTGAGAGTATGATCCACTACCGATTCAAGCGGCGTATCCTCTTCGACAAACTGCCCTGCTACCAGATCCTGGAACAGCAAGATTCGTACATCCTCCATGACGAAGCGCATTTGTAAAGTTGCCTCATCTGCGTCTGCCTGAAGGTATGTGTATGTCACTGTAGGGCGCAACGATGGTAGATCTCCAACATCAGCGCTGCTCTTTCTCCCAAGCAACCGACCTACGCTATTAGACTTGTTCATGTCTCCAGCAGCAGGTGCATTCTGCAGTTCATCAGCGCCGAAGTTCTCCAAGATCAGTGCTACAATACCAAGATAGGTAGTGCGAGACAGCCGCGCCTCCACTGGGGGCAGTACAGAATCCACTGTGATTCTCGGAAGGAAGACTGTTCTTGTTTCATCACTGTCACCTATCTTCTCCTCGTCCCCAGGGAAACAGTCGACGACACAAGGTCCTCGATGCTGATTTTCAGATTAGCGGGATCAGAAAGCAGCTCTTCATACAGCGGTCTTTCACTGTCACCTCTGGTCTTCTTACCAGCGCCAGTCACCGTGCAATAAATCCGAACTTGTTCCAGGAATATATCCTTGCAATCCACTCTCAACGAAATACCACCACCTTCGGCATCTGTCCTTCGAATCATAGCCCGCGAAAGGGCTCGTCGTGCACTACACGCTTGGTTCTCGCTCCTGGTGGCCCTTCATAGTGTGCTGCACTGGCTGGGAAATGATCTAGCCGCAGAACGTCAGCGGTGACCTTGGCATGAGGAGAATCTTCAAGACTCAATGGGAGAATTAGCGTGGGCTTCTCTATCGTAAGGTCAAGCACAACACTAGCCTCATCCTCGCGAAGCAGCAGTTGAGTTGCGTTCATCAGCGTTTGACTTACCATTGCACCACCAACGCCTTCAAGTAGAAAGTCTACGAGCTCCAGAATTTGCTGGTGATAGTAAACACCCCTCACTGGTTGGAACGCTAGACGCAGCGAGCTCTTGTCACTCGTCATCGGGTCGCTTGCAAATGCGAAGGTCAGCAATGCCTCTGACTTTTGCCTGAGTCCTTGCGGCGATGAGCCTCATCCTCATCAAGCCCGATAAGCATAGAGTACAGTGGGTGCTTCGATGTACTTAAGTCCGTGCCCACAAAGTTTCCTACGTGACCTGTCACCTCGAATATGTCTTCGTCGCCTGAATTTCGCCCTTCCACATCGTAACTCGTGAAGTTGAGTGCTGCATCCTTCATCTCCAGACGTGCCAGTTGTCGGTCGAGCTGATCCTTATTAAAAGTCAAGCTAAACTGTACTAGCGACGCACGAATCGTCACGAGTGGGCGTCCTCGAGAGCTCATGCTCGGTAATGCAACTATCCTACATTCTGCTCGTCACGAGATGCCTCTGGGTGCTTCGCAGTCCCTGATGCAAGTTTCTAGCTGCCGTGGAATCCTCTGGTGGGAAATCGTCGCCATGCGATTGAATAGCAAAAGCATAAGCTGATATAATGCGATAAAATAGCGCCACAGACGACGGGTTCCACTGCAGGTGCAGCACATTAAAGTGCACATCGGCCTCAATTGTGAGGCTTTGCCACCGAAATGTTGTCGATCAGGTGATTCAGTCTCCGGCGTAAAGGAAGTAACGTCGATGGCAATCAGGTGCGGAATATCACCTACTCCCTCGCCCGTGGAAATGAGTTTATTGAAGCGCGACCCAGGCGAATAGAGCTTATCTTCCATAACAAGTGCCTTCAGTCGTGCTTGGAATTCCTGGTGTGCTGAGAATGCCGCCAGAGTGAATGACGTTTGCGACGCGCGCACAACAAATGCATCTTTCGCAGCGGATTCACGCAGGTTCAGCTCCACACACCCTAGCGAAAGCTGCATCTCCAACATAAATTTTTCTCCCACGGGGACTGGAATAACCGAGACATTGCTTACTCCTTCACCGTTAGTGCTTTCTGAATCCGTCGTGCTCTCATTTCCACTCTCTTGTTCTTGATCTTCGAAATAATCAAGCTGCGTGTCGTTCTCCCGCGCAATAGCAGCCGCTCGGACGAGAACCGATGAGTGGATACAGCCCAGTGCAACAAGCTGTTCTTCAGAAAGTGACACCGTGATAAAAGGAACAGAAGCGTAGACACCTACTTGTGGTGGCGGCTTTGCTACCGCATTTCCAGTTTTATTTTCACCACGCAAGGAAGCCTCAGTCGAGACGATGATGCTTGGGTGAACACTGAAAACTCAATCGATAACTCCTCCACAATTTTGGCAAAGCCTCGCAATTCTTCATCGGACCACCGTACCAATTGTTCTTGGTGTCCAAGCAAGACGTGAATATTAGCTACATTTAGTAGCCAGTGCAAGCGCCGCGGACCTTCACCTGATGCTGCAAGGGCCACATCTAATGCGGTATCGATCGTTGTCACTTCTTCCTCGTTACGGAAGCTTAGCATACCAAGATCCACAACCAGTACGGCGCCGGTCGGATCACCCACATTTTCCGGTAGAATAAGTACAGGCGCATCCATATCCACCAGCACATCGTACTCGACGCGGCCTTGGGCCCTCTCCAATGAACGCATGAGCTCCGCTTCCTCAGCCTCCTTTCCTTCGTGCGAGATGATGGCTGTACCTGGTAACTCCTGCTTCTTTCTTTCATCGGGGTCATCAGAGAACATCCAATCAGCTACAGAGGATGTGGCAAACTGCCATACTTTTTCAAGTTGCTTCTCTGGCAGTAGACTGACGAAAAGGCATGCAAGAATATCACGAACGACGGGTCCACCATCACGCGGACTGGCTCCGTGCGCACGCGAACCTTTAGTCTCGCCTCGACGGCGTCGTCACTCTGGGCTTGACTTTGCACAACAGCTCGCCGACTAAGGTCGATGCTAACGCAAGGTATTCTAGAGTCATCTCCTGGCGGTGGCACGCGAGATGGACTACAAAACGAGTGGAAGCGCGAGTCCTGTGCGAGACCGTTGAAAATGTCGAAATGCTGTACTCGGAATTGGGCGTCCCACTCATTTTCTGGCTGAACATTTACAATGAGTGATCCATTAAGCCTGGCGGTCATGAACGGGCTCTCGTGGGCATTCGATTGAAAAGTGCGATGGACCCATTGGTAAGCTGTAGGTCAACAGCCACCAGATTGCACCCAATCGGTACTGCGTGAGCACTGTTGGCCTTTTCCACAGCGTCATTGTAAGCCTCACGCAGGTTCTCGCGACCCTCAGCAGACAGCACAGGCTCCTCTCCCTCCTCAGCTGGTGAGGTGGGAGCACTAGAATCGCTGCCAAAGAAGTACGAGTACCATGAACCGCCTTCGCTCTGTGTAGTTTGAATCTTAGCTTGCGCTGAGGCCTTCGCTTCTTCCCTCGCATGAACTTCGGCGTCCTCTGCCACGTCGCGAAGCATTAGAACCACGTCTATCGGGTAAATGTCTTCGTATCGTTGCTTGAATTTAGCCTGCCTCGTTGTGGGGTCCAACAATCCTCCATTGCGCAGTTCTGTACGGAAGGCTTCCACGTATAATTGTTGTTCAAGCAGGGCTTTGTGTACGGAAGACCACCTCATTTTGCGCTGATGAGGGCGTCGATGATGTGCATGTGCGGCAGCACCCTTATCCTATCGTTTCCTGCTGTACGCCGAAGCTTTGCTCTACGTTGCTCAAGCACTAGACGAGTAGCATAGTCCCACCACTCACGAGGCCGTGCCCCGGTGTGTGTGGCCGTCCTCTCGCCAGTGCGAAATGAGCCTCGACTGCACGTCTCCCCAAAACGCACGCTGCAAGAACAACGCGTCTTCGTACTGTTCGCGTGATAATCTTCCCTGTAGTTCACCCACATTGGCCTCCACAACATACTTGGCCACCGTCGAGTAGTCGGTGCTCTCGTTCTTCGTGAGCTGCACACCAAGTGAACAGGGTCGTAGCAGCCACCGTCGACCAGTCTCAGCACCCTGATCTGTTTCCACCTGCACAGTTTGCACCATATTTCGCATTAATCGAGGTACCTCCTCCAGTGTCTCAAGTCTCGCGTTTGGATCTTTGGCGTCCAATCTATCCCAATACATCCCGAACTGTGTGAGCTCCGCCTTCTTGTACGTGAATGCGTCATGCACCGTCGTCTGGTCTACAAAAGCTTCTTGTCCCTCTCCATCAGTTGTGAAAAACCGGAATTTCTCCAGCATCACTCCACAGGCGAATGGAGCTTCTGGATTGGCCACGGCATCTTCATACCTAAGATGCACATCCAGCAATGTCACTTGCAAGTTGGCGACAATTCTTGCTGTTAATCTCGATACAAAAGTGCCTTCATCTTCCACTTTTGCACTCTGATTCTTCTCTGTCTGATCTCCAGGCACCACTTGAGCTGCAAAGCGTCGATGTTGACGTAGCAGTTCCCGTCTCTCCAGTTGATTATGCTTGGCTTGCAAGAGTTCTGCATTGCTTGGCCGAGCTGTATTCGGAACAACAAGGGCCGACACTCCTTCCAGAGTGATGGTCACACTTGCACTACCCAATTGGTTCCAAGGTACGCACGAGTACACGTGAGACGCTTCCACTGGCTACTGCCACAGGCAGCTGTAACTCGGCCAGTGCATGGGGCTTAAGGGCTAAATCGCGCAGTTCCAGCTCCACTCCACAACCCCGACCAGCGAGTCGCTGCGTAGTCCGTCCACGTATTTGCCGAGCTGTCCCTCGAGAATCTACGGAATATCCGACAAAAATCGGATTTTTGGCGTGAGAAGTGGTAGTTGAAGCAGGATTGTGAGCGATAGAGAGGAAAGTAGGAGACAAGAATGACATGAGCGTACAGAGGAGATGATAGCCTTCGCCATGATATGCTACACGCCTCTAAGAGACGCCCACGGGTGAGGATGAAGCGACGCAGTCGAGGCTTTGACGCAGCTTTTTCGTGCCGTTTGCGTTTGATGGATTTCGAATCAGATTATTGCAGAATCTGATAAGGGGTCAGATCGGGTATTCTCACATGTCGCATGGGTACGATGTAGCCATCTCCAGTTGACCCAGTAGCGTTGCCTACAGACGGACACTAAAAGTTGTTGGATACCCTTCTGATCGCCATGGGACGATCGTATCTGCGCAAGCTGCAATCAATCAGGATATATCTGATCCCGCTAGGACGTGCGTGAATGTCGTGCACTGCCCGCAGGTGACGTGGTGATACGTCCAGAAACTCCGAATGTTACCCATGTTGGTGTCGACTTGATTCATGAGAGCCTTCTCATGGAGCAAGCTTCGATGACGCATGTCCAAATACATTTTTGTGCCTTGGTCGGCGTTCAACTCCTCAGGTCGTGATTCATGACTTTCGGTGAAACCATGAGCAATCTTGGTAGTGTGGCGTGCTGTCCACTAACTGTAAGTACAGCAGACTTTCTGGCGGCAACTCACGGTTGGTGAACCATCGACCCAAAAAGATACACATCAAGTCCAGTATACTTCGAGTTGACCGCGCGCAACACATCGCGAGTAGCGTTTCGGTGGCGTTGAAACTACTGGTTGAAGCGCTGGAAATTGCCAAGCCCTCACAACTTCATCAGTAATACCCATTATCTTGGTGTTGCACATGCGGCTAATGGAGCGTCGATGCTTGAAGCGCAGGCAATGGATGGCCGAAATCGGAAGGGGTCAGAACGTAGTTGCCGCGCAGCTCAACATTGACAGAGACAGCTGCTGCTGGTGTCGGACCACAGCTCGATGTTCCATGTGGACAATTAAACGATTGAGGGGTGACACAGCCTTGCTGCGTGCACGTATGGAGCACCAGATAGCGCGCGCGAGCAGAAGACAGCAGTTGGATCATTTGATCGACCAGCGCATAAAGCAATCAGATTTTTTAGGGACTTGACATCAACATCAAATCCTGCGCAAAGAGAGCTGGAGGGCTGCAGGCGCCAGCCGTGGCAGGGCCACTCCGACGAAATGTTCCTGTCTGCCACCTGCTGATACATCCTGAATTGGCAGCTTGCAAGCTGCATGCTGATTTCAAACACGCGGTGGTCGACCCGAATGCAGTGCCGTCTCTGTAAGGCCAAATGTCAACATTGGCTTTCACACGTCACACATTGCAATCATTTAAACCTCTATATTTACATTAACAAGTACTATGTATATAATATTGACCTTATTTAGCACTCTTGATAAACTCTATAATCCATTACCCCTTCATATCCGGGTTCCATCCTCTCAAGGATGCAGCCGGTGCGATGAAGTCGGTTCAGTTTCTGAACTCTCGCCATAGCCGGCCCTCGCTCAATGCTGGCCCAGGCACGCCAGTCCGTCATTCGGCTATTTGCTACCGTCTCGTGTGATTGAAGCGTGCGTTCGCACAATTGGCTCACGTTCGACCGCGGAATCCTCAGTCAATCACTCAGTCGCGTATTAACCAGACCAAACCACAAGCCACTAGCAATAGCAAGGCAAGAATGGACGGGACTCACCAGCAGCGACGCTTCCCGCGGCCGCGTCTGGGCTCTCGAGCTCGAGGCAGAGCGCACACTGCCAGCAACATGGTGGAACTGGAGACGCTCTCGCCCTTTGTAGCGCTGGAACGACGCGCTGTCACGCTGTCGGACGACGAGGCTCAAGTGTGCAAAAGACTGGCAGGTTTACTGTTTGCAGACGCCCTCCGAGCCTACGAAGTTCAGAATCAGTCGACTGCCAAACAGCACCAAGCTCCAGTCGATCTCAACGTCTGGAAGCTCGTGAAGAAGAAAGATCAATTGTGTGCGTATAAGCAACGCAAGGAGGCCATGAAGGTCGTGGCTGCTGCAGTAGGAGACCAACAGCAGTGCACCGCCAATGATACGGAGCTGCCGTTGCTGATGGTGACGGGGAACCTCGCTGGACGTGTGGACGACGCCATGTTCGGCTTAACTAGCGCTAACACCACGATGAATTCTGCCTATGCTGACGCATGCTGAAGTATCTGGTGAAACGTCCGGGACAGTTGACGTTGTCATCCTGGACCTGGAAGCTACAGGAACCTCCAAGCTGACAAACGGTGACCGTGTGGGGTACCGCGTGATGCACTCCGTGAGCATCAAGGCGCTAGCCGAGCTGGCTACTACGAGTATTTCGTCGTCGGTGATTCGAGCTCGGACGTCCATTGTGCAGATTTTCCACCAGCAGCACACTTCGGAGAGCTCTGGGAATCTCACAGGAACACTTAACGTATTTTCAAAGGGTTACTACGACCCTCAGGGCGGAATGATGCAGTTTATGGCTGTGAATGCTGGTGCAGAGATGCTGCTGCACATGACCTTCTCGGCGGTGGACTGCGCTCACCTCAAGAAAATCGCCTTTTCAGCACAGCAGAACGGGCGTCGGCGGAGAGCAATGAGCCAGACGCGCAAGAATGCGTATGCTGAAGGGGGCATGTGCGGGATCGATGAGGTGGGTGATGAAGATGGAGATATAATGATTATGAAGGATACAGCCTGGGCCACGACCTGTTCACTGTGTGACCGTCGAGTGAGTAAGATGCTAAACCGAAGCGGAGCTCCTGCACTATCTGCACAAAGATGGTGTGTTCACGTTGCAGCGTGGTGAAGAAACTGCGCTTTATGCGGAATGATGATAGCAGGATGCCCACCGGTGGTGCTGTCGACCTCGGAGGTAGCATGGGGATTCACGAGTTCGAGCAGATGCCTGAATCCGCTTCCCGAGCATCCACCGAGCGGAGCCGCAGTCGCAGCAGTAGCGGCAGTGGAGTGTCGAGCATGAGTGATATCTGCCAGAAGGCGCTCAAATTCTGTCTGCCTTGTGTTCTCCGTGCCAACCAGCGTAGTTCGTCTCAGATCGCAGTGGAGGAAATCTTAGAGCAGACAAACTTTGGACTTACCACCCCCATAGACCGCCCAAGCAGTCGGTCACGCCCGTCGTCGATGCGTCGGCGGTCAACGCAAACTGGCCGTCCATATAGCTTCCGAGCCTCGCAGGCCTCTCGTGGGTCTCAGCAGTACTCGCACTATGCAGCATCACCGTATCATCAGCCACGTCAGAAGGCCTACAGCAGTGCGGCATCAATTCCGCTGGGTGTACATCGATCATCCACAGCAACTACTCCTCGCGTGATGCTCTACGTCGAGGATCCAACCGAAAGTTCGGGACACAGCGCCGCATGAGCGTTAGTTGTTAAACAGCTCAGCTAGAACGCTAAGGCGTGATAGTGTAGTATAGCAAACACTCGGCTGTGCACTTTCGAGGAAGAAAGCGCTCGGACAATCGAGACCATTGTAATGAACATGAGTGTTAACGTCATCTAGTTTGCCTTGATGTTCTGGCAACAGGTCTTTGTTGTCACCGCACTTCGATGCAGTGCGTCATTACCCTTCTATCCGCGTGTACACTACTTCTTCGCGTTGAAGGGAGACAATTTAGAGGTTTCTGGGAGCCAGAAAGCAGCCAAGACAAAAATTGTAGGCATGGGCTATCATGCCTGACGTGGTATGCCGGGACTGTACTACAATGTCCTTGGATATGCTGCAGCGCTTGCATATGCTCAGCATAAACACACCGCGGCAACCGTACGCGCGCACATGTCAGTCTACTGTCATCTCAACCGTTAAGCATTCGAAGAGAAGGGTTATGCCTCGTGGCAGATTGTACACTGCACACTTGGAGTTGAGAAGAGAGTTTCGGTGGACTTGTGGCAATAGGAACAAGAGTTCGAGTTCTCGCTCTCTGGGCCTTCCATTTCTTGGTTTGTCGTGTCAGAAGACAAAGACGAGTTCGACGACTTGGACACGCCGAAGTCGCCGCTAAAATTGTGCGCAGATTTCTCCGTCACCATTTTATGCCGATACCATCGCAGCTTTTACCCTCAGCGCATTTGATCGAGGCACCAGTGCCTAAAACGCGGGATAAAAGCTGCCCCATCGCCAAAAATGGCGGCACAGTGCCTCCCGGTTCAACCACTGCATGGAGGAAGTATCCAACAACCTGGTCGCTAAGCTGCAGATAGATGCTACAGTAAGACATGCTGGCACACATAAAATCGAAATGCTTAAGTTCCGGGAGGTCAGGATGTTTGACTGACTGCGCAATGCTGTAGCCGATACGTCCCCCACCCCGTGAGGGCGTGGCAATACCAGTAACTCACAGTAAGACATAGTCATGCTGCTTTATGATCACCCTCAATCCCGCCGAGTAGAGGAACCAAGTCGCTCCCAAGAAGTCGAACGAGTTCTCCTCCGTAGGGCTCTCGACTGTGGCCAACATCACCAAGTCCTCCATGCCGTCCTTCGTGTAGATGCTACGTCTCTGGAGAGGCTTCGAGTCATGGGTAAATACACCGTACATGACGTCGCCAAGTGTTCCTTGGACGGTACCCGTGCAGACCACGACCAGAATCTTGGTAGCCGCCGAGAGGTACGAACCAGGTCCGATCAGCAGTGCGTCATCCGCTATCGTGTCCGATGACGACATAGAGAAAGCCGAAGCTACAGCCACGTTGGTAGCAGTATTGGCACCTGTATCACTGTGCCCTGATCGTTGTCGATACACCTGCATGGCGTCCTTGGTCTTGACATGTTTCCACCGCTGCGAGTCGAGGGTGGTTCCTCTGATACAAAAAGTCTTCGTACAGCGATCGTGTCTCGGGGAAGCTCTCGTCGGTGACACTGCGGTACATGATGGCGTAGTCGTCACTAAAAGCCACCGGCGGTAGAATCGTCGAACCCATGAAGGTACGCGATGGAATCGATTTATGATCCGACATTCCTTGAAATTGAACTGTTTGCTACAGCTAGCGGTTCTCGGGATGAAATGCACAAAGTACGCTGCCTCCTCTAGGAAAACGTACGTCTGAAAGCGATCCCCGTCCCCGGAGAGAAAATAGTGTCCTTGCACCGCAGAGGCAGGCTCATTCATCACATCGCGTGAAAGAACACAAAGGCGCCACGAGTGTACGGTCTTGTGATCCATGAGCTCAGCAAAGTGTCGCTCTGCAAGGAGCTTTTCGTACCACTGCAGTGCAGTGTAGTAGACCCTGCAATACTCAGCTGTGTTTGAACTCAAGGAGCTATGTGCATCATTCACGACAATCAATCTGACACTTACTTCAAGACATAGCCGACATATGTTGCGGTGCTCGTGGGTATGGCTAAGAAATGCACCTAGATACTCGTCTCTCTCCATCGCAGCTTTCTGACTCGTTCACGGGAAGAGGTACGTCGCCACTACACCACTAATGGCCGTGGTCACGAGCACTGACACGACATTCACCTGCTCGTTACTCAGCAAGTCGACGCCGCACACGTGTTCAACATCACCACCCACTGCTGACTCATCGCAGATCTTCCTCGAAGTGCGATCGAAGTACGTCGCCTGCACCGTGGCGCCAAGCACCGAGTCAAACACAGAACCGAAGAGCCCCGTCACAGCGCCCAGCGTGATCACCTGAGCTTGGGCAGACCCTGACAGCAGACTTCCTGTATAGTAAAGGACTCCGATGAAAGTCCCTCCTAGAGCCGACACGGCCAGCCCCAAGACCGACACAGCGCCGTTGGTACCTGGTGGCACACGTCGCAGCGTCGTGATGAGTCGAGGCTCACTTTGACTCAAGACCCCCAGCTCAGACGCCCAAGTATCAGCAGCACAGCAGGCGTAATGTCCAATGTAACTGGCTAGGAGATAACTATGCGCTTTCGCTGCAGTGAAATCTATGGGGACGTCGTCATCTCCGAATTGTAAGAAGGTGTAGACGGCGATGAAGGTCGCCAAGAGACTGCACGCCAATACTTGGCCAGCCGAGCGTTGGCCTCCAGGCTTGTAATTAGCATCCAGCTGCTGCTTGACACTGGACCGAACCTTGGTGAGTTTGCTCCCGGAGAAGTAGAAGCCCAGGAGCAGCACACCTGGTTCATATTTCAAGTTAGCATACACCTTATGTCAATTTCAGCCTTAAAGCTAGGGGCCCCATACCAAAGCGATAGCCTGAGGACAGCGTTAAGAAGCCCACGAACGAGGCAGCAATAGCACCAGACACATCCAGTGACTTCTTCTTAAGCCCACGACGCGCTAGAGCTGCCGCCACCAGCGCCGCCACTAGCAACCGCACGAGCATCTCAACCTTTATTATGAAAGGCACCGAGAATGTTCACGTTTCCCATTTTTCGAAAATATAAAATTCAACGAAAGCTCAATACCTCTTTCCGCCTTCGATCCAATGTAATGAGTTTGATCATCCTATTACATGAGGTGGTTGTGTGGACACACCACCTTCTGGGTTCATGTATCGGTTATTTAACAGTTATCTGTTAAATAACTGATACATGAACTATATCTAATATTGGATATCTCGGTACATTCTCAACACAGATAATGGGTACGCGGTGACATAATTACGCATATATTCAGTCATAGGGACCAGTAGGACATTCTCAGTGCCATCAGTAATAAAGAGTCTCTTTTAATTTACTAAAACAACTGGTCGTAATACGACCAATTGGCATTTCGACCGATGTCTCCACCGAAAGTGCGGGCACCACCACTTTGGTTTGTCCTACTTTCAAAGGTCTTTGATAACAGTGGTCAAGTGCATGAAGGCACTGTGGGTCGCTACGACTCATTACGCTGCTGAGCTCTGCCATCTCTTGGCTGCTCCTGACCGAAGGTCGGACTGAACAAAGGATCCTCGAAAATCGACTGCTCTCTGACAGACATATCGCAGGTGGCTTGCAAATGATCAAGCGACTGCAAAGCTCCGAGCTGCATCCAGTTTTCCGGTTGGGGTCGCAGTGCTCTTCATCTTCGTGAACTGCAGGTCAAATTTGTCGAAATCAGCGACGTTGCCTTCAACTCCACCCTATTGCAACTCACCCTCTTGGCCTTCGTGCCATCACGTCGCTACTAATCGTCTCTATAATCACTATCAAACCGCATGACAAGCAGTGCTTGAACCACGCCATGCAACGAGCAGAAATTTGGCGTGACTCGTCTCGATTGCGGATTGCCTTCTGCGAATGGTGGCGGCTATCGGAGGGATCATCATAGCAGACTTCACTCGGGATGTGTGCATCCGTTTTCTCGACGGGTTTTCTTAAGAGTCTTTGTGGAGACCAGACGGGAGGGACAAGAGCACACCAGAGTAGCACCCTGGAGGTCCTCTTCGTGAGACTCGCTACAGAACAGCGCAGACACGCGCGCGTGGTGCATTTGCCAATCCGCCAAAGAGACGTCTACGTTGCCATGACTAACCGCATGATCTCGTCGAGCACGCTGCCGCACCTGCGGTTCACTAAGGAAGACGTGCAGTACTACCGCGGGATATCGGACGACTGCCTTGCCGAAGTGCTCCGAAAGTACGAGGACTATGTGTACAGGGATCGGCGTCACATTGACAGCCGTCGATGGAAGACGGTCAAGGCGCGTGAAAAGCGGTGGTCTATCGAGAACGCATGGCATCTGACGCCGATTTGAACACGGGCAATGGTGATGCTGGGCTAAGTAGTTCAAGTGGAAGCTCCAGTGGCGCCTACCACAGTCGCCATGACCCAAGCACGGCCGTTGAGACCTTGGACACTACGACGGTGTTGGGTCCAGGAGCGGCACTTGCAGCCGGAACCAAGATCCCAGTCATGATCTGCACAGCCACCATGCCAGGCAACCTGGAAGATGCCATGTACGGCTCGTACGTGGATGACACTGCCTCGTTCCGTCGACGCAGCAGCTATGAGCAAGACTTGGCCAATGATATTGGCATGTTGGGCACCTTCGATCGACCATCGAGTGAGGACCCATTCCAGTTCCTTGGCGTCACGTGGATCCTTCGCAGCTTCCCGGGGCTTGGTGCTGTGATCAAACGCCGTGATTTTCTGCTTTTGCAGCGCATTGGCCTCTCCACTACTTCACAAGGTGAACGCATAGGATTTACGATCACCCAGTCGGTACCCCATCGCGATCTGCCCGAGCTGAAGCAGTATGATATCATCCGCGGTAAGATGTCGATGTGCACTATCTACCGACAGATGGGGGTCAAGTCGATGTGTTCGTGCAGATTGTCATGCAGCCCGGAGGCAACGGGCTCAAATATTTCATGATACAGGAGACCGCTACGTCCATCATGTCCGTCGGAAAACCCATGGACGTCGCACAGAACAAAAAACTCTTTTGGCTCATGCAGAAGAACACACAGAGATTCCGTCAACAAGAAGGCAGAGCAACGGGGTTTCCTGGATCAGATTCTTCACCCACCTCGTCAATGCATCGTATCGAACGTCAGGACTCTGATCATTGTGCGTCATGCAAAATATCGCTGAGCAGGATGTTCTCCACGGCCGGAAGTTTCTGCCAGATTTGCAAACAGGTTTGAAACCCTGGTTGACCTCGTACCTTGAGGCAATAGCTAACATAAATGTTGTGTGCATGGAATCCAGCGAGTGTGCTCAAAGTGCAGCGTGACCAAGAAACTTGTCATCGATGCTACGGAAACGACGGTAGTGATTCGGCCATTCAACTTTTGCATCGGTTGCACGCTCACTGCACGTAGCTACTCGGCGCTGCAGGTCCACGTCGAAGAGCTCTCCCAGCACATTCATGCATGAGGATCATGGAAAGAAGTCCACCAATTTTTTTATGAACGTCGGTGCGTACAATTTAGCCCAAGAGTGCATGAATTGATGCCCACTAGGATAATCAGGAAATAAAAGCACTGACTAGCTGCCCGTACAAGTCCAAGACGCGCAAACAGATTTCCCTTATTTAGTAAAGTAGAATATACATCGTTTGCACCGCAAGTATTGCGATCAATGGAATACACTTCATTCCAGAAGCTGTAGGTCCTAATCATGTTGAGACATCCTGGCCCCCGGCGTGACGCGCAGAATGAGGCCGACGTAAGTGTTTTCCCACCTCAAAATTGACGGTAGCGCCTCAATGATCACGTTGTGCGCGTAAAACAGCGTTCCGTCACTCGTTCTGCCTGCCAGCCTCACTCTGCAACCAATCTCCTCACCAGTTTTGTACAATACAGACGCTCGAAATGGAAGCCGTCCTCCCCAATCGTTTCATTAACTGTCTCCATTCTTGAATTTCCAATTCTGTTTCTTGTCCCATTTTGCGTACGAAGTGTCTGTACTGCTATAAATGGTCCTCAATCGTCTTTCTGTTTGCAATAACAATTGCCCAAAGGCGGAGGACATATCATTTTGAGGTGTGGACACAATCATCAACTGTGCTAACTGACTCTCTAGCTGACGGATTTGTTGCTGCATCTTGAGCTTCTTGGCTCGTTGAAGCATACGAGCGCGACACATCGAGTCACGATTACGTTGGCGGCAAACGTCCATAGGAGTTAAGCGACTGGGGACACAAGGCCAGTGGAAGACATCTTGGGACCAACTGGCTCTGCCATCATGACGAAAGACAATTGGTTGAAATAAATTTTGACGAATTATATACATTCAGACTGTTGATTGGCTGTCCACTTCAACGTCAACTACCACCTACATTCCTACTCCTAGTTGTGCAGCGCTGGGTTGCGATGTCCATTGTAGATGGCATACACCACTCCAGGCAGTAGAAACACCAGCACGATGAGTGTCGACGTCAGACTGCGGAACGTATCGAAAACAATGTAGCAGAGCACAAGAGTCGGCAGCACAGCCAAAGCCATGAGGGTCCGTTCACCACCAGGGATTCGCACGGGTCGAGGGATATACGGTAGCAGCTTGCGTAGTTTAATAGCCGCCAATATGATTAGAAGTTGCACCGCGCCAGCGAACGCGTTGGTCATGGGCAGCAGTACGTCAAAATCCGCGCCAAGCAACGCAATGGTGAACAACGCTGTGGTCCCGATGGAGACGTGGGGCGAGTCGAAGCGTCGGTTGCGCCGCGCAAAGCAACTCGGGAGGAGCTGAGCGTCACCCATGCCTGAGAGTTGGAAGGACTTGCAGAAGATGGCGGAGACGAACAGGCCGGTGATGGAGCAGCACGACGAGAAGACGGTGAAGCCCTTGAGCACGGGGCCTCCGATAGCGTCGGCAAGGGCAGGGTACGAGTCTCGAGTGAAATAGGTCCAGTTGGGGTCGTCAACTAGGATGGCTGCAGGCATGGGAATCAGATAGGTCAGTATCGTCAACAGCAGAGTGAAGGCGATAGCGCGGGGGTACACGCGCTGGGTTCGACACTTCACCGCCGAAAACGGAGGCCATGTTTATCCCGTCAAACGCCCAAAACAGCGTGTTGAACAATAGAGCCCAGTCAATCGCCAACGGCCCCGTTTGTTCGTCGTCTCGAGGTCCTCATCGATGACGTTGAACTCGTGTCGAAGCTCAAAGAGGTCCCCAAAGTCGCGAGCATGCAAGTACGCCCAGACAGTGAACACCAGGACCGGGAGTAACACGAGGACCAGCAAGCCCACACATTCGTGACACGACTCGGGTGCCAACGATACAGGGGATCGTGAACAAGAGCGCGATCGCCACCTTAGCGCCATACGACACGATTCCCGACGAAATGGAAACGCCGTAGTATTCGCGCAGAAGCTCCAAAAGAAATCCCGGTAGGAGTGCTGTCTCGAAGACACCCGCTACCCATGACCAGTAGCCCACTTGAAAGGCCCAGAACGGACCGAAAGCGTTGAGCACCCACACTGTGAACCCCCATCTTCAGGAAAAGCACAGCACAGCTCCGCCACGATGAAGGCGTATGGGCCTAGCACTACAAGTGGGTAGAGTAGGATTGCAGGAAGACCGATCGCTGGTCCAGCGGACGAGATAATGGGCTCGGATCCAAGTGGGCCGCCACAGCCGAAGAAGTATGTCACCGCCACAACACAAGTGGTCCCCATGATGCGATGGTGCACTGGAAGCCCGTCCGACTTCCTGTACGGGACATCGCCATCCAGCACAGCTGTGTCCACGCTGTCGATATCACTGGGAAATCAGTGGGGAGCACAGAGTTCGAGTCAGAGTGAATATTGGTGCCGGATAAACTGTGTGAAGACTCACATAAACCCAGTAGTCATGACGTTAGTAAAGCACCAAGGTGTCTCAAGAAAGAATCGTGTGCAGGGAAGGCAGCAAATTGTGATATGACTGCGACGTCACGGATCATCAACGCAGATGAGGTTTACTTTCCATGAAGCACAGCACTCACCACTCATCCGGCTTTCAGCGGATGGTCAATCGGCTTTCCTTTAATCACTCGATTTTCGATGGGCTCCGCTGCGTTAGTCAATCGTAGAAGGTCTAACATGGACGTCTGAACGCTTGGCTTGCTGCTAGTATCAGTGAACAAGGTATTGAAAGTCGCCGATAACGTCGCACCAAAGTATCAACGAGACAAGAGGTCAGAGATTGAACAATTTACTACAACACGCGCATGCTGAGACTATGGATCGCTACATGTAGCCATGGCCGACAGTGCCATGCTCAGAGCTCATTCGTCTTAGTAAAGACAGTGCAAATAACTCTGCGAGAGTCACCGAGGTAGCGCTCGTACAGCCCGTAAGCTAGTCCAGGAACGAGGAAGCCGAGGATGATAAGAGCCGATGTGATGCTGGAGAAAGCGTCGACGACGATATAGCAGAGCATCACCGTCGGGAGTAGGGCGAACGCAGCGATCGTGGACTTGCCTCCGGGGACTTTCGTAGGACGAGGAATATATGGCAGCTGTTTACGCAGACTAATGGCTGCGAGCATAATGAGCAGTTGCACCGCGCTAGCGAACACGTTGGTCATGGGCAGGAGGTCGTCGAAGTCCACTTCCAGCAGAGCAATGGTGAATAAGGCTGTGACGCCAATTGAGACGTATGGCGCATCAAAGTGAGTACTGCGCCACGCAAAGCAAGGTGGAAGAAGTTGTGACTCGCCCATACCTGCGAGCTGGAAAGCCTCGCAGAAAATGCCCGATATGAAGAGACCCACTGCGGAGCAGCACGACGAAAACAAACAAGGCCTTGAGAACAGGTCCACCGATGGATTCGGCGATCGCCGGATACGAATCTCTTGTGAAAAAGGTCCAGTTGGGGTCGTCCACGATGATGGCCGCAGGCATCGGAACCAGATATGTCAGCACGGTGAGAGCGACCGTGAGTGCGACGGCGCGCGAGTAGACTCCGGCTGGGTTAGCCACCTCACCTCCAAATACCGAGGCGATATTGATCCCATCGTATTTCCAAAGAGCGTATTGAGTAGCAGTGCCCAGTCGATTGCGGTCTCACCCACCTGAAGATTGTCACCGTTGTACTCCTCAATCCCTTCATGGCGGATTTCGATGAGATCTTCGTAGTCGCGAGCACGCGAGTACGCCCAGGCTGTGAAGATGACTACAGGCACCAGAACGCAGATGAGGAGAACGATACAGCTGCGTGACGTCACCTTGGCGCCTAATACACTTGGAAGTGTGAAGGTAAGCGCGAACACCACTTTGACGCAGAACGACGTGACTCCTGAATCAATCGACACGTCATAGTAGTCGTTGAAAATCTGCAAGAGGAAGCCTGGCAAGAGCGCTGTGTTAAAAATGCCTGCCATCCACGACCAGTATCACTTGGAAGCCCCAGAATGGGCCGAAAGCATTAAGTACCCAGATGGCGAACCCTCCGTCTTCGGGGAATGCACAGCAGAGCTCCACCACAATGTACGCGTATGGACCTGTCACGAGTAGAGGGTAGAGCACCATGGCAGGGAGACCGATAGCCGGCCCCGTGGAGGAGATAATTGGTTCAGATCCGAGAGGACCCCACACCCAAAGAAGTACGTCACGGCTGCGATGGAGACCGTGCCCATGACACGGTGGTGTACAGGACGACGATGAAGCAGACTTGACTTGCGGTAGGGAGCTTCCAATACGGCGGGATCCATGGCCTCGAGGTCACTAAAGGGAAAAAGATAAAAGGTAACACCAGCTCAACAGTTTGTTTGGTGAGTCTCAACAGAACAATGATAAGCAGCGAGACTTACGAGGAGCTGTGCACCATCACTGGGATGTAGTGGACGAAGCTTGAAAGCGGTGCGGGGCAGCAAATACAATTGTAAAACGGACTCCAGAGCCCATGTCAAGCGGCGGTGGCCACCACCGACATCCAAGGGGTCATCTTTTCCACGAAATGAGTTCATGCTTTGACGCTTCACACCGGCTATCACTGAGCTTGTGTTGTGCTAACTCGTATGCGTCCGGTGGCCTTGTTCGAATCGAGATACCCGTGGTACGACAGGCTTGCTTGGATGGGTGTTAGTCAAACGACATTGGGACTGTGATTTCAGGTTGATCGTGTGCGCGTTGGTCAGACGGCAAGATGATGCAGGAGACTCGATTCCAGTGAAACGTTTCACAAGGAGCACAAAGCGGCACTTGATGACCTGCCATAGAGTCAGGGTGTTCCCATCCCGCGCTGAAAGCAGTACATCACGGTCTCAGCACGGCTATGATAAACTTTATCTACCCAGGGCTTCAAGTCTTCTACTTCAGTAGAAGACTTGAAGCCCTACAACTACTTCGACAATATTCTTGAGTTGGCATCAGAGTGTAACCACGCTACGGCATCGCACGTGCTCGAAAACGTCTGTGCCTCATTTCCCAGCTCCGCCTGCTTGGGCGAAGCCTCCTTGAAGCTCCCTCCTCGTCATCGACTGCTTCAAATGTGCTTCAACGAGCAGATCATCAAATGCGCTTCAACAAGCAGATCATCCTGAGTTTCACGAGGATGTCGTCCAGCGAGATTTGATCACAGCTGTTCGCCGAAGCAAGCGTTCACATCGTTCGCCTATATCTCTTAAAATGCACGGCTCAACGCTAACAAGCAGACTGGTATCCTTACATCTGGCCATGGTGGTTGACCCTCTGCTACAGGCTCGGAATCCGAGTCTTGGATGCGAGCTTCCTGGTGTAGGAGCCAGCCAGCAACCGATGCACGTGCCGACCACACGTATATGCATGTTAATACAGTGAGCACCGCATGAGTCAGGTTTGACGTCAAGGTCAAGGTCAAGTTGGCCCTCCGCGTGCAAGAATGCCGACGGCAGATGTTCAGGCCAGTCATGCTTATCACCTCATCTCGGCGCGGCCGCATCTCTTGCCGTGTCACCCCTCGCTTCCCGCTACAGCTGGTCCTGTTGCACACGCTCCATCAACGCCACACCGGGCGCGCTTCTGCACTCTACGCTCCCTTTGCCGGTGGCTCAGAACGGTTGATACTGACTGCAGTCTCCAAGTCTCCAAGTCTCCAAGTCTCCACATCGCCGATCGACCGACCGATGGCCATGAGTTCGATCTTCCGTTGCCGCGCGCTCAGCTGCCCGAGGTTGCGTTCTCGAGGCATGAACAGAGAGCGCTCAAGCGTATGATCCGCGCATGCTCAAGCACACGGTACAAGAATTCGACCGCTACACACGACAAAGGGGAGCGATCGACGCCTCGCGATGGAAATCGGTGGGCTCGAAAGATGACCTTCGAGTGTTCCGTGAACGCGAATCCGGTGCTATGAGTGCCGCCTTGGCGCCTGCATTGGACAAGACAGAAATTCTATCCCACGGGTCGACGGTGGCGCCCCTCACAGCTCAGGAATCCTCATGACAGGCTTCACTCGGGGTAAAGTCGAGAACGCCATGGACGTCGTGACGACCAAGACACAGGAGGACTTGATGCTCATGCTTTCGTTCATGTACCACGAGGATGTTGTAGACTGCGCCGTGCTGAATACAATGGAAAACTCTACAGAGACCGACCCGTTCCACTTCCTTGGGGTCAAGTACGTCGTCCGCAAAGCTACGGCGCTTAGACACAGAGACTCGGTGTATTTGGAATACACGGGTATACAGAGACTGCACGTGGGGAACGACTAGGCTACCACCTCATGCATTCGATTGAACTGCCCAAATATCCGGACCTCGCAGCTTTCAACTCGATGAGGACGCTGCAGTCGGTGCGCTATCTCTACCACCAACAGAGTGACGACATCGTAGAGGTCTTCATGCAGGGCAATTTGATTTTATCCGGGACTGTTGTCAAGTCTGCATTCATGAATGACTCGATTTTCAGTATCACGGCGCTGGTGGCTTGTGCCGAAACGAAACGGCTCTCGCAGATGCGGGACGCTCATCAAGTCACACAGGAACAGCGCAAACAGGAGGCCAAGCGGGCGGCATTAGCCTTGGAATGTACTATGTGTCGTCAGAAGAAAAACTGTTCGGTGGTGCATCCATCGCAGCTTGTGGGATCTGCAGCGAATTCACTTGCTCGAGATGTCGCTCGGATAAAAAGGTCTTCAAGATGAACGATGACGGCGTCCTCGGCAAGTTTCTAAAGCTGTCGGTGTGCAAAGTCTGCATCTTGGCAGCGAACAAGGCTCTCTCGCAGACGAACGAGCCGAAAATGCACATTGTCATGTCCGAACAGATTCAACAGGATTCTGAGGCCTCGCGTGAGCGCCGTCGCCGTGGAACTTCATCAACAGCAAGCTCGGAGAGCCGCTCTCGCTCGGGATCTTCTAGCACTTTGTCTGCATCTTCAGATGACCATATCCCAGCTCCACGAACACTTCGTCGGGATAGAATTGGTAGTGGACTCAGCACACTAAACGCCCTGCATGCTACAAATTATCGCGAGTGCCCTGTTGCGCCCATGTCCCCATGGGCATGCGCACACAGGCCCGTGGACACCAGCCAGTGTACGCAGACAGTGATCCCCACATTGAACTCCATCTCCAGCACTACGGACCGCGGTTCAATGTTGTCAAATCCTCGACAGAGCAGGCCCATCGCATCCAGCACTTTGGTAACATCGGTGGACAGCGGATTCAGCAACAGCTGGCTATCCGCAAACAAAACCCGACCGTCCTTGAGCCCCCTGAGGCGGTTCAAGGCAGGATGCAAGCTTTAACAGTGAGCACTCATCGTGTCAAAGACCTGCGGCGTACGGCATCGACGGGCTCTAGCACAACTTCCGCTTCAACTGCAACGTCTTCCAATGGGAGTTACACTGCGTCTAGCTACCCGTCAGCTCCGTCTGCGCAGAATGATCTGTTCGCTCGCATGGTGGAGCTCAACCGCGTGGCCGAGTCCACGTACAACACAACTCAGCGGAACAACGCTTACGTCTCGCAGCAATTGCGTGCAGCAAGAAAATGAACTAACTTATTGTTAAAATGCAAACGTGTTGAGTCAATTTGAAAACATACCATCAAGCACAGCCATTATCAAAGCAGCACTTTCGTTCTACTACATGGTGCAGGTGCTGTTCGTTCAAGCTGATGTTGTGCTAGTCTGGGGCGGTGCAACGGTACCAAATCTTCGGCGGTCTCAGAATGACAGATCTTCAATGTCGAGGTGAAGGTAGCACTGCCGCCCACCGAGATAACTTCAAGTTTCGGTGGACCATCCGAAAGTGGCATGCTGGGTTGAGCTTCAAGCGCTGCTTACATGAACCACCACTCCTTTTAGATATGCGCGAAAGACGCCTGTTCACAAGGAACGTCAAACTCCAACTTCATCGGTTCGAGCTAGGTTTCCAATTCGATACATGTTTCCTTGCTCACCAGGATCCATCCAGGACGTATGCTGGTCAGATGTATTTCTTCAGCAGCGGGAATCGGTGTCCCAGATCGAACGTAGATGGTGAAGACGACAAGTTCTCGCCACGCTGCCTTCCGTGGCGGAATCCGCCAACCTTGGATAGCCGCGAAGTTGAATCCCTCCCTCCATTGCCCGGATTGAAGTCTGCACCATCACGGAGTTACAAGATTTCTTAGAGTCTGCTCTCAGACCAAAGGAATGCCAAACCCATGACCAAGCACTTGATAAAGCTCTGTCACTGCCAACCACATGGGGGTGACGTATAGAGCCCAGGATGTGTCTTTCGCATGGACCACCCACGAGTAATAACGTGCGATTACGACCGCACCATGTGCAGTGTCATATGATCCCCGAGCTCGGTGCTATGTGAGCGAGTGAATCCCTTGCGTCCCACTCCGTACTCTGCCCGACTCTCACTCGCGTAAGTCGCTTGCCGACACAGGACCGCTATCGCCAAGCCTCTTTGGATCTCAACAAGCCAAGGGATCGACCATGGCGCCGAGCTTCCCACTGTCGAGACTGTTGCTGCCTAAGGTGCACGTTACGCCTGACGAGCAGCGACTCTCCAAGGAGATGATGAACACTATGCTGGAGCACACTGTCCAAGCTTTCGAGAACTTTGCCTATGACGGACAAGGAATCGTGGATATGGCTCGTTGGAAGCAACTTGGAGGTCAAGATGGCCTCAAACTCTATCGTGAACGAGTTGCCGGTGATACCAGTTCAGGTTTGGTGGCAGCTCTCGGATCGGGTGCCATGCTGGCCAACAGTGACTCGGTAGCCGCTTTGGCAGCACCAACAATGATGATGACCGGCTGCTGTCCTGGCAGCGTGGCCAATGCTATGAGTGCCGCTATCTCTCTGACACAAGACGATCTGTCGTTGCTTGTGAATTTCATGCACGAGGATGTGGCTGACTGCGCCGTGCTGAAGACCATGGAGTCGCCGACGCCAGAGGAGCCTTACCACTACTTGGGCTACAAGTACTTTGTTCGCAAGTCGCCGGGTGCACCTGGCCTTGTCAAGCACCGTGACTCGCTGTACCTCGAATTTAGCGGCACGGCAACTACAAAACAAGGGAACTGCTGGGTTTCGTGCTGCTACATTCAGTGAACGTGCCGGAATTTCCTGATTTGACCAAGTACAATTGCATCCGTGCGTTGCAGTCTGTGCGCTTTCTGTATCGCCAGCGCAGCCACGAGGTCGTGGAGGTTTTCATGCTAGGTAATATGGATGTGTTAGGCATGGTCATTAAGCCTATCGCTGACAAGCTGACGCAGATGACGGTGTTCGCGCTCGTTCAACTCACAGACTGCGCCGAGGCTAAGAAATTGACGCACATGGTTCGAGACCGTCGACCTTCCGTTCTTGTGCGCTCGCGCCACCGAGACAGCAACAATTGCCAATTGTGCAACAAGACTCCTAAGAAGGGTACACTGCTGATCTCTGGGTCCTCTCAGCTTATCAAATGCGAAGTTTGTGGTTGCTTTGCCTGCGCGACATGCCGTGACATCAAAAAATTTACGTGGCAAACCCCGACCATATCCTGGGCAAATTCCAGAAGGTGCCCGTTTGCATGTCGTGCATCATCGAAGCTAATAAACACGAGTTGCGTACTACGTCATCGGGGAGGTCTTCTCCATCCCCTGCACCACGACAGCCTACCATTATTTGGACTCCTGCTCCTGCTACCCAATGTCGCTCAAACTCTTCATCAAGTGGAGGCTCCATCCACCACCGCAGCACAAGTTCGGACAGCGCGGACCCACACAGTGCGCGGTCCGACACTAGTATCTCGGCTGCCGTGGCCTCTGTATCCGAGGCAGTAGCGAATATGGACATCGGTGCAACCCGCCCCAAGGCGTCGTCGTATGTCTTTAGCTCCTCTAATGGCTTCTGTTCACCGATAACTGAGACGGCCCCGCTAGCTCGCACCGCTCCCAATCCTTCCGCAAGTACGTTGATACTCTCTCCAGCTCAACAGAACCAGCCAGCACGGTCGTACACTGGGAACTGTCGAACTGGCAATTGGGACCGTCCTCAGCGTTCACCTAGAGTTCGTATGAGTCCTACTGCGCACGCTGCAGCTGTGTCGCCTATGAAACCACGAGGCGTGCACAGCAGCGTTAGGGGTCAACGCATTTCAGGGTCACCACAGCAGCCAAGGATTCGCACCAACAGTTCTGGCAAGCCGCCTGTACCTACGTCGATTCGATCACCTCCTAGTCAGCGAGCAATAGGTAGCAGCGATTGGTTGTCCCGATCGGACTCCGCGGGGACTTCTGCAAATTCCTCGCCCCAGGGCGCGATGTACACTCGACTGATGGAGCTGAACGATGTGGCAGAGCAAACCAGGGCGTACTTGTCGTCACGAAGTCGGCGGATGCCTTAATCGGTATTATCGCGTGCTCGATGCTGAATTGAAGTGTAGATTGTAAAACAAGAAGGACCAGTTCCTAGCAGCTGAACCCTCGTATAGCGGACCGGATTATTAATTATATTATGTTCATATTCACGTTGACGTTGAAGTCGCTCAATTTCGATGGCTGGGAACAAAATCCTTTTTAGCGCCTGTAGGATCCTGGTTGAAATCCTGAATCAGGCTCCTGACCTCCAGTGAGATTGCAGCCAAGTCTCCGCGGTAGGTCGCACTGATTCAGACGCAGACAGAGATGCACTGTGGTGTGGAAGTAGATATTGCATCACGGATTCTGATCGAGCGCCTGGTTTGCCTGCCTGTTTGGCAGATGAGGCGCAAAAGGGTATTGGATGGCTGTCATGGTTTGCCAGAATGACAAAGCTTCGCCAATGGCAAATGACCATGCTGTCCATTCTCCAGGTCGATCTTACACTGCAGTCTACAGGCTCCACGTCATGAGGTTGCATGGAAAAGAGCTCGCTAGAAAATCAAACCCTTGTCGTCGCAGCTATCTCACTGGTATGTACACGACTTAGCTGCAATCGACCAAACCGACCAAACCGACCAAACCGACGGGACTCTGATTGCAAAGACAATTCTTCATTGATGCCCACGTCAACGTTTGCGCGGACGCAACAAAAGTGACCAGCAAAATTTCCACATACCGCATCTGACTGGCTTTCTGAATGCAATTTTCTGCAGGAGCAAGAAATTCGATCGCCGGGTATTCTTTGACTGTGAATGATATTCAACAGACTTGGATGGAGTTCAGTCATCCACTAACTTTCGGGGGCATTGCCAATCTCTATTGCGTCGTAACTCACAAGGCAGAACTAAGCTGGGACAGACCCACTTGGATACAAGGTGGGCCTTGATGAAGATTCATGGGGCATCAATGGAATGTTCAACGATAGACGTGCTTGAAGCGACCGGGTCAATATATTGACGGCCCGCAATAATCCTTCAATACATGTACAAAAATATGTTATTTGGACATGTTATTATATAAGTTATTGTGAATTAGAGACCTGAAATGCCGTTTAATTCGCTATAATTCAGTTTCAACTCTCTATAGCGATGTTATATTTAAATATAGACAGATCATCGTGTTTGAGAAACAGTTAGTTGCGTGCAGTTTCACCATCTTTTTTGTCCCTGCCCTCTCGTCGGATACATGCTGATCCGGGACTTGTCCATGTCAAGCGGAACTCGCTTGGTTTCCAGCTCTTCGATCTTCCTTGTCACACAGTTGCCCCGCATTCTTGTCACACAATTGCCCATTCTTGTCAGTCTCTTCCCGACATATTGTAGCCACCGCTTTGCTTTTCATGGGCTCACTGTACGAACTGCAAGCTGCTACGGAAGGGATCAGCGCCATCGCTTAGTCAATAGTCGACTGGAGGCATTTACAGCCATGAACCGACGCTTCCCAATCCCGAGAGAGAGTTTGCCACAGCTCCACATGAGCGAGTTGGATCACAAGGCCAGTAAACAGATAATGGACCAGTTGCTGACGCACACCATCCGTGAATTCGAGCAGTACGCCTACCGCTGCAGCGGAGGAGTCGACGCTAGGCGGTGGAAGAAACAGAGTTCTCGAGATGACCTCACCGTCTATCGCGAACGCAAGGTAGGTACAACGGGTGCCAGTGTTTTCAACTCGTTGCGTCAATGTAGACTCGACCTACCTACGTTTTCGTCGACGGTTGAGACATTGGCGTCCCCACAATGCTACTGACTGGCCATGGAATCGGTCGCGTTGAAGACGCTATGAGTGCGATCATCACGGAGAATCAACAGGATTTGGCGCTTGTGGTCAAGTACAAGCACCAAGATGTGGCTGACTGTGCCATTATCAAGACGATAGAGTCACCCACGCAATTGGAGCCCTACAACCACCTCAGCTACAAGTTCTTCGTGAGGAAGTCGCCGACCGACGGGCGTCTAATGAAGCACCGTCATAGTGTGTACCTTGAGTCCTGCGGCATGACTCACACCAGCACAGGCGAGAAGATCGGCTTCCACATCATGCACTCTGTGGAGCTGCGGCAGTTTCCCGATCTAACCAGCTACAACTCCATTCGTGCGCTGCAGTCCACACGTTATTTGTTCCGACAGAAGAGCGACCGCGTGATTGAGGTGTTCATGCTAGGGAACATGGACATTTCTGGCCGCATGTTCAAGCCACTAACCAACATGTTCACAGTCGACACTCTGGTTGGTGTCACCCGTTTAATGGACTTGGCTGAAGTGCGGCGACTCTCACAGATGGCACGGGAGCAGCGACGATATGGTTCTCGCTCAGTCAAGCTTGCAGGTTGGTCACCTTGCAAGGCATGCGGACTGGTTGTCGAGGGTACCAAACAAAAACTGCTGGTGTGTCGACTATGCGGTGACGCTGTATGCGGCAAGTGCACAACCAGCAAGCGCGTGTTCCTTTGCGATGATATGGGCATTCTTGGAGACTTCAAGAAGGTGCAAGCCTGCACAATGTGCGTGTTGCGTGCCAACACGGGCAATTACTTGCCCCCTCACGAGCGTGTGCTACGAACGCCCGACAGCAGCTTGAGTTACGACTTCCAGGAGTCCAGGCAGAAGTTGCCAGAAACGTGGCCTCGTTCTGCTGAACATCGTGCGCCATCCCCACAGAAACTTGGTCCTTCCATGAGTCTTCATCATATTCATCGACCAGGCAGATGCGACCGGAACACACGCAGCATAATGGTACTGCTCCGCGTGTGAGCCGTCGATGGACAAAGCCCACCCCGACGGAATCATCCTTTTCAGACCGAGGATTTTGTCATATTCCAGATGTAACGATGAAGTCAAATCCTCGGCGAACTCAGACCAGAGTGTCAATGGGCCCATCGCAAAGATCCAAGCCGACTAACGTGCCAATCTACCCTTCCCCAAAGCCCCCGACAGTGTCAACCTCTGCGCCGGAAACCACGGCTGGACTGACACCGGCACAAAATGACATGATGTCTCAACTCTTTGAGTTGAGCAAGATGGCTGAAGCTACGTCCACTAGGACGCAACTGAACGGCATCTACTGCGAGCAGCACTGGCAGGAGGAGCTGAAGGTGGAAATGGAGGCTATTGAATCACCGGAACTTCGCAAACCCACGAGGACGTGGATTTGAGCATCGATTATAAGTGCTGTGGCCGCGAAGAATTGGTAAGACTACCCCGGATGAACGTGGAAAGAGATCGCATGTACCGTTAGGCAATTGTGAATTTAAAGTTATGAAGAGAACGAATATGAATATGCGTAAAACTGCGTCACATCACTAAATCTCTCCGTGTTGAACCGCGGTATTTTCATGGCGTCAAATTCATTGCAGCTGATTGCAAACTGCTTCAACGCATCGGAGGGAGCGGGCGCCGTGTAATTTGGCATGACAGAACAGTCATACGCGTTGGTCATGAGCCATGACTGCTGCGATTCTTGGATGACAGGGATGGTATGCAGTCACCGACTCGAGGCTTGCATATTTGTGCTACGCATACGCACATAACTACTACATGTATGGCATGCCAGCGTATATTCCGCGACATGTCAAACGTGCTGTCCGGAATCACTGGAGTGTATCCGAGTCTGCGACTCAAGTCTGCGTTTGTGTTGAGCAGGCGACGCCGTGGCGTCAGGCAGAATCGTTGAAACCCGAGCGCATGCAGACGAGCCGAAGATCCAATATTGCAGGCTGGTATTCAGCGGACCAGATGGATTCACTTCCAGGCGCTGGGATTGACGATTCATGCCTTGTTCAATGAGCCAGGTATGAGCTGTCAATTACTCAATCCAGGGCGCAGCTCTAGAGCAGTATGAACGTGTGTGCCACTCGCCAAAGGCACGACAGACGCGGGCGTCGGAACTTGCAGGCAAGGATCCCACCTCAAGAGGCTTGAATCAAGACCCGGGCTCCGATAATGCCCATCAAGATGTCAACATCTGCTCCTACTCTTGTCATGCAATGCTAAGCATCTGGGCAAACTGGAAGCGTGACCTAGCCTGCTGACAACCCTTCGGCATCGATCAGCGTGCTGCCCGCCTGCCCGCGTTCGAAATCGGTCGGGAAAGCGGTTGCCTGACCTACCTCATTTCTTGAATCTCCTCGGCAACCGCACTCGTTTTCTTTGATCGGCAACATGGGGAGACGATTTCCAATTCCGAGGGAAGACTTGCCCAAGCTTGACGTGAGTCAACAGGAACATGACGACGGCAAGCAGATCATGTCTGCACTGCTGGAGCACACCGTGCGGGAGTTTGAAGAGATCGCGTATGATCGCAAAGGACACGTCGACACCAGGCGCTGGAAGGCGCAGTACTCGCACGAAGATCTCAACATGTACCGTGAACGGGATGTGGGCGCCACAAGTTCCAAGTTGGCGAGGTCTCTGCAGCACTGCAATCTACAAAACCCGACTTTTGCAAGCATGGCTGCGGCATTGTCCCCACCAACGATGATGTTGACTGGGTGGGGTCCTGGACGCGTCGAGGACGCAATGAGTGCTGTGGTCACGGAGAGCCAGCAGGACTTGTCCTTGGTCGTCACGTACATGCACCAGGACGTGGCTGACTGCGCCATTGTACACACGATGGAGCACCCGACCGACGCTGCACCCTACCACTACTTGGGCTACAAATATTTTGTCAAGAAATCTCCGACAAACGCAGTGGTAGTGAAGCACCGCGATTCGCTGTACCTTGAGTTCTGCGGGATGACCAAGTCCCGGACAGGAGAGACGCTAGGCTTCCATCTCATGCAGTCTGTGGAGTTGTCCAAATTCCCCGATTTGAGCGGCCACAACTCAATCCGAGCGCTGCAGAGCTCCCGTTACCTGTACCGCCAGAAGAGTGACCGAATTGTTGAGGTGTTCATGTTGGGAAACATGGACATCTCTGGGATGATCGTGAAGCCCATTGCCAACATGTTCTCTGCCGGTGCACAGTTTGGGGTCACGAGGCTATTAGACCTGGCAGAAGTGCGCCGACTTACCGATATGGCGAGGAATCGACAGCGACATCGTGGCCTATTGTTCTGCAACGCTGTAGACCAGTCCTATTCACAATATTCTACTGCCTCAACGTACGTTCCTGGAGACAACTGTGCCGTGTGCAAACGTGGCAAGGCGAGCAAAATGGTGGAGTGCCATCTGTGTGGCCAGGGCGTTTGCCAACGCTGCCGCTCTACCAAGCGCGTCTGGATCAGTGATAGCCTCGGAATAATGGGCAGCTTCCGCAAGATTCAAGCATGCTCCCTCTGTGTCATGCGCGCCAATACGGGTATGTACGAGCTCCTGTACAGCGTGCCAGGTCACAGAGATCGCGCCAAGGAAGTGTGAGCACCAACTCAAGCGAGTCCGAGGTTACCTCTGGGTCTGTGACTGAGACTACAGCTCGTCATACACCTACGTTCAACGGAGTGTTGTACGAAGCTAAGGTGACAAGAAGACGGCAAAATGCCGCTCAAGGCAATGTGAATACCCGACGTCGGTCGAAGACACCTCCGCAGGTTGAAGCGTCTGCTGTACAAGGCGCTCGCAGGTTTATTCACCAAGGTGCTCCTGCGTATCCGGATGCTGCAGAGGTGACCGCAGTGGTGCGTTCTTCACCGGAGTATGAGGTACACAACCGTTTGGGATGCCGTCCTCCACAGGTTACACAAGAGTCCCGATCATACTCCGGTCGGTCAAAGGTGGTAATGCATACTGCAGGTTACTCGCACTCGCTTGGATCCACCCCAAAGACTAGCAGGAGCTACCTGAAGACGAAATCGTTCGAAGGAGTCCCATCCGAGCAAGTGTCGATGATGACGAGGTTGATGGAGTTGACAACCATGGCCGAGGCCACATCGTACAAGACCCAGGCCAATGGCATCTACCTCGCGCAGCAAACACAGCAGTTGCAAACGACTGCTGACTGGAGGAACTGACCCAGCGGAAGTGAACCACCTCCTTAAACTAACTATATTGGATTTGATACGCTATAAGTTTTGTATGAGAGCTAAGGCCATGACCATTATTACCTACAGTCACTGCCACGATTCGCTGCCGAGCGAGTGAACTTCATGATGAAGAGCATGTGAAAGCGGACAGCGAGTATCAAAGGATGTGGGGTCTCAGAACCAGAATGCCGACTACTCTTCAAACCAGACCTGTAACAGTTGAGATCTGCTTAAGTTGAAGCAAACTTCAACTGACCCTATCCAATATCGATTCCTGGTCAATCGGCATTCAAAGTGCTCCGCAGTTTCATGTAGGAATGCAAAAAGTTTCCCACCAAGATTTCCTTCACTAGCAATGTTATTGGAGACAACTATTGGATACAGCTATTGGAGACAATAACATTGTCTTTTGGTGGTCGTGTCTTTGAACTGGCTATTGTCTGACTTCCTGGCTCCTCGTGAGCTGACGTGACTACGTCTTGTTTGATACACACCCTGCACCAGAGATCTCTCTTCAAGTGACCATTGTCTCTACTCGACACTCAGTAGGCTTAGTGTATTGACGTGCATCGACACTTGATGCCCTCGTCGCCAATGGTTTAAAGTTGGGACTCTGCTGTGCATATAGACAGGTTGCTGACACCAAAGTCATTGGAACAATAATGCACCAAGCACGCACACACTCGAATTCTCTATCCGCGCAGATGATCCTCGCCCCAGTCGCCGGCTGGCAGCAATGCGTGTTTTGGCCTCGCAGATGGTGACTTCTAGGCTCTTTGTCCTTGCGCCGCCATCACCGGTGGATCATCCGCCAGGCAACGCGCTGCGCCTAAGCGAGAAGCAGCAATCACATTCCAGCAGTATATGAGACCGTCGCCAGTGAGTCATTCCGTTTCACCCCTGTCTGCCACAGCTCAGCACACAATTATGCCACACATGCATGTCGACAGTGACTCGACACCCGTCGCGCCTCTGCTGTGTCCGTTGCTTGTCGAACGTAACGCTGGTCACTACACTCGCTTCGACCTCGGCACAAAGCACAGGCATTGATGCGCAAGGACAAATGAGCGGTGACCACTTGCTCACTCGACATTTTACAGCTTTCGGCTCACGTCTCTAGCTGTGTATCAACATGGTGCGTCGTGACTTCCCATTACCACGAGGAACATTTCCAGACTTCACAGCATCAGCTGCGGAGCATCAGGACTGTAAAGAGTTCTCTACGAAGTTGCTGGCCCATACGGTTCATGAGTTCGAGCGCTTCGCCTACGAAGAGAACGGCGTGGTGAGCAACCGACGATGGAAACAGAAGACAACCAAGAACGACATCGGTCTGTATCGTGAACGAGACGGCGGGTCTATGGGGATGGTGTTGGCAGATAATCTGCATCGCTTTATCGAGAAGCAGGAGCTTTTCTCCCCAACGGCGGCTACGCTGATCCCGCCGACGTTGCTTCTCGTTGGCACTCGACAAGGCTATGTGGAGAACGCCATGAGCACACTCGTCACGCTTACGCAGGATGAATTGGCTCTCGTGGTCAGGTTTCTGCACGGTGAAGTGGCGGACTGTGGCGTTCTGCATACAATGGAAGGGCCAAGTCCGACCAAGCCTTTCCACTTCCTGGGCTATAAGTTCTTTGTCACGGAGTCCGTCAGTGATGCACGGATCATCAAGAGGCGACACAGTGTCTACCTCGAGTACACGGGGCTCACGCGCTCTCGAACGGGGAGGTTTTAGGATATCACATCATGCAGTCCGTGGCTTTGCCGCAGTTCCCAGACCTCAGCACCCGGAACTCTGTCTGCGCCATGACGTCCATGCGCTTTGTGTATCGCCAGAAGGCAGAGGGGCTCGTGGAGATCTTCATGCTCGGCTGCATTGATGTCGCCGGGTGGCTTATCAAGCCGATGGCGCAAATGGTTGTTGAGGATGTGACCTTCGGGATGACGCGTGTCCTGGACTGCTCCGAGACAAAGCGCCTCACGCAGATGGCGTGTGAATTCCAGAGACGCAAGCACGATATACGTCGTGGTAGAAGACCTGCTCGCCAGGAATCGTTTGGCGACGGATCAAGTTGCTCCGTGTGCCAGACTGAGCGCAAAAGTATGTTTAGGTCCACCAAGGTGGCGCCGTGCTTGATTTGTGGACACTCAGCTTGTCCGCGCTGCCGTGCGAACAAGCAAATCTTTGTGAGCAGCAGCGACGGACTACTGGGCAAGCTTGTCAAGGTGCCAGTGTGCAGTCGATGCACTATGACAGCCAACATCAGCTACTACGAGCAGCAGCTTCGAACTCAGCAGAAGAGCAGCTCTGGCGAAGAGATGGCCTTCCAGCCGATGCAGCTGTCCGATCGGATTGACCCTGAGGGTTCTCTAAGTTTCTCAGACTCAAGTAGTAGAGGGCCGAGCAACAGATTTCGCGACGAAGAGTCTGGTTCAATGCACGACAGAGCACGATTCTTTGTTGGCCCCAAGGAACCGACAACTCCAGACAACTCCGTCACCTATTCAGGACGCCATACTGAACGATGGTATAACAGTCGATGAGGCAGTCGGGTAGTCACCCGGCCTGCCGTTGTCTAATATCCCGGACAGGGGATTATGAGCGAGCGCATGACCGAAAGGGTCGTCAACGTCATGAAATATGTGTGCAAGAAGTGCGTGTTACCAAATGCAGTAACGCTGGAGGTCCTATTAAGACCAGTAGAAATGATAAGCATAGCTTACTGCGTGTACAAATTGCTTGGTTCCTTGTCATTGCAGCATCGTAAACGATAGCCCTTACACACTCTCCTCGACAAAATTTCATCAGTTTTAATCAGTGCGAGTCGGGCGGCAGCCTCAATGGCAACGTACGGAAGTCGAAGTCAACGAGTTTCGGTAAAAGTTGCTGTGGATCAGCTGGGCTTGTGCACACGCTCGAAGTGACTTTATAATTCGTCCAGTTGAAACTGCTTCCCGTGATTTGCTGTGGACCAGGTCCGTGATTTCGACATCATCGTTTCACGTGTTCGGATTGGCAGGACATCTTCAAGGAGCGATCCCGTTTTTTATCTGGTCGCATGCAATGCTTGATTGGCGTAGCCCACGTTCTGCCGAATTTTCGCACTCCAAATGGCTGTACATGTATGTTGTTCAGTGCTTTTACAGCTGAGTGGGCTTGTGTCATGGCTGTTCCGACCAGTTGCATGAGGGGCAACGCGTCTTAACCGTGGTGATGCTTGCGGTCGCACCCAGTCGTGTAGTATTTCCCAACTTGTTCGGTGTGTCGCAAGCGCCGTCAAGTATTGCTCCGACAATGTCTCGAGACTTTCCAGTGCCCCGGGATGAGCTCCCGGACATCTCCGTGACTCGTCACGACCATTTAGCTTGCAAGGACTTCACCTCCCGCTTGTTGGCACACACAGTGCGTGAGTTCGAAAAGTTCGTCTACGATGGATCGGGCGAAGTTGATACCAAGCTGTGGAAGACACAGGCCACTCGCGATAAAATGGCCTTATACCGAGAACGCCAAGCTGGTCGAGTTAGCGATTCACTGGGCGACTCGTTGCATCGCTGTGCTGCAGTATCACCGCTTTTCTCTTCGACGTCAGCGACACTCACACCAGCCACGATGATGCTCACTGGAGTTCGTCATGGCTATGTGGAGAATGCCATTAGTACGTTGGTTACTAAGACGCAACAGGAGCTCGCTCTTGTGATCAGATACTTGCATGGGGCAGCGTCGGATTGTGGGGTATTGCGCATTTTGGAGCCTCCAACGAGCGAGGATCCTTTTCATTTTCTCGGTTTCAAATACTATGTCAGTCAAGCGGTTGGAAACCCACGAATCTGCAAGCGGCGACACTGTGTATACCTCGAAGATAGCGGGTTCACGCACACCCGAACTGGTGAAATGATCGGGTATCACATTATGCACTCTGTGAACCTGCCGAAGTTCCCGAACCTTCGGTCGCGCAACTCGATTCCTGCGTTGATGTCAACGCGATTTTTGTATCGCCAGCGAGAAGAAGGCATGGTTGAGGTCTTCGCACTGGGCAATATCGACATTAAGGGACTTATCATCAAGCCAATATCGCTCCACTACGCAGCAGAGACTATGTTCAATATGACCAGGCTGGTCGACTGTTCTGAAACGAAGAGACTGACGAGCATGGCGCGTTCGCATTTGGCACGCAAACACGTGGAGCGCCACCAAGTTGGCAGTTCACAAGAGTCGGTCAGGCCTGCCAGTGCTTGTAGTGTGTGCGATCGCGAGGGCAAAGATAGCAGCTTCGGGACTGAATGTTTGGTGTGCGGGCGTGCTGCGTGCCCTAGATGTCGAGCATCGAAGCAAGTCTTTGTGAGTAGCCACGACGGCTTACTAGGTCAGTTGATTATGGTGCCGGTTTGCACTGGTTGCATTATAGAGGCCAATTTGAGCTTCTTCGACGTCCACCGATCACAGTCGCAGTTTTACGGCGTGCGCAACACCACTACTCCTCGTCTAAAGCGAGGACGAAGCAGAGACTTCAGTATTCCCAGAATCAAGCATCGCGGTCGAAGCAGTCGTGCCATGGATGTACTTCCACTTGTGCAAAGCCCGTCAGCCGGCCGTAGGCGGCGGTTTTCTACGTACTGGGTACCTGTAGAGGGCAAATCACCCACAACACCAACGACACAATCCTCGAGCCCTGAGCAATGCGTCTCTGCACGACAATCTTGGGTCACCACTCCCCGTGGCACGGAGTTGATTCGATTGACGCCAAGAGAAGGCTCATTTACTTATGAGGAGCGAATGCCGCTCCGTCAGCAACAGACTAAGCCCCACCGCACCCAAAATCACGGCTGCGCCGATTCCGATCCACGTGATCACGGATCTGCATGCACTTAGCACCTTGTAGCGGTGTGTATAAACCAATGTGAAGCTTAATTTGTGGTCCTATCGAAACCTCGTCCAGTGATCTCAGCACATGAACAAATCCGCAACTTTGTACATGCAGCACTTTCAATTCGAAGGGTGTCGAGGCGGTATAACGCTCTATACTCATTTTGTCGTGATGGCTAGGACGGAGGTCTGCAGTTGTGACTATGAACTGCAATGATCTTGCACCATAATTGACTGTCTATAGTTGACTCTACACAGCATTCAAGCAACTAAGCTGGTCTCCTGATCATGTAAATACCAGCAACAGCAACGCTAGCAATAATTTGATCACCATCGGATTTGTTCGTCGCTTGCTGACGGAGCCGTCGCAAGCAGCAGAGCAACGCGCCGATATCGGATAACCCGCTGAAGTTGTGCCTTCAAATAAGTTGTCTATTACTTTCATTCCCACCCACGAGTGGCGGACAATCGCGCAGAGCTCCTTTAATCGAAGGAACGACCGATTTCTTGACTTCAGTATGCTGCTGAAGAGTGCCACCACAAGTTTTTCCAGCGTCCCACGAGACCAGCACGTGCGATCCTTACCTGTCCATGGTCTCCATTACACTCGTGCCAGCAGTCCAACCCAAAAACCATAGCAGAATAATCTTCAACCGTCTTCTCTCCAGGTCTTTACAATTACACCATTTGCAGTTTCTTTCGCATCCGCAAGAGTTCATCTTTGTTGCCACACAATCACTATTGACCTCTGAAAGCTCGGTCGATAGAATTGGGGACAGGATGGCGAGGTGGATACGACTCGATGTCGAGCTCTTTCACACGCTCACGCCGCTGTGAATGACCAACATTACGATCTTGTATCAGTGTATAGCGAAAGGGACAGCGACGAGACCAGTACCAACCTCGCCTTCATGATACACGACCACTAGTCCATAACCAGCGCTATGAATAATAGTGTAGCACTAGCAGCACTCACGCCGCCTGCAGTTCTTGTGGCTGGCAGTCCCTCCCCTGGAAAAGTGGAGAATAGCATGTACGTACTTGGTGGTACTTACACCCAAGAAGGCCTTGTATTGTTTTCCAGCTTCATGTACGATGGTGTTGCTGACTGTGGTGTACTGCACGCTGTGGAGAAAGACAATCGCGAGGACGAGACTTCCTGCAGGTTTTTAGGATGCAAATACGTGGCCAAGTGCAGCGCTGCGTCAGTCGCTAAGCTTGTGCGTCATCGAGATTTCGTCAATCTTGAGTCCACAGGCTGCACGCAGCCGAACAATGGCAAACATCTAGGCTACCACATCGAGCATTACGTGGACATCCCGGAGTTTCCTGGCCTTCACGACCAAAACTCGGCACAGATGTTGCAATCCGTGCAGTATATTTTCCGCCAGAGGTCTAAAGTGACCATGGAGATCTATATGCTGGGGATTTAGATCTGGCAAAGTGTAAGCGGAGTAAGTTCAAATGGAGGAGGCGTCAGTAGTGGCAGCAATCTCTTCCATATAGCGAAGCTTCAGCAATGCGCGGAAATCCGCCGCCTCACGTTAATGGTCTGTCGTCGTGAAAGTATCGAGATCCTATAGATGTCGTCGAGCCGCCGCAATTCGGAGTGCTACTTGTGCTATCGGACGAAGCGGTTCTTTAGCGGCTTCATGTTGGCTGAATGCGATGTCTGCGGTCAGTTAGTTTGCAACAAATGCCGCAATGACAGGAAGATGTTCGTGCGCGATGCTGCTACGAACGGCCTCCTGGAGAAACCCAACCGAGATCAGACGTATAACACCTGTGTGCTAGTTGCGAGTGCAGGCTACGCGCCTCCGCCAATGCACATGTCAGTATCGCAACAATCGACCAAGAGTCAGGGAACGGAGACTTCTACTAGAGTGGGATGTGGCAGCACGTCCGGACGTAGGTGCTCCGGGTTGTTCAGCAGCAGATCTTCTTCGAGTGACTGCCGTTCCGAGGCTCCAGCAACATCAGCCGCTGAAAGCAATTCCCATTTCCGACAAGGACTTGTCTACACGTTCTCTGAAACGGAGGTGGAAGAAGCCGACAAGTTTCGACGCAAACCGCCTCCATATCAACGGTTGCGGCACGAGACTCGAGCAACGAAGTATCTCTAACAGGATCCCACAGCTACATGTAAAGCGCCAACCAGGCGCGAAGATTTTAATTGAGCTCCCATATACACGGGCATTTGAAAGATCAGGACAGATCAAAACCAAGCTCAGAGAAGCAGAAGCAAGAGCTGCCCACGGCAATTTCCACGGCTCAAAAATATAGCGGGACGCGTTCAAGTATTTCAAATACGTCTTCAGAGGAATCAAATGCAGACAGAAATCGGCGCAAGGAGGTCTACTTGACACCACCAAACCCAAGCACGCTCTACAAGCAGGGAAAACAATGAAAACACGAAAACACGAAAACTGTTACCCCACCCAGCATGGGCATGAACATCACCAAGGAGATGCATTTAAGCAGGAAGGTGACAATATCACAGCCAGCGAACTGCAGACCAATTGGTGCTGTCTAGAAGCGATTGGCCAGCGCCACGTCGCGAAAACGCGTTGATGGCAAACCGTGCCAACCAGCAGCTGCAGTTAAAACATGGTCGACGACAGCTTGTTGGATCGATTTTTGAGCGGGGCGATGTGTCTGAATGCGCACTCGTCAATCCATACAGCAATTCGTACAGCGGTGCAAGCTCCACAATGCCAATGGTTGTGCAGGGTGGACTCCGTCAGTCCCCTCATTCCAAACGTGGATTACAACTAGCAGCTTTGACACTAATGACAAATGGACCTCCCCACGGAATGTCACGACGCTCGGATCTGGTGGCGCAGATGGTGGAACTCAGCGTGAAGGTCCAAAGCACCTACAACTAGGCCTGCCAACTTCCACGGGGCAAATATTCAGCGAACCGTGCCTACGATGACCGTACACGAACGGATCGCGAACCGGGTGCCAACAGCGCGAACGGGGTCTCAACCGTGCCAAAATAAACCTGAGCACTGCTCTACAACGTGATCTGAATGGCGAACGGAAATGGAGGCATTTAGTTCATGCAGAGATGACGAAAGCGAGGACCCGGAGGGGTATGGGCCAACCAAGCTCTTCTATAAGATGAAGCCCCAGAAGAAGCCAGAGTACTGACAATTTATCTACCTGGCTGCAAACCTTGATGTTCGCTTACACCATTCCTCGTGCGCGACATTGTGTTCCTATCTGAAAATTTTAGGTCGACTCAGGACATATAGTTAAACGTACAAGCATGCAGGGGAATATCACGATGAAACAATGCATGGTGTCGCTGTGTGAAAATGTATGCCCGCAGCCGTATTTGTGTTTAAGAAGAATGAGGTGATCGGCATTGGCCGACGTAGGTCCCAAACGTACTAACGATCTACAAGATGAGCAGTCTTGCTGATGCTGTTCATGGTAGATTTGGCACTCATAGGTGGCAAAAGCCATGGCAAAGACATGAAAAAGCAAGTCATTTTTTCGACACCGTTCGCGCACGGTTCGCACCGCACGAGTATACAGTGCAAACGTACACTCAACCTTCACACAGTTCACTGAACGTAGACACCACTACCTACAGCGCTATGCAGCGCAATGGAGCCTTTCTAAAGCAACAAATCCAGATCCACAACTGGTAGTCAACGGATGAGTGGCATCTCCAGTTGAAGATTTACGTACGTGAATTATCCATGGCTGGTGCGTTTTGAGACTGACTGCATTATTGACCCCTCCGCATGCTACGCCTGAACGACTCCTATGAAACGAACCTTTACATCGAACTCGGACAACTCGGCATCTGATATCTTACAAGAGCTCGTGAGTCCGTTAACCAAGACCATCGAGGGAGCTGATTTTCACTCACATGTACCTATATGTGCGTGAAAATCAACAAGTTCTATCCACCAGATACCATAGTCCAGTCGCACGTCTACAGCTTGGACCATTCCAGACCCGTGCCTCTAGCCAATTGCCATCGGTTTGATGCGTGCCCACCGGGAATTCCGGCGGGTACGCGACTACCCGATCATGCAATGGGATTTTATGTGCGACTAGCTAGCCGCGCGTACATGACCATGCGATGAAATCTCAAGTGCGATGGGATCCAAGTGAGGCTTCCCCATTCGTAGTTCTTATCTTGGGGTTTAACAAGGAAATGATGGAAGTTGTTCATCTATCGGAGGATATCCTGTAGGCCTATCACGTCTTCGCTGTGCTGCGGGTACTGAATTTTGGCCCGAGATTTCCATCATGAAGTTGGAATTCTGCTGCTGTGTTTCGGAGAAGAGTCCTCGAAAACTGCACATCGGCAAGAGCAGATACGGACATCTATGGACCCTACCTGACATCCGGGTGCGCCTGTCGCTGGTTTTTAAAATGTGCGTGTGCAAGCTCGTTTAACCAGCTTTCAGCGGTCCCTAGCGACCATCACTTATTCTCCGATTTGTTTTCTGCCCCTCAAGAGCTACTTCTTCGCTACATCTAAAATGCTGAGCCCGATCCGTGTTTCTCTCTCTTCGCTTTGACTGCTACGGCTGCATCTGCCCAACCGAGCTACGTCTACAAGTTTGACGCTGCTACGGCCGGTGGCGTTGACGGTTCGATCCAAGTCAAGTATGCGGGCGACAACTCCACCACCGCCACCATTACGGCTGCCCTCGACTTTTCTGGTGTCAGCCAGTCCGACCTCGCTGCTTTCGCTGAAAGTTTCAACGATACGTGCTCGCAGGCCGTCACGAGCTACACTTGGCACATTCACACCAAGTGGAACTCGACGCAATCGTCGGACTCGTATGCAAAGTGCAACAAGGCTGCGACGGACAACCACTACGACCCAGACCACGCCTGCGGACCCGTTTCGGAGTACATTGCCCTTCCTGAGTGCAAGGCCAAGTCCGCGAGCTACGCGTGCAACCCGGCCAACTACACAGCTGATCCGACGGTTTGTGAGAAGGGCGATCTGTCTGGCAAGGTTGGCAAGATCACCCTGGCGAAGGCTCTAAGGTGACCCAGGAGTGGACGGATGAGCACTACCCTCTGCCGTCTGAAAACACTGAGTCCTGGAGCATCGTCCTCCACGCTGTGTGCGAGAACGAAGCTTACCGTTTCTCATGCGCTGTTGGCACGAAGGAGGACGGTGAAGTCCAGCAGAGCAGCCCGACGCAAGTTGAGCAGAACAGCCCCACTCAGGGCGCTGTCGCCCCTGGCTGCGGTATGTAAGACTGTTTATTGTGAGATCCATTGCTGCTTGTAGATGCGCAGAAGCACAAAAATGGCAACGTCTATTCATCGTTGCTCCTTTCAAATAATGTGGTATTACTACAAAAGCAATTATTACGTAGTATTAATGTTTCTGCGGCATCGCTCTCTTGGTTGAATCTTAACGAAACTGCTCAAGCCACAATATCAATATATTATCAAGCAGCGCAACAGAGCTCCTGCTGGCATGGACATCATTCTTCGAAGTGGAGAAGGTAGCTTCGACACCAGCCACTGGCCAAGGATTGTCAACAAATAAATAGCAGTCTAATAAACTTTTCGCACGCTTTACGTTAACAGCAGGAGTGTGACATCTGCCATTCCAACTAGCATCAGCACGGACACCATTGGAGTTACTCACCACTACAGTAACATATGATGGCGTCCATGGCAATAGCCATTCGTCAACTCGTGGGAAATTGCTGGTGACAAATCGCATCAACCAGCAGCTGCACCAAGGCAACCTGCTTCCGAGCACAGCGACGACACAAAAGCAGCAAGTTCGAGTGCGTGCTGTTGTGAAATTAACCTGGTTGCTGGTTGAAGGCAAAGGGTGCAGAAGGAGATCAACGAGGTAGAAGCGAGCGTTGAAGAAGCCGACCAAAAGTTTATGATCTGCGCACTGCACATCAATTTACAACCTGTACGTTGCACATCAGTACGAACCAGACATGGGGACCTATGCACACGTGCGGCTATCCAAGTGATTCACATTGTCGCTGGTGATTAATTCGATTCCCGTCGATTAAGGGCTAAAATGCGTTATCTTCTCGAAAGCCAGTCGTGTGATTCAGAACGAATCTTATGCTTGTCGTTTAACATTCTAGCCAGAAAAAGGTTTGCAGGTGGTCGCTGCTAGCAGTGTCCTTTGAGCCATTGTCTTTTATTCTCCGATTTGCCTCCTGTCCCTCAAGGGATCTTCTTCGCGACTTTCCAAAATGCTGAGCCCGATCCGTGTTTTTCTCTCTTCGCTTTGACTGCTACGGCTGCATCTGCCCAACCGAGCTACGTCTACAAGTTTGACGCTGCTACGGCCGGTGGCGTTGACGGTTCGATCCAAGTCAAGTATGCGGGTGAAGACTCCTCCACTGCCACCATTACGGCTGCCCTCGACTTTTCTGGCGTTGACCAAGCTAAGATTGCAGCCTTTGATGGCAACTGCACAGAGGACGTCACGAGCTACAAGTGGCACATCCACACCAAGTGGAACTCAACGCAATCGTCGGACTCCTTTAAGCAATGCTCCAAGGCTGCGACGGGCAACCACTACGACCCAGACCACGCCTGCGGATCTGCCTCCGAGTACATTGATTTACCAGAGTGCAAGGCCAAGTCCAAGAGCTACGCGTGCAGCCCAAGCAACTACACGAGCGACCCGACGGTCTGCGAGAAAGGTGATCTGTCGGGGAAGTTTGGTGCGTTCAAGCTTGGCGAAGGCGCAAGTGTGTCTGAAGAGTGGACGGATGAGCACTACCCGCTGCCGTCGGAGAACACTGACTCGTGGAGTATTGTGCTTCACGCCGTGGCAAAGAGGCTCCTCGTATCTCGTGCGCCGTGGGGCCAAGTCCGATGGTCAAGTCGAGCAAAACGACCCTACTCAAGTTGAGCAAAACGATGTCCAAGCCACTGTCTCTCCCGACTGCGGTGTGAAGATGGATTAACCTTGTGATACCCTTTGCTTTGATGGTTCTCGCATAAAATGACTTCGCTACTTCGGCTAATCTCGTAGCGTTTAACTGTTCGTCGAATGAGTTACTTTATGCCAAATCTATGTTTCCTCTTTTGTCCCTACGAGACCCCAAACGACCCGAGACAAGGAGGCAAGGTATTCGAATGCGCCAAGTTTTAGATAGTTTCGAGTACATGGAAATAAAGACGACAAGATCAAGCCTGCCACCACAGGCCGTACAAAGACGGCAAGAACCACCCATCATGCGGTGGCTCAAGGTATTTCAGGGATCTAATGACTAAAGTTAAATAGACCGCTGATCATCACGTATCCTCTTTTGCGCTAGGCCTGCGCAATAGTAACGTGCTTTTAATGTGACGATTAATTTCCACCGCACCGATGTCGGCTCAACACCCACATGTTATGGTATAGCTGAACACGAACACAGAAAGCCTTTAAATCAGCACGCGCCCTGGGAATACAGTGTCAGCGGTTGTGCCATCAAGCTGCTGATGCTAAAACGCTAAAAGTTAAGAAATTATACGCGCTCCGTTTTGAGCGAGATGGACGAGGTGAATGAGGGCCAGAAACTATGGACTGCGCAACGCACAGTTGCAAACTGCGAAGTGCAGGTACTGAAAACCTGTGGACACGTGAGGCTAGGAGGGGTTTCAAGGCTCTCATGGTGCCAGTGATTAACGGTAAGTTACGGCATATCTTATCCTCACAGCACCGTCAATAGATTTTTCACCGTAGCACCATACCATCCGTGTTTGTACGAGTGCTTTTCACCTCAGTCCATTCGACAATTAGCTTCCTACCCCCAAAAGCCTCTATCCAGATACTTCTTCTCTACCCACAATGCTAAGCCCGATCCGTGTTTTCTCTCTTCGCTTTGACTGCTACGGCTGCATCTGCCCAACCGAGCTACGTCTACAAGTTTGACGCTACTACGGCCGGTGGCGTTGACGGTTCGATCCAAGTCAAGTATGCGGGTGAAGACTCCTCCACTGCCACCATTACGGCTGCCCTCGACTTTTCTGGCGTTGACCAAGCTAAGGTAGCAGCTTTCGATGGCAATTGCACAGAAGCGGTCACGAGCTACACTTGGCACATCCACACCAAGTGGAACTCGACGCTCTTATCTGATTCGTACGCACAGTGCTCCAAGGCTGCCACAGGCAACCATTACGACCCTCTCTTTGCTTGCGGACCCAACTCGGAGTACAGCACTTCGTCTCAGTGTGTCGACAAGATTGCGAACTACTCGTGCAGTCCGAGCAACTATACGAGCGACCCATTGGTTTGTGAGAAGGGTGATCTGTCGGGGAAGTTTGGTGCGTTCAAACTAAGTGAGGCGAAGACTGCCACTGGGGAGTGGACGGACCAGCACTATCCACTGCCGTCCGAGAATGCTGCTTCTTGGAGCATCGTGCTTCACGCTGTGTGCGGCAGTCAGACCCCACGTATCGCGTGTGCTGTGGGGACCAAGTCGAAAGACGGAGGCGAGACAACTGCCGCCCCTGGCTGCAAAGCGTAAACTGCTGCAACTTTCCTTCGCTTTATCGCTGGGAATTCCCAAGATGGTCAGACTCCGATCGTTTTCTTGATGCCAAGTCAAATAAAAGAGCTGTGCTTTTCATAGAAAATGTTCGAGCCTTTTCTAGTTGCTACAGTGACCTGTCTTCATTTTACATCTCAATTTCTCGCCCACTGTCAACCAGTACACGCCATGCTAACCTTGAAGGCATTTGTTACCACCCTCCTCTACGCCATCGCTGGGCCTACTCTCCACGCAGTCACCCAGCCCACGTTACTCTTCCGTTTTGACGATTCTTCTGCTGCGGGGATCCAAGGAGTAATCCACGTCAAGTACGCCGGCGATAACTCCACGGTTGCCACCATCCATGCTGCGCTCGATTTCTCTCGTGTCAATCCAGCTGCTATCCGGGCATTCGACCGATTGTGTACTGCGCCTGTGACTGCGTTCAAGTGGCATATCCACGTCCGCTGGAGCTCTCGTATGCGATCGGCCTCGTTTGGGCAATGCTCTCTGGCTGCGACTGGTAACCACTACGACCCGCTCTTCGCGTGCAGTCCTGAATCAGAACATATCAACTCTCCTGAGTGCAAAGCCAGAAGCACGGACTATGCGTGCAACCCACAGAACTACGCGTTGAATCCGCGTTCATGCGAGAAGGAGATTTGTCCGGCAAGTTTGGGGAGTTGGTGTTGAATAACAACAACCAGGCGGGAGGAACGTGGGTGGACAAACACTTTCCGTCGTCTTCGGAGAACCGCCTAGACTGGAGCATTGTACTGCACGCTGTGTGCGGCGACCATACCACTCGCGTCGCCTGTGCCGTTGAACAAGAGATGTAAAGTCATTTCAACATGTAGCCATATGTGAGAATGGCTACATAGTCTAATGATGGTTACATTTTAACAACAAATCAAATCGTTGTCGTGCACCGAAATAGCGTTTTTCATCCAATAATGTCCTCGTATTATTATTTGTCTTTTTTCATTGGCTATTAACATCTGTGGACAATAAAATCTCCATTATCGGATCCCACTTGTATGCACTATGAGGTCACTGCTCCGTCGTCACCTTCCAGTAATTGGTGAGCTTCGTGCCTTCTCTACGAGGAGTTCCTCACAACGTTTAGATCAAGTGTATCGAAAACTATTGGAATTGGACGACTCGGACCAATTGCACGTCTCCGTAGCCCAATCAACTGCAGTCGCCCTTGCAACTCGTGGTTATTCCGTTTTCCTCCATCTCCCGACTGGCGCTGGCAAGAGTTTGGCCTTCCAGGCTCCTGCTCTCTTATCCCCAATAGAGAAAATTACACTTGTCGTGTCTCCACTCATTGCCTTGATGCATGTAAGAACTCTTAGCACTAGAAGCATCAAATTAACTGTAAGCCTACTAAAAGAGATAAAACTTTTGTTGAGCCAGGACCAAGTGGCAGCGTTGAAGCGTAAAGGTATTGAAGCCATTCAAGTGTCAAGTGGCGAACGGAAGAAATCGGTGCCTTTAAGTCAGTTGTTAACTGGTCAAAGACTTGTATATACGACACCGGAATTTTTACAGATGAATGGGGAGATGCAGACCTGGATGCGAGACGCTGGGCGAGAGAATCGCCTTGCTAGGATCGTGTTGGATGAAGCCCACTGTGTTCTGGAGTGGGGAATACGTTTCGACCTTCGTACCTGCAATTGAGTCAATGGAAGAACCAGTTCTTCTGCGAGGTGCCGCTGACTCTTGCTACAGCTTCTGTGTCAGATGAAGATATCGCTCGATTGGCGGAACTTTTCCATTTAAAAATGCTACCGGTGATTCCTGTCGATGAAGAAGATCAGAGACGAGTAGGCCTTGAGATAGCAAGTCATCACAATCAGCTAGCACTGGTGCAACAGGTGACGGATCGCGAGAATTTAAGAGTGGAGGTGGCGCGAAAGGGACCAAATGCTGCAAAGTTGATTGCTGAGAGAGTCAAGCGAGAGACTACTATTGTCTATTGTATGACAAGGAAGGAGGCAGAGGACACGTGCTTGGCTCTTGTCCGTCTTGGATGTCACGCTGGTGTCTACCACGGTGGCTTGCCACGGAAACGCCGTGAGTTCGTGAGGAAACAGTGGATGATGGGGAAACTATCGATCATTTGCGCCACCAGCGCCTTTGGGGTACGGCTGTGGTTATGGGATGGTCGCGATAATTCGATATGGCTTTAACTTTCTTCCTCGACTACGTACTGACAGATGGGAATCGATCGATCGGACGTGCGTTATATAGTGCACCACTCGATCCCGCTCGTTGTCAGCGTATTCGCAGCAGATTGTACGTTGGCTCGCTGTAGTCATTATTACGTTTGATCGTGACACTCACGTTGTCGTTGGTTGCTTTGATACTGCAGGGCCGAAGTGGTAGGGATGGGAAGCCCTCGGTGTGCATTTTGCTTTACTCAGCATCGGACAAAAACCGAGCAGATGCACTCACAACGGAGAGGCTTGATTTCGACGGAACGACCTCTAGTCCCATGTCCAACGGAAGTTCTCGTGGCGAGCTGGAGGAGGTCACCGCATTCTGCGAGATGACCACAGGCTGTCGGAAGCAACTACTGTATTCACACTTTGGTTTCCACTTTGACATATCGCAGTGCGTACGAAATTGCAACTGCGGCGTGGCTCTGAAAGTACCACCGAGCCCTGGGCTGATGAAGAACTAGATACCGACACGAAGATCAAGAAGACGAATAAGGTTGAGGAAGAGGGCATTTCAAAGGGTACCATCGAGTATCAATACCAGAAAATCCTAACGCAGTCTAAGAAGCTAGGCCTCCCAAAGCGAGAAGCACTATCTCGCCGGCTCATTCGGGTATGTTGGCTGTACATACCTTGCCTAAAATTTATTTAACGATACATTGTCCCGTGTACAGGATATCCTCGAGGTGGAGCCCGCATCTGAGGATGAGATGGCGAGCATGAGGAATTGGACCCGCCAAAGCTGCGAGGTATTTCAGTCTATTTCGCTTCGGCTGATCAGCGAAACGAGCTTGCTGGTCTCGTCATAGTACTGTCGTTAAACATGCCCAAGCAATGTCTACGTCTCTTGAGAGCAATAGCGTCGACGGCTGCGAATGAGCTGCAGTTCGTGGTACAGGAGCTGCGCGAGGCACACACACGACAGAACAGTGCCGACTTCCAGTAGTACGAACACGGGTCCCCACGAGCACACTTGTACACAGCGAGGACTAGTTGGGTCGCAGCCTTTTGGCTCGTAGTGACAGCTAGCCAAGTATCCGACGAGATACTGCACCAGAGCAGCACCGATACTTCCAGTTCCATCGATAATTCCTGTGACAGTCGACAGCGCCTCCGCATTACCTCGGATGCTCTCGTGGGTCCCTAGATCTGCCGAGATAGCGGTACTGATCAGGTTGGCTGGACCACCCAGCATGAATCCTGAACCCAGTAGTAGGATCGCCGTCATTTCATACGAGGCTCCGTCCATAAAGTATAAGGTAACGCTTGAGTTAGAACAAAACAATAATCAGCACTTAGAAGTGGGTAAGCGTAAAAAAGTGAGATAAATCTTGTGCCAGTGTACCATGACAAGAGCAGCATCGTCACAACGACTGGGGATCGCACACCCATTCTGTCAGAAATGATTCCGCTTACAAATCTGCCGAGGATTTGACCCGCATCATACAGCATCTAAACGCCCGTCAGGATACGAGTAAGCGTCAAAACGAAACACAGTGCAACTTGAAACGGAAACGAACCGAGAATGTGCCAGCCTGGGAATTTTCCATGTGGAGCGACACCGTCAGGTAGAACGGGATCCAGAAGAACAGCGCGTAGTTGACAGATTTCAGGCAGGCGTACGACAAGGAGTACGGGAGAACCTATCCACGAGAAGCCAGTTGAATGTTAGATCCGCACTAGCCACATTTATCACTTCAGAAAACCAACTCCAGGAATGCGCCAAGCCTCGAAGAACCCAATGCCCTTGGCTTTCGGCTGTTCATTTGTCGTCTCTGTCCCTTCTTCAGTGTCATCTTTCTTAGCCACTTCTGGCTTGGCTTCTTCAAGAGATTCATGGCGATACGGGACATCCTTCGGATCCGGGTACAGGAAGAAGTGTACGAGAAGAGCATGGAACGCCACGAGTCCAGCTGCCACAACCAACGCGATCTTCCAAGCCACAGTCTTGTCAAAAGTTCAAACATCGTCGCCACCAGTGCTGTCCCTACAATGTTGCCGAGGCAAGCATTGCCACTCCAAACGCCGAGCACAGCCCCACGCTCTCTCTGATCGAACCATTTACCCATGACCGCAACATTGGCAGGCCAACCACTTGACTGAATGAGTCCATTGAGTCCCCACAGCACCGCGTAGAAGCTCAAGGCGTGGATATCTGCGAATGCCCCCAGTCCAAATAGCAGAACAATCGCTGCAGTAGCCCACATGCCGCCAGCAATCATGCGCCTCAGGTCATGCTTGTCACCCAATATCCCACTGTCATCAACACACACGTCACAGATTTGATATCGACACCATTTATAGATTGTGTCAATATACAGTGCACTTAAGCAATGTAAACTGTAGTTAAATCCACTTACCTGATGTACAATCCTAGTGCATAAAACCCCATAAACAAGGTGTCCAGAAGGCCATACATCTCAGCCTGCTGGTCTCGAGTGTACACTTCCGAGTGGATCCACTGCTCGTCCGCCATCTCCCCTTTGATGGCCGAGAAGGATTTTCGACTCGCATGGAACAAAACGTAGCTGAAGAACGTGAGGAAGAACACGCCGCGCTTGTTGGCCGCGAACTCGCGACAGCTGCGCGAAGAGCCCTCAGCAGCAGTAGCAGCCTCCAACACCTCGGCAGCCTTCTTCCCCATACTCCAAGTCTGATACTGACGATAAATCAACCAATGAGCATGCGCAAGGAGAGGTGGCAAGATGTGATTTGTAGAAAAAGACCTGGGATTGTCTCAGAAACTGAAGTTGAAGTTGAAAATGGCTACATTTTGATCCGTTGAGCCACAACATATCCATAGATTTGATCGGCTGCAGATTGCAGAGCTTGAAATTGAGCTGCCATGATCTCACGCTTCTCTTTGCAGTCTACACTACAATGTCGATCCCGAGTCATGAATTCGTCGCAGCTGCTCATGACGCTCTCCACTCGACCTCGAAAATCGGCGATTGTGGTGCGCGAGTGCATCGTCGCCGACGACTTCGCTGGAGTCTTCAGATAGTGCTTCGTGAACTCGACTTGCTCCCGTCGGCATTCGATGACATCGTTGTTTTTCAGCAGCTCCTCCACCACAGCTGGAAGCTGCTTAACTCCCTCTTCCTTGTTGTAGTTGCCGCCTATGACTTGTGCTTCTTCGTGACTCAAGGCGTCATTCTCCAGCTCGTTTGAACAGGAACTACGGCACTCTTGGCCCCTGTTCAAGTCGCTGGAAGATTCAGAACAGCAGCCGCTCACAGACATACGGGTACTTTACGCCTCGACTACCGATAGGTCACCACTGCAAGGTAGCGAACTAGCCCGCGTGTATCCCCCTGCTAGCATTAATGCCAACAGACTGATCTGTATACCCGACAAGCGAGGACAACCGTGCGAACAGAGACGCAGTAGTAGCGACAGGAGACAGACTGGAGTCTTTTGATTTGAACAAGTCAGACACGACAGCATATTCGGGCTCTGATGGCCGGATGTTTGTCATGCGACGAGCCTCCAGGGTGCATGTCGGACAGCAAGGCACGATTGACCATGGCTGATTGCACCCCAGGAATACACATTTGTTCTTGACACTGCACTTCACGCATATTGGCATGCCGCAGATACGGCAAGCACGAAGATGAACACCTAGAAATAACCCACCACCATCGCGCTTAATACACACGACGCATACAGCCTGTCTCGGTGGTAGTGGGAGTTGACGCAAAGCCTCTCCAATGCCGACTCTGGCAGCTGTACATCGAGCCATTAACGTGAGCTTCTTCGCGTCAGCGCAGTCGACAAGCTTTCGCAGCGCTCTAACGAAGACTGATATACATGGCGTCCTCGATAACCTTGTTCGGCGCCGTCGTTCACCCGATACGCTGAAAACACCACGCGACAGCACGTCCACGAACCCCAGTGTGGTCTCACGGATAATACAAGTAAAGAAGAGCTTCCCCGAATTATATGACTCTTTTTGCGGTCGAAGGGTGAACACTCTGGCACGTCGACGGATTGCAGCACCAGGTAGCCGTATCGCTTGCCACAACCGTCGTTCTCGACACCCATAGATTGAAGGTAGCAGAAATCCTGCGCTGAGCCTATTCCTTTTGAACAATACAGCCACTTGATGCCCAAGAAATGCAACGGATCGTCGGGTGTAGCCAGCTCAAAATTGCCCAGAACGGCAGAGTCTGTCTTCCGTGCCAGAAATGACATTGTTGTGCGAGTCTCCTCGGTCGTTGTGCCAGCGATGCCGTACAGCATATCCTCGATAGTCCCAGGTATGCTACCCATGGACATGACACTGGGCTGTCCATTCGCAACAGCACCCATGGCTTGGGGAAGGTCCTCCTCTGCTGCAAGCTCTGCCATCGATCTGCCGCACTGACGCCGTCTAAAGACTTGCAATCCGTCAAACGAGCGCACCGACTTCCAGTCTCTCGGATTCAATCGAGGCAGTCCATTTGTGTGTCTCTCCTTGCAGCACTTTTCATCTGCCAAAACGGCATCCAAGCGGCTGCGAACGAGCTCACGATATTCACGAACCTGTTCGTCGGAAACTTGGACTTCGGCGAAATAGTCCTTGGGTAGCGGGAACGACACTTTGGTGAACGCCAGCGATAAACGTACGCCTGAAAATGTCTCCTCCATGGTGCTGATGTTTGAAGTGTGATGGTCTCCGTGACCCTAGTTCGCGAATGTCACGAGTGTCGAACCGTAGGGATGTGCGCAATTTGCTCGTAGAGACGATGGGGGCGCCGGTGTAATCCTTTGTTTGCTACTGTATAATGTTACACCATGCGCGAGTCACTGGCAATGCATGGCCATTGCAAAGTGTCATGACTGACGTGTGTTGTGTGCAGCAGGGGAACTTCAGCATTTCTTTTTCGCCCACCCGGTATCAACGTCGCCAGGCCTTTTCCTACTACACAACGAAATGCGTGCTTCAAGGTGAGTGCATCGGTTCATACGTTGTGCAACATCAATTCTGTTACTCAATTGTGGTTCTGAAATACTAGTCTTTCGTCGCATTCAGCTTGGTGCCCTAAGGCTGGATCGGAAGTCTGGTTGCGGTCCAAATCGCCTTCATTTTGATCCTCTAGAGACAAACTTGATGGTCCCCTTTGAGATACTGGGCTGTAGAAAACGTAATAGCTGCTGATCTCATCCGAGCTTGAGCTGAATCGGTACCGGTCCGTGTCGTCGTCGCTCAGTTCCACGACGTTGTCGTCCGAGGAGGAAGAGTTTGTCGTCGGATTCAAGGAGGAGTCATGCTTCTGATATTTAGTAAGCATCGGCACGGGGCCAATAAACCGATTTGCTTTCAATCGCTGTATGAAGCACTGGGATCCTTCCCCGCGGCCACATTGCATGGATCTGTCGGCCAAACTGAAGAGGAACTAAGCCTTAAGTCATCTTCAGCTAGGACCGTCGAAGACCCCAGTGAGTCGAGGAAATAGTCGGCCACAACGGCATAGTCGGGCTCGGCAGGGCGCGTACCGGTCATTTGCCGAGCCTCGTGTGCGCAGTTGGGACAGCACACGCAAGTAGAACATGGCCGATCAAGCCCAAGGAACACGCGTTTGTTTTTCACATTGCACTTGGAACAAATAGCAATCCCACAGATACGACACCAGCGAAGCCTCACACACGAGAGCACACCAGTCCCAACCCGTTTGATGCAAATAGCGCAAACGCCATGCTTTATTTTTCTCGTCCACGTTCAGAGCATCTCGATTTCGGCCGGTGACGGAGTTGTAACGTGCCAACAACGTAAGCTTCTTAGCATCCGCACAGTCGACAGCTTTGATAAGGCCACTGACGAATGCCGCGGTCGCGTACGGCATCAGGTTCGTATATGGTAAGGAGAACCGACGCAACGCACCTGCAGTGTCGAAGATGCCGCGCACCACCACATCAACAACTCCCGGGGCTACATCGCGGAACAAGCATGAGAAGTAAAGCTTCCCACGTAGGACGTTCGCTTCTGAAGGTTCAAAGGTGGGCACTCAGGCAGGTCCACTGAATGGATAATGAGATAACCATATTTCTCACCGTTCACGTCTCGCTCCACTCCCATCGCCTCTACATAGCAAATGTCACGCGGCACAAGGATTGGTGCCGATGCATTGTACAGCCATTTGAGCCCGAAGTAGTGGAGCGGGTCTTCTGGGGTGGCGAGTTCGAAAGTCCGCAAGATGGCTGCGTCCGTGCCTGGGTCCTGAAACGATACCAACGTCCTCAACTCCTCGTAGTTCGTGCTTGAAAAGCCGTACAGCAAGTTTTCGATTGTGCCCGCAATGCTCCCAGTGGCAACGATACTCGGTTGACCGTCGGCTACTGACTGTACAGCTTCGGGAAATCCTCCTCCGCTGCAACTTCTTTCAGAGATCGTCTGCGACGTCTACGTCTGTAGATTTTCAGGTCCTGGTACGAGCGCATATACTTCCAGTCCGCGGGTGGCAGACACGGAAGTTTGTTTGCTTTCCGTTCGGCGTAGAGTTGCTCATCACCCAACACAGCGTTGATGCGACGGTGAACCAAGTCTTGGTATTCGATCTTCTGCGCAGCAGAGACCTCAACGAGCCCGAAGTAGTTCTTCGGCAGTGGGAAGCTTAGCTTCCTTGGCCTCGCTGGTTCACCCGACGACATGTCAATTGCTCATTCGGGTTGGGGTCCAGACGAGAGGAGTCCCCAAATGAGCAGCACCGACGCGAAAGTTTGAATACCTGCATTGAGTCCCTCTGGTGCGAGCGACGAGTGCACGGTCGTCAGACGGGAAGGGAGTCGGGTGTAAGCAACCACACGTTTAGTCCTTTGCCACAAGTCACAGATGCTCCGCGACAGAAAACTGCCTTTGAAGGCATTGATATCCTCTACGGGTGCAATGAGCTTGAGGCTCGCTGACGTAGCGACGTCACTGACATCCAAAGCATACCAATTTCAATGACGGCGTTGTTGCGACGGTAATCACGAGGGGATTCAGCAACAGTTTGTTAACTTAGCAATGTTCAACTTTGATAAGATGTGCACTGTCGATGGCAATCGAGCAGATGCATCAATACGCTACACACGTCACAATTTTATGGCGAGAGTCGCTTACATGTATCTACGCACTCACGACAGAAACGAATACTTACGGCAATCTGAGTCGGCGAGACTGCACCCTCGTTTGCTCCAGCTGACGCATGGCCGAGTCAGTTTGCTGCACCTGGCTGCCGATGACTGCTGCTCTCTTGAGCAGAGCCGCCAGAGCATCAGAAGTTGAATTCACGTTCACGGTAATCTCCTCCTCATACGGTCGCTCGTATGGCACGACCTGGCCGACTTCAAAGCTGAAATCATCTTCCTCTTCAGCACTGGAGCAGAACCCGCTTTCTACTGTGTTAAAATCACTGAGCGTGGTGGCGTGGCCATCCATGAAGTCACGGCCAGCCCAACTTTCGTCGATAGTTTGTCGCTCCTTGGGTGATTTCTCTCGCACTGCGTCCGGTATCGAAATTGTGTCTGCATTATCCTCGCTCCACCACGCGCTTTCCTCAACCTCAGAAACGCTTAGCGTACTCATGTGCTCCTGATGGGCCAGCGCAGCATCCAAGGCACCAGAATAAGACTCGAGAGCTCGCCCGTGGAGGTAAAAGTCGGCCACGACTGTGTACTGTTCCTGACATGGTTGCAAGTCCGTCATTTCCTGAGCCTCGACCACACAGTTTGGACAACAAACAGCAAATGTACATGGGCGTTCAGAGCCGAGGAATAAACGCTTATTCTTAGCGCTGCACTTGGAGCAAATGGCCACGCCACAGACGCGGCAGGCGCGTAGACGCACTGCCGAGAACAACCTGGTTTTGCTCCGCTTAATGCAGACTGAACACACGGCGTCCTTCCCAAATTCCTCGTCCTGGTTGATCACATCGAGGTTGTAACCCGATACAGCGTTGTGTCGTGCCAAGAGCGTCAGCTTCTTGGCTTCCGCACAACTCACTGCTTGGAGCATCCGTTGATGAAAGACATTGATGCGAGCGGAGTGGCGTGCCAAGGCAAGTCGCCTGCCAAATTAAATGTTCCGCGCACCATCACGTTCACAAAGCCTGGCGTTGTTTCACGAAAAATGGCAGCAAAGAATATTTCGCCGCGAATGATATCGTTCCTCTTACGTTCAAACGGGGGACACTCAGGAAGATCCACAGACTCCAGTGCAATATACCCGAACTTTTTCCCATTCCCGTCTTTCTCCACACCCATAGCATCTAGATAGCACGTGTCGCGAGGCGTGACAATGGCTTGCATCGGCATTTTGTTCAGCGCCCATTTGAGTCCAAGGAAGTGGAGTGGATCGTCGGGCGCATCAAGTTCCAGCACCCGCAGCAACGCGCAGTCGGTTGGTTCGTGCATGTAGGCCATAGTTGTCTGCATTTCCTCTTCTGTCGTGCTGAAGGAGCCAAAAGCAGATCTTCTATAGAACCGGAGACACGTCCGAGAGCCATAACGCTAGGCTTGACGGGGTCGTTTACCGAGTAGAGTTCTTCACCTCCCGGCTCCTTGTGTTGAGACCGACTCCTCCTCCGCCGCCGCCTGTATATTTTGAGTTCATCCTGCGACCGCATGAATTTCCATTTTGTAGGATCAAGACGCGGCTGGTGCCTGGTTTGTCGAGAGGCGTAGAGCTCTTCATCAGCGAGTAGCGCATCGAGTCGTCGAAGCACCAATGCGCGATACTCTTCTGTTTGTTCGAGGGAGACGTTCACGTGTCCGAAATGATCTTTGGACAATGGGAATTTCACCCTGAGGCAGCGGAGGTCCCCGACTCCGATCGACTCGATTGCATGATGACCGAAATGCCACTACGATTCGAACTTGGCTGTGGACTTGGTGGTTGCATTCAGAGCGATGTCCGAGGGGCTGAATTTCAGGGTCGATAGTCGACTGAGTTTTTATTTGAGTCTGAAAGAGTTCGAAGTTGCGGCGTACGTCAGCGGGAAGTTGGCAAATGATACCGAGAAGAGGAATCTCTACGGGAGGCAAGGATTTGCAAGCAGCAGCAGCCGAAAGAGGCGCGAGCAAGTCGCAGCGTGCCGAAAACTAGAGTGGGATCAGGACAGATCCGATCGTTAAAAGCCGTCAGTAGTACAGCAAAAACTATTAAAATCCATTCAAGATGATATCTGCGAAAGATAATGCTTCAAGTTTAATCCACTTTCAATATTTTAATAGAAAAAAGTGTATTCATGATCTTTATTATGACAACTTGTTAGAATACATCATATTTTTATTCTGGTATTTATGCATGTGATATAGCCCGCTTTCATTTCTTTGAGACCGGGACCTCGCGAGCCCCCAGCTGTTCGTCAGTTAACGGAGATCAAGGCACGATTCGTGCAGCACAGCGTGCTGCCCCACTCCGAAACCTTGAGCTGAGATGCATTTTCAAGCCGAAGCAGACGGCAATGCATTGCATGCAAGCATTTACTGTATGACATCGATCAGTTCAACTGCAATACACCATGTTCGAATACCGCGACTAGGGTCTTCAAGACACTGCGGTGACGGATTGGGTTCAACAAGCCTTCGTCTCCAGGTTCCGGATCGGTGCTGAGCTTTGCTCGATACCACCAGCAAAGATAACAGAAACGCGAGCGAACGTCGCGATCCCCGAGCGCCTAAGTGTTCGGTGACAGGTTCAGCTTCAGCTTTTCCGGACTAGTTAGTGGCTTGTCGTCGTCACCAACGGACACTCCCCGGTTCACCAACCGATCGATAACCTATTTGAAACCCGATCCTTCAGGACTAATGATACCGTGCTTGTAGCGGAAATTCGTACGGACATACGTGCGTTTCGTCCATTGCGTTTTACGACAATGTAGAAGTTACATGGAGCCAACACACAGACGCGTTGCGCAACAGCTTGCGTAGGCTCGGGTGTTCTGCTTAGTGCCGGAGCAGCACGGTCCGACATCACTGCACACCGTGTGATCATATATTGTTTTTGAATACCCGCCTGGTGGCCACTGCAACCTGTAACTTACAGCGTTGAGGCCCCATCATGGCGTAGTTTCCCCTCTTGGCCTCTTCTTCCACCCACTCGTGTTGGGATTCGTGCGCCATAATGTCGACTGCACTGGTGTTGCGAGACGGTGTCTTACCCATTGCGTGGCACAGCATCACCGATGCTTGCTAGAGGCAGAGGTGAGGGTCTAACATGAAGCAGATGTGTTACCAGATTCACACACCGTCCAGCTGTATCCCATCGTGACTGCACGACTCCATTTCTAATGGTCGCGCTTCCTGCGCTCCATCGCAATTGTTTGCAAGGTCACCTTACTGGTAGGTGCTGTCGAGAAAATGCCTACGATTCAATGCACTATGATCTAGAGCGCCCTCTGTGCTCTGTGCTCGTCAGCATATATCTGACTCACAGCGTGCCTTTCCAGGTGACTTCAGCGTGGCGGAAATGATTTGCCTCGAATCGATGCAACCAGCCACTGAAATGCAACGAGTCCGTCTGTCCGACCTCTTGCCATGACTGCTGTCAATCAGGAACGGGTGTTTGAGGTCTCGGTGTCGAAGTAACCTCTGCAATCTTCAGCCCTTGACGGTCGCACGAACGCATTGCTTGAATACAATTCCTTGCCCGATTAATATCCCATGGGTCATGGTTCATCCACCAGCCGACTCCAAATCCTGTTGGAAATGAAGGCAGAGTGCAAGGCCGATGCCAAGTTCACCTTGGCGTTGACCTCCCGTCAGATGCACATCTGAGGCTGGATACGGCATACTGGAGCGTCAAGACGTTGCATTTTCCGCTTCTCTTGCGTTGCACAGCCTCCTCAGTTCTACGTCACTTATCAACGTGAACTCAAAGCTTAACGAAGCATGGCAGAACCAGTGCGGCGAGTGACAGCGCCGGAGCCCTCATTCGAGCAAATCGAAGCTGTACCAACACCCGCAAGACGTGCCACAGCTCCACACGAATCAGAGTTGAAAGACCCGAAAGCGTGCGACTCGTTGTTGACGTCCCCATGCCATTGTCGAAGAGGGGAGCGACGACGATGTCGTCCTCGCAGTCAACGTTGCAGCTCGGCAACGTTGAAGGGTTCCGGCACTTGGCGCACAGTATCGTATCGCGCACGTTGGCGGTCGAGGTCGAATACGACCGAATGGGCCGACCCGAGCAGGATGAACAGGCTTGGAAAATGATCAAGCGTCAAAATCTTCTACGTGCCTACAAACACAAGACACGTGATACCGCTCAACTAGACCAAAGTCGAAGTGCTACGTCGTCTAAGAAGCCTCCAATGGTGATTTGTGTAGGCTCTGTGGAAGGAACCGTGGAGGACATACTCTACGGCATGCACGCTAAGAACCGCAGCGAGATGGGTGCGACGACGACGTTCATGGACAGGAGACCTCTAGACTGCGACGTGCTGGCTGTGATCGACAGCGGTTCCGACAAGGACCCATTTCGTCATCTCTCTCTCAAGTACCTACTCACGGAGACGTTCGGAAATGCTCGAGTTGTCAGCAACCGTGATCTCTGCGCCGTTCAGTCGATGGGCTTTGGATTAGATTCGCGAGGCAAACGCTATGGTTATTACCTCCTCCGAAGTGTCAATATCCCGGAATGTTCGCCGCTTCCTGCTGACAGCGACGTGGTGAGGGCCAACATCACAATGTGCTGCATCTACCGGCAGTCCAAAACCTCGCATACTGTGAATGTGTACAGCAAAGCGATGGTAGATTTGGGCGGGTCTCTTCCAGGCTTTATGGCGTACGATGTAGCCGCGGAGCTACTCCTTTCCACTGCGGAGGCCATGACCAGCGCCACAGCGAAACGCCTTACACTACTTACGCTCCGGCGTCAAAGGCAACAAAACGCGAGCACCTGAAGAGCCCTCCTCATGTTCAGAATCCGACATACACTTGTTGAGTTCCCGATACTCGAGGTCCTTCAACTTTCGAGGTACCAAGTCGTTGTCATCGAAATCAAGTGAGGAATCATCGTACCAACCACAGAAGCAACAGGGCAAGCCATGTAGTATCTGCAACAAGAAACCCGCGATGGCAAAGCTCGTTGGCTCGACTCACCGCAGCTGCGGTATTTGCACTCAATGCGTGTGCACCAAGTGCAGTGTTAAGCAGAGGTTGTACGCGCGATCGGACCAAGTGGCCGTCGCGTGTTGCAAAGTCTGCTTATTGGCTGCGAAACAATTGAGTGTTGATCCTCGTGATCCGTGCCCGATGTTGCCGTGAAAACATGGACGTTTAGTTTAGTGTATCCATAGTATGAGCTATCCACGTAACACGTCAAAGCACAAGCATTCCATCGTGTTCTTGAGATTCAAAGGCAAGGATAATCTTGCACCGAGGCAATCGAAAGGAGGAAGAAATCACTAGCGCGTCGTCGACGAGGGTCAAGGTGCAAATGTGCTACATATTCAACAAGGTACTGATTGATGGCGTATGTCATAGGTGAGCATTTGAAAGTCTCCACTATTCCAGCTGGACTCAACCTGCCCTACATAATGTGGCTCCAGGCATCGTTAATTGAGTTGTCTACGCAAGCACGTGCAACAAACAGTCCGCATCCATGAGTTGGTGTCCCTTACTTGTACCGCGAGACTCTACCGCGTTCCGAACGCGAGCCATATGCCCTGAACAGTTTTCACTTTCAGTGAAATTGTCATAGGGAGTCGTTGAAATCCATTCATCTCAGCCTACCATGCGCTTGTCATGTGGCCGCAACCGCTGAGAAAGCACGGTCCTGCTGCTCTTCTTAAGTATATGCAACGCGACTAGCGACTCCGGCTCTGACTACCGCTGGCTCAAGTGAACCCGTTCGCCACCTCGTGGCAAACACATTCACTGTCAAATTTGAGTTCCTGGTCACACAAGGAAACATGACCGGAACAGCACCTACAAGACGAGCAACGTCAATACTCGATGGTACCACACAGCCAGAGTTCAACGTAAAGCCCCACGGTCGACGCCCAACCGTACCAGAGGAGCACGAACATGATCCAAAAGTCATTCCAGCCAATGTGCCAAGAAAATCGCCCCAAATAAAGCTCAAAGATGGCGAGGCCGAGGCATTTCGCCATTTAGCTCACAGCATCATTTCGAGAACATTGGCCTACGAGTGCGAGTACCGACAGCTCGGGAGTCCTGAACTGAGCAGCAGCGAGTGGAAGCTGCTCAAGCGACACGAACAATTGAGCATCTACAAGAGGAGAGGTCAGAACTCGGACGAGGGAGATTCACTCAAAGACTCAAAAGCTCCAGCAGTGCTTTGTGTAGGTTCGCTAGAGGGATCGCTCGAGGATATTCTTTATGGTACGCACTCCAAGAATCGTGACGAGATGCAAGCCACTGTAGCGTATTTGCACAATAGTCACATGGACTGCGCTGTACTGAATGTACTTGACAGCGGGACTGATGAGGATCCGTACCGACAACTTACACTCAAGTGGTTCATTGCAGAGATGTTTGGAGACGCGCGCCTTGTAAACCACCGCGACTGGCTTAACATCGAGTCGACTGGAATGAGCACCGACGCATGGGGTCGTCGTTACGGCTACTTCCTCGCCAAACATGTCGAGCACCCTGGCTGTCCTCCGATGCCAGAGGATAGTGACGTAGTGCGTGGAAAGATGGCCATGTGCTGTATTTATCGACAGGAGCCTGGATCTCGCGTTGTCGATGTGTATGCGAAGGGATCCGTTGACCTGGGTGGCGGCCTGCCTGGTTTTCTGACTGGCTTTGCGCCCGTAGCTATGATGCTCTCAATGGAGGTGTCCATGCAGAGCGCCGAAGGCAAACGTCTGACCACGATTGCTCTTGAGTACGCCAAGCGGAGGGAGGTGCAGTCAAAGAAAAACGAGACGACAGAATCTCTTCTTGACGTGATGGCAACTTCGACAATCTCGTCCTCAATCAGTTTCTCAGAGGAGATGACAGTGAAGAAGACCAGACCGTCGACTTTACCTTGCTCAGTCTGTGGAAAGAAGGCCGCGTTGTCGAAACTGGTTCGGTCATCTCACCGCAAGTGTGGAATTTGCAAGGAGCGTATATGCAGCAAGTGCTACATAAAGCGAAGTCTGTACGGTCGGTCCGGGCCAGTGGCGGCCGTATGCTGCAAGGTGTGCATTCTTGCGTCCAAACGCCTGGAGATAGACCCTCGCCAGCCGACACCAATTCTCCCGTAATTGCTAGCCCGATGAGTTCGCAGAGATTATTGTAGTAAATGAAATCGTTTCAAACTCCGTTGCATTGATGGCGACAACTTGGCACTCTTGGATAGGCTACGCCATCGCCGCATGAAATTGCATTGGCTTAAGGCTCTCAGGGCCTCACAGCACATCGACAATCTGTTTAGTACTCAGCAATGTACAGTGTAGCACCGACGCAATTTGGGGTTGTTGAACAACACAGCCCTGGACAATAATACTATCTGCTCCAGTCTTTATCGTTTTCTACGCCCATCTCAAGATTTATCTGCCTAACCACGCGCAAGAAATGCACCCATGTCTGGAAAATTATCGGCCAAGTATGAGAGCTTCGTGACAAACGGACTCGGCTATCCATGCTCCATCTGATGATAGTCAAGTCTGCTGAAACGATTCCGAAGGAAAAATTGGAGTTGCAGTTGCAGCCGGCATGTTTCAGACACAGTTTACTCCAGAGAATCAACTGCCATTCACTTGAACTCTCCGCAACTCATTTCCAGACGACTAATTAACGACAGAGTACCCATGGAAGAGACCAATTCGGTGCGACGGGGAAGAGCGCTGCAGCCTCTATCCGGTCAGCCACCAGATGAACGTCCAAGACGCGCGACCTTGCGCGAGAAATTGGAGGCGAGGTGGCATGAGTCGCGACTAGCCCGATCGACTTCGAGAGCCCCAAAGACTCCAGCAGTACGCCCCAAAGTTCGCTTTCGCGACGGGGACGTTGAAGCGTTCCGCCACTTGGCGCACAGTGTTATCTCGCGCACACTAGCGCATGAAAATGAGTACCGCCGAACAGGGTACCCTCCGCTGGAACAGCGTGACTGGAAGCTGCTGAAGCAACAGAATGGTCTCCGCGTCTACAAGAGCAAAATACAGCAGAGGTTCGATCCATCAGTGAGCCAGGACATCGGTTTTGCAAGACAACTAACCGCGCTTTGTATCGGAAGAGTGGATGGTTCGCTAGAGGATGTGCTTTACGGCATGCACTGCAAGACCCGCAAAGAGATGCATGTGACTGACACATTCCTGAAAAAATGCCAAGTAGATTGTGCAGTGCTTTCCGTCATTGATCGGGGTTTCGATCGCGACCCCTTCCGGCAGCTCGCGTTGAAGTGGACCATCGTTCAGACAGGAGATCCGCGAGTGGGAGACTATCGCGAATTGTGCACACTCGAGTCGATGGGTATTGGCGTTGATGGGAACGGCGAACGTTACGGCTACCGCTTAATTAAGAGTTTGGACCTGGCCGAGTACTCGCACCTAGCAACAAGACATGATGCCGTGCACATCAAGGTGACAATGTGCAGTATCTTTCGGCAGGATTGGAATTCACACGATGTTCGCGTGTACGCGAAAGGGATGGTCGACACTGGTGATAACAGTCCCTCTACATCAGCGACGTGTTCCATGCTAGTCTCCATCGCTAATGCCACAGAGGTCGCAGAGGCTAAACGCCTCACACTACTAGCTCTCCAACATGCAGAGTACGTCGCGTGCTCCTCCTTCAGACCGCAGGTTCAGGTGTCCCAGTTGTTAGATCTGTCTCGTGAGACTGAATCGACCATTGCCTCACCGCTTTCGACAGCAGCCCACTCTGCTACTGACTTGCGTGGGCCGTTCTCACAGAAAATGTCGAGTACACCATGCTATGTGTGCGGAAAGAAGCCGCGAATGTCGAGGATTGTCGGGATCACTTACCTCAACTGCGGTGTATGCAGTCAACGGGTATGTCACAAGTGTCATGTAAAGCGTAGGCTGTTTGCCCGAGCAGATACTGTCACAGTGACCTGCTGCAAGGTTTGTATCATCGCGTCAAGAGGTTGCATGTAGATCCTCGCGACCCGTGCCCTATGCTACACGTTAGGTAGTAAAACCTGAAAGAGAAACAGTCTTCATATTCACTAAGCTTATGCCGTTGTAACTCGTAGGCGCTCGCTAAGCCCTACTACTACATGTATGTGGGGGTAGCACCTTCTATTTAGATTATTAGTAGTGCTGATCTCAATTGTTTCGGCAACTTCGTGTGCGGTCGGCGCGCCTCAGATTTTGTCGAAGCAGCGATCAATTGTGGATTCAGGACGAAGCTTTGCAGCAACGGGGTGGTAGAGTTATTAATACTACAACTTGTATCAATAGTAAGTGTCATAAACGGATAATAGAGAGTTTTGTCGCTGAGTTGTGATGTTCGGCCTCACACACACACGTCACCTTCCATCAATTAACATTTCGACAATGCATGCGACGACAACATGACTTTCGTTTGACATTTTTCTAAACATGAATTCCAGGTGGTTGAAAAGTTGCCTGCGCTGGTCAAAACCCTCAACAAAAGCAGTTAACCCCATGATTTCAGTTCAAGAAATTTTGTCCTTGGTCAACATGTTTGCCGTTGCATAATGATGGCCTACTCTTTGAATTGGTTTACCAGAGACCAACAGCCACCGCGATGCTACACGTACTGCAGTTGAGAGGGATGCCATCCTACCAATACATACAGCACAACCCCCATGGTTCACACGCATTGCCGTTTCCCTAAAACCGGCAGGTCGAGCTTCTATCCGTTCATGCAGCGGTCCGACGATGTGCAGCAGTGCTTTGAGACGCACTACCGAAGAGTTTTTCGGACTGACTCGCAAACACGTCTAGGCTTGCACGAGCAGCGGACATCCAAATACAAATCGTAGTCACGTGGTACTCGTGTTTCTTCTCCCAGGCCAGATGCCATCGTAGTTTTGCGGTGTTCGCGTGGTGAAAAGCACGGCTGCACGTATCGGTTGACCCGTCGAGTCACTCGTAGCGAAACATCTGAAACAAGAGAAGACGTTTCGTTTGCTCGACAGGGTGTTGATGTGCGGTCTTTGCAGTTCGCTCTTGACTGACATGACATTCACTACAACAGAAGTCATGGCGTGCTACAAGACGATATCGGTTTGATCACCCCCTCCACACGCCTGGCTCATAACCTGCATAGAGCTCATGCGAGTGCTATGCAGTGACGTGCTCCTCTGCTCCGCTTTGCTAAATTATTCGTTTACCGAGAGCGGCTAGTTGTGGCCCTAGGTCCGTTTATCACTTACCAGAGCGCTGCTAGTTTGTCCGACCGGCATCTTGCTCATTGTTGCTTTTGTCTCTCACTGCGCAATTCCTACCACCATGAAAATCTTCCGCAATCTTCTCGTCGTCACCATCACTGTGTTCGTTATGCAGTATGCGCAAGCCACCGCTGGGGCTACCGAAGGTAACGACGTTGTCACGCAAACTACCCAACTTTCGACTGGCACGATTCTGGGCGACGGAACTACCAATGGAGCCATGCAAGCTGCTCAAATCTCGACTAGCCTAGCTGCAGTTAAAGGAAGCACCGGATCCTCTATCTCAACTGGTCCGGCTCTGGGTCTGGCAAAAGGAACCACCGGTGGCGGCAACCTTGACCCAGTCTACCCTAAATCTCTCAGCGAGCTGACAAATTACCTCAAGGATTCTCAGCCGCGTGTGATCGTCCTCAAGACCACGTTCGACTTCCGCGGCACAGAGGGCTCCCGGACGGAGAACGGCTGCCGCCCTAAAAGCAACCGCGAATGCATCGCAATGAACAACGGTTTCAAGGGCCAAGATGTAATTCTGCAGAGCGGCGGAATGGCAAACACTGGTGGATGCGTGGAAGGCACGTCGGTGAAGGTCACGTACGACCTCGCGGCCATCAAGAACCAACTTCTGGTTACGAGCAACAAGACCATTCGCGGCATTGGTAAGAGCGGTGTGATCATGGGCAAAGGCTTGTGGATCCAGGGCGACAACGTTATCGTGCAGAATATCCACATCACGGACCTGAACCCGCATCTGGTTTGGGGTGGCGACGCTATCTACCTTCAGGGTCTCAATGGCGGTAAGACCGCCATGCAGCGCGTGTGGCTCGACCATCTCAAGATCTCCAAAATTGGTCGTCAGATGATCGCAACTAACACGGCCAGCGTCAAGAGCATGACCATCAGCAACACCGAGTTCGACGGTGTCACCGAGTACTCCGCCACGTGCGACGGCAACCACTACTGGGTGTTCCTTTTCCTAGGCACGGAGACCCAGGTGAGCCTCGTGAACAACTTTGTACACAACACGTCTGGGCGCTCGCCCAAGGTTGGCGGCAGCTCGGTCGTCCACTCTGCCAACAACTACTGGTACAAGAACACGGGCTTTTCGTTCGACGCCGTCGAGAACGGCAACGTTCTCCTGGAGGAAACTACTTTGAGTCGACCGCCATCCCGAACAAACACGACGCAAAAACCATCGGTGCCGTCATGGTCCCTACTCCTGCATTGCAGTCAGCGTGCAAGTCCACTCTGGGCCGCAATTGCGTGGAGAACACAGTCGTGAACTGTGGCACTTTGACGGGCAACCGCGAGTTGGCAGCGGTGAAAAACTCGAGGATTGTAGCCAGCTACTATCAGCCTACATCCGCCAAGAAGCTGAGCACAAGCACCCAGAACTTTGGTGTCGGCGCCATATAGGCCAGGTTGCTGGACTACCACCGGCTTATTGCGGGTAGCACGGCAAAGGAACCGTGAATGAATAGTGACTGCATTGTTAGGCAGACTGTTGATAGTTGAAAACATTAAATATGAACAAACCTGAGCAAATGTGTTGCTTAATATGCATATCCATGAAAGTAAAGAGCGTCGACAGCAACAATTTGTTCATCACTTTGAAGTAAAACTCCATAGCACTACATCAACATCGGGCACGGGTCGCGAGGGTCCACACTCAATTCTTTGCTGCCAACAAGCAGGTTTTGCAGCACACATCAGCCACTTGCTCTCGCGCACACAAATTGTACTTGACGCTGCACTTACTGCACACGAATTGCACGCAGATACTGCAGGTACGGTGTGTGAAGCGAGCGAGGCTCAACACCGTCGGTGTCTTGCCGCAGATATTGCATGGTTTCTTCTGCGAGGACGGTGAAGGCCTCTTGGTTGCATGTGACGACATTGTCGAAGACGACCTCATTGCCCGAAAATGAATGGCTTTCGAGTATCGGGAGCTCAGCAAGTGCATTTCCTGTTCCGATGAGGAAACAAGCTCCTGAGCCTTCTGCTGCTGGAGCGCAAGCAAACTCAGACGCTTCGCTATGGCGCTGGTAGTGGCTTCCTCTGCAGTAGAGAAGAGTAATGCTGCAGTCGCGTCGTATACCATAAAATCCGGAAGAGACCCTCCCGGATCCATCGCCGCTTTGCTGTACACATTCACGCGAGAGCTGGAGGCTTGGCGAAAGATGGAGCACATAGTGACTTTGGCCCTCACCACATTGTTGTCAGCAGGGAGCGGGGAGCATTCAGGAATGCCGATGCTTCGAAGGAGGTAGTAACCATAGCGTCTGCCCCACGGATCTAGGCCGGTGCCCATGGACTGGATGACGCAGAAGTCACGGTTTTTACAACTCGTGCATCTCCGAATGCTTCCGTGAGGAAGTACTTGAGGACAGGTGACGGAAGGGGTCTTTGTCAGAGCCACTGTCAAGAACACCCAGCATGTCGCAGTCTGATGGTCTTTTGTTCATGAAGGTCGTCACTGCGCTCATTTCGGTGCGGGTTTTGGCGTGTAAGCCGTAGAGAATGTCTTCCACAGTTCCGTCCACAGAACCCACGCAGATCACCATCGGGGCCTCTTGGGTTGAACCGGTCTCCGGCTCTGATCCAGTTTGACAACGTCATGAGTCTTGCATTTGTAGGCATACAGGAGATTTTGCCGCTTGATCAGCTTCCAGGACTGTTCGTCTTGCTTCGGCCGCCCTATTCGGTCGTACTCGCACTCGATCGCTAATGCCCTTGACACAATGTGTGTGCCAAATGGCGGAACCCTTCAACGTTGTTGCGCTGCAATGTCTCCTGAGAGGATGACATTGTCAACCACGGCTTGAACGGTGCCTCCATAGTATCCGATATGAGGTAGTTTCAACTGTGACTACAGTAGGATGACCACATCCTTCCTGTTTAACCAACGGTGCTCATGCTCACTGGACCGGTTCTAGCATTGTCTCTCTCGAATAAGACTCACACAGGTTTGCCATCCACGATAGACACTTGGATGACAGAATTGTGACCCTTTTCCGCGAAGCTTTGGGGTCAGAACGTGCAACGTGTCCTGAACCTACAATCCTGGCACAAAATGCCTTTACTTGTTCAAGATGGTCCCTTTAGCCCCAGATATAAACCTTCATAGGAAATGAGTCAACATCAAGGTTGGGAGTCGTTAGATGGCATCGCACAATGCCTGCGAGATCATACTTTAAGGCTTGGCAATGGGTGGCCACAAGTTGTACGTTTTGTATTTACCATACTTGTCTGCGAGCGCCGGCCCCTACGCTGGGTTGCACCAGTGCGACTACAGAGTACCGGGACAATAGCATGGACGAAGGAGATGAGCACTCCATCAGCAGCAAGCATGTGTCAGCCTGTCTGGATCAGTAAACAAATATGCTTGTTACAGCACTGCATGGAGAGCTCTGGTGTCACGTTGAAGTATTCTGATGAGAGTGCGCGACTTTGTTACCGCCCAGTATGAATGCAGTTGACACGGCCGACGAAAGCTCGCACATGATCTTGGTTTCTGGCTGGGACAATTAATACTACATTTCTTGAACAACAACACTTAACATTAACTTCACGAAAGTCTGTATTGGCAAAAATGTGTATGTACAAAACGAACGAGAGGTATATCCAATGTTGACAATATTGAGCACCGCGAAGACACTCGGCTGTATGTTCCTCTATGGACGCGCATGCATAAGCGGAGCGCGGTGTTCGCGGGTGTTTCGTACATCTGGTACGCTCCTGGAGTCGCGTTGCCCCGCTGGGCATTGGATTTGGACCGCACACGGCTGAGATTTCGTCCGCGAGCAGTATTAGGTCCACGACGGCTTTCCCGATCGGCACGGCGGCGAGCCATGCGTTCGCGATCACGTTCTGCTTCAGCCTTGGAGCAAATAATACCATTCTTCTTGGTGCCAGCGCCCACAATCAGCACCAGCGCAATAACGCAGAAACCAGCGAGCGCGTACAGGTACATGTACTCCTTGGCCATTAGTGAGTCGTGCGTATGCACGTAGCCCAGGTCGGCCAAGAAGAACAGACCGAAAAGCATCACCGTCGATACTGCACGACCACGAGTAGTGAACATTCCGACGCACGCCGCCCACGGAGCCGAACTGATACCCAGACCCATGAAGAAGTACATCAGCATGACCACGAGACTGACGTACAAGCCAGAGCCCTCTGTGCCAGCTAAAAACTCGGACGTTTCGTTGAAGCCAAGCACACCGGCGCAAATCGCGATCGGGATCAGGGTACCGAATAGAATAGACTTGTGATCCAGTTTGTCGACGAAGAAAAGGCGATCACGGCGCCTGAAATCTGCAACGCCATACCGTTCACGAACAATTGGTCCTGGTCTGTGTACTCACTAGCGCCCTTGTAGCTCACAAAGGCATTGAGGAATCCATTGCACAACGACGTCACCAGCATCAGGAACACACCAATGAGGAATTTAAACGGGCCAGAGGCACCCTCATCGGCAGATTCTTCGTCGCGCATAATCTTAAGCTCTTCCTGAACATCAGGCTTACGGCGCAGAACCACAAGGCAAGCTTCGCACGCGTCCCAGCCCTTGCGCTCCAGCACCCAGTACGGACTCTCCGGGAATACGTTGACCACTGGCGTGACCAGCGCAATAATGATACAAGCAGCAAACGTTTGCCAGATCCACCCAAGCTGCTTCACTGTTGCGAAGACGCCGCCCAGCAGACTGCCGGCGATGAATCCAATGCCGAGCAGCAGAATGGCCTTGCCGCGCATCTCCTTGGTCGAAATTTCAAAGATGTAAATGGCCAGCGAAGGCAGTAGAATGCCGACGGATGCGCCAAGCAGTCCAATACCAGGCATTAGCAGCGTGGAGCGTAAATCATCGTTGGCGCTGACAGCCACCATACCAAGAGTGCAGAACAGACCACCAGCCACGATCGACAAACGACGGCCCAGGAAATAGTTCAAGAAGCCAGCGATCACCGTGCCAATAATACAAGCACCGTACAGCATGAACGTCGTCGTACCGTCGCCCACGTTGCCACTTAGAACACCGTCGTAAGTGACGACATAACTTGCAAAACTCGCAGACTGCTCCAACGTGGACAGCAGGTTGAATAACCAGCCCGTGCCAACGCCACCTAAAATACCCATGAAGCATGCCAGCGAGAACGCGTACTGCGAAGATGCCGACATGACCTTGGAGAAACCTTCGTTGTACATCATACGCGTCTGGATGATGTTTAGGAAGGGGATGCACGACATCACGAACAGAGGAACGATCATGGCCGTGCAGAAGATGAAGTCAAACAGGAACTGTAGCTGCTGGAAAACAGGGATGCTTTTAATCGACGAATGCGGGAAGCTCCACATGCGGAAACACTCGTTGATACCGTATAGAGCAGCAACGTAGGCGAGGAAAGCGACATAGCGTAGCTAAAGGTGTAATCTAGCACGATCCATGTGGCCAAGAAGTATGCCGTGACAATGAGAGCCATTGTAATCAAGTAAATCACAGCCCGGGTGACCGGACTAATCGACTTCATGCCGAGACCAATAGCGTGGAACACACCGAGAAGGAGAACGGTGGCCCAGGCAGCACCAAATGAGTATCCCACGTACATCACGTCAGAGGTTTCGAGGGTAGCCACGTAGAACATAAGCAGGAAGTGTCGGCACTCGCGAAGAATCACAGTCACACGCGAAATCATGTTCGAGTTGTGAAGCTGTTCCAGCTCTCCCTCCACCAGCCAACCCAACCGCCCTTGTTCACCGGGTCATCGTCCTTGTAGTCCTCGTCCGCAAACATCCACAAGCACCATTGTGCGATATCAACCTTGGTCTTTTGGAAATCAAGACCGTCACTGTTGAATAGGAACGGACCGACGACCCACAAGATCGAAATGAACCAAACGGAGAACGTTTGCACACCGTAGGCTTGAGCAACGTCACAGTAATCTGACGCAAAAGTATTGTCATTGGCTGATGCATCTGTCTGGCAAATGTAAAAGTTGCCGAAGATGCCGTACACAATACACAAGCCAATCAGCTCAAATGCTTTTCGATAATGTGAACTTGCGTAAGCCTTCCATAGTAACACCAGGGTTTCTCGAGAAATCTTGAAACCACGACCAGTGGCCTGGTACTTTGCACCACCGTGCACGATGTTGTTGTCGAAGTAATGCATCGTTGTGCCCACTTGGAACACGAAGAAGGCAGGGCCAAGTGTGATAATCATGTCAATGAAACGCCACATACCGCGTACCAGACCTCCTTCGCCGAAGTACACGCACATCAACGGCAGCATCAGAAACAGACCGGCTTGGATATAGAACTGCGTGTTCATCACAGACTTTAGGTCTGTAAACACCCGCCCGTCAAAGTTGTTTTCGATGTTTAACGTGATCACTGACGTGGAGTTCATGTCGTACACAATCTGCTGCTGAACACCAGCAAGCGCCAGATACACCTTACAGTACATGTACACGAACGTTGTCACAATTGTCATCCACGTAGCGAAGTAAAGCCCGTGTGGGAGTAGTACATCGAGTTCAAGCGGAAGAAGTCCATGAACTGGCCCATGCGATGGGCTTCACGAGCTAGACACGTCTCACCGGCACCATTTGCAAGCTTGCCTTCGAACATGGAAATTTGCGAAAGCGCCACATCACGGCCCTTACCACACTGCATGAACTCCACATGCGTCACTACTCCACCACGAAGGGTGGAGTTGAAACCAGCGAACACATCTTCTGACAGGTTGATACCCTTACTAGCCTTCGATACACCACCACGAGGAATTGCAATGATCTTGTCGAAAATATCAGGGTGACCGTAGTGCATACGAGTCCATAGAGGATCAGCTAGCACACGCTGCGACAGCGTCACGAAAACCAGCTCTTGCCACGACTTGAACTTCGATAGAGACGAAGCGTTACCTGTGAAAATGTGCTCACGCATACCAATGATCGATACAGGCTTCTTTGAAGGGTGTTGGTCAGCGGTCACAAGAAGCTGGGGCATCTTCAGACACTCCTCGAAGTAATGCTGCTGGTTCATATCGATTGTCTGTAATTCGCCACGCGTAAACGGAAGCGCGTTGTTCTGGTTTTCAGGTTTACCTTCACCAACAATCGGGTCACCAGGCAGCTCGTAACGGTATACCTCGGCGATCTCGTTGCCTTCACTCTTAATAAGCACAGTGTCAAACTGCTTTCCGCCATCATTCACAATCGTGTCCACGTAAGCCACACGCAGGTTCGGGTACGTCTTCAAAAGATAATCGATATCATCGGCTTGAGGTTTGTTCTCAGCACGATGTTTGCCGTACACCTGACAAGCGCAAATGTACGAGAATTTCAGACGGACCATGTCTTCCAGTTGAGCTTGCTTCTGCTCGGCAGACTTGCCAGGGCTTGAGCCAATTTCCAGCCAGTGCAGGATCTTAATCGCATCTTCGTACAACATCATACCCTGCACGGTACGCGCCAGTGTTTGACCACGGTAGGATGCCCACAATCGGATTTCCAGCGGGTAGTTTGCCTGCGCTTCCTCTGGTGAACTTACATCGATACGCTCCAAGAAATTTTCCCACTCTTCCGGGTGAATCGTGATCAGGTATTTCAAAATAGTAATGTTCTTTCCCTTCTCTTCGACCCTCTGGAACACTGGGTGGTTCACCAGTGGATCGTTCAGCTCATTCAGAGAGATGAGGACGCTCTCACTGTAAAACGGTGTCACGACAGAGAAAGAGTGCATCTCCTTGACCGACGTCAGCTGCGGGATGTCCATAAGAAGTGATTTCATGAAGAAACCAAGACGACGCTGGGCTTCGGGCACTCTCGGCATCGCATCCGCCTTCTCAAGGGACATGAGCAAGTACGCGCGCGTAGCAGCGCCCATCGCTGTGTCGTTGTGGAACAGGTTCACCAGTCCACGGGCAGCAAAAACATATCCGTTGGCACTAGAGCAGAACTTTGAGTTGCTGAACTTCGCAGCGAGTTCAGGGCGGTTCGCAAAAATGCGGACAGCGTTGAGCAGGTTCTCCATCTTTGTCACGAAGTTGCGTACAACGCCCATAGTGTGTACTCTCGATGTCGTTAGGTGTGAAGACTGTGCATCGGGATCTGGTAGGTCCATCACAGCCTCTAGGAACTCCATCGATACAGTGCGCAACTGCACCAAGCTTTTGGCGTCAAACGTGCCCATAAAACTGCCGTTAGCGGCAATCGTTTCCATCTGACGAAGAGCGTCCAGGATGTCTGCATCGTCGCTGCCTAATAGGGCTTCCATCACGTACATACTAGCTGTGAAGAAACTGCGCACCGCAGACAAACAATCCTTCTGGACCATGTACACCTGAAGCTGTGAATCTCCCTTGCCTTCCTTAGCCAGCTTGACGGTGTAGTCTAGTGCTTCCACAAGCTTACCAGCCGAAAGGAACACAGGCTCAAATACATCGCCCGAGCTCTGGATGTCGTACTGCAAGATCGCAGCCTCCTTGTCATCCACGAGATCGCCCTCACGGAAAGAGTTCACGATCTCGTTCCACACGACGACGAAACGAAGCATCATCTGCGACTGGTACGCTGCCGCGGAGCCATCCGCTGCCGCATCATTTGAACGGGCAAGGTTAGTCACAACTTTCTGGTCGAAGAGCTGCGGAGCTACACGGAATGCCTTTGTGATTTCCTTGATACCGTGAATTTCACCCGTCTTCATCATAAGACCCTGAATACCACCAAGAGTAGCCTGGAACATGGTGAAGTAAATTTGTGTGTCGTAGTTGAAAATGAAGACCACTGGCAACCACAACGCCAAAATCACTCCGACGTTGTGAAATGAGACCACGTTACTTCCGTATTCCAGCTCCATCTCGTAAATGGCAAGCGAGGGAAGAACCAGTGGACGGACAAGAATGAAGTACGACACGAACGCCTTGAGCGACCACAAAATCAACCAGAAGATGATGTACTTTACCTGGAACCTGAAGGGGGCGCCATGTTCCGTCCCACGTAGCAAGACTCGCCCTCACGAATGAACTTGGCTGCAAATGACTTCATAATCACAGACGGTGCAACAGCTTGGGTGAGCAAGATGCACGCGCCAGGAAGGACGTACGCAGCACCAGCAGCCGCAGCCTTGTCCAACAGCTCTGTGTTTGTGCCACTTGTCAGAGGCTTGTACAGCATCATACCGAAGATGCCCGAGAAGGCACCGTTCCAAAGCATGCGAACCGCAAGAGCCATACCATAGTTCCAGGATCTCGACGACGTCTCAGCCGCCTCACTCGCAATCAGCAAATGCCATCCATGGCAAGCTTCCAGTACGCACTTGCAGAATCCCATGGCAGCCAGGGAAAACACCAAACCCACGTACGTCAGCTTGACATCCTGCTTCTCATAGGGATCCACCACTTCTCCAATGGAGTCAAACTGAGCGAACCACGTCTTGCCGCCGCTCGAGAAATGGCTGAGATGAAGCCAAGAGCCATAAGCGCCATCATGAACATCATGTTGAACTGGAAGATGCGGTAATAGTTAAGCACAAGAGTGAAGATACTGCGGTGTTCGTAGTACGTCTTGGTGTGTTTCTTTGCTAACACCTCGCCGATCTGCGTGAGGTCGATGTTCAAACAGTATTTTTTCCAGAAGTACTCGTTGATGTCGTCGTAGTTGCGCACCTTGACGTGCTCCAAATTATTGCCGAGACTGTTTTTGCGCTGCATGTTGCTGCACTCCTTCCAGATTGGCCGCACCACCATTCGTAGGTACCAACCTTCCGATTGTTTCTCTTGTCCTAGGAAGTCCTTGTTGAGCATACACAACGACTGATGATACACATAGCACAAACACTCAGGCATGTGTCGCAAATTGCCAGCTTCTCCCCAAACGAGCAAAAACAGCATAATGTCCATATGGAGAGGGTTCTTGAGGTCCCCCTGGGGCTGTCCCGAGTAGGACACGGGGACACTTGGATGAACTGACACCACTCCGTGTAGTTGGACATGAGTTTCTTCTGCAGCAACATTACGTGGTGTCCAGGAGGGTCCTGCGGTTTGGCACGGGCCTTAGCGTTGGCCAATAGCAGCAGCACGTGCTCGCGCTGATTGTCCACCGAGCCGGACTGGAAGCCGAACTTGTTGAAGAGCACTTCGCAGCAGAAATCGATAGACACTTCGTCCGCAAAGTCCCCTTCCATGCCCCCTCCCTTCATGTGTCCTCCGTGGGTCGTAGGCGGGAGGACGTCCATCATGGACAGTCGGTCTCCGAACGTCCCGCGGCCGTCGTTGTTCATGTGACTGCGATTGTTGCTTTGGTTTCTCTTCCGGTCTGCGTCCAGCTGGAAGTAGTTGGATCCGGCGCGGCGGCGGTCCATTTTGCCTCCTGGCGTCATAGCCATCGCAGTTCAGTCACTTACTTGGTCCTTTTCGTGCTGGCTGCTTCCTTCTTTACTCGGTGCGGACAGGAGTGATAGCTCGAATGCACCGCGGACGGCGCGAACTGTTTGATTGTGAAGAAGAGCTCCAAAGCGCGGCCAGGACCCGGGAATAAAAGGCAAGAAGCCAGATGGACCTGCGAAATCGGATGATATAAAAAAAGAAAGGAATCGCTATAGCAAAAGGTAAACATCACTTCTTTGTAAAAAATACATTCACAATAGTCAAAGGCAAATCATGCCGAAGAAACAACAATAAACAGGTATCTCTATTGAAGATATTAATTTTCAAAACTGATCTCGAGGTCTGACTACCCCGAGCCCTCCTCAGATGTAGTGGTTGGCGTCCACCAGATGGTCAGTGGCCTCGAGGAGCGATCGAGTGCAAATCCAGTGCACGTCTGACGTACACGAAAGTGCCGTCGTGAAATGCCAAGGCCCGCTTTTGCGATCTTACGACAGCGGGAAAGGCCAACGCAAGATCTTCACTTACATAGTTCGATCTCACACGAGGGACCAAACAAGTCATCGATCGATCGATCGATCGACAACACCGTCCCATCACTTTTATCACTACCACAGTGACTACATGTACATACCTCATGTATTGCATATGCAGTTCAGCCACTTCTTTCAGCCCAAAGCAAAAAGTGATCTTCAGTCCCATCAAAATAACCGTTGCAACGGTCTGTAGGAGCCAGTCGAACATGGCTACACTTTCTCAGACATCGTTTCAAAATGGTGTTCCCGCCAATCAGCACTCATTTGGTACCATGTACCGGTCCAAAAACTCAGAAAAGCCTTTTGGTGATCACGCGGGAAAATGACGCGGAGCTTCTCGGACTCCGCGGACGACGACCCAGGCACGGATGGTGCGCAGCTCTGGGCAGCTCTACGCGCCTTCTCGGACGCGGAACTGCAGTGCACGAAAAATAGCATCCGTCAGTACCATTTCGCACACGAGAGTGGCCTCCTATCGCCCTCTGTGGCCTTGGAACCAGGTCCCAAGAACTCCATTCAAGTGCAACTCAATGGAGGCAAACAGCACGTGCGTGTGGACGATTTTGTGCACGTTTTCTTAGACTATTTGCATCGTCAAGTGCAACTCCATGCAGATGAACACGGTTCCGGGATCCCACGGACGCTACAGCTTCGAAACAGACTCCAGTACCAACATGGCTACACTTGGGAGTGAAGGGGCTTTTGAGCTGCATAAGGACGAATTCCCGCAGTTAAAAGCAAGTAGCAATGGTGATATCAACAGGACTACAAGATCTGTGGGAGGAGAAATTTTAAGTATGACTCAACGAGCGACCAAGCCAACGAAGAGGAGAATTACGACGACGTTGTTGACATCCAAGGACGCGACGGTTGTGGCGCGCCCAGTGCCTGCTGCAATAGCTTTCCCACCGCTGGGAGCATCAGAGAATACGAGACCCCCAGCGTGGACCAAGCGGTCGCTACTGGAGCGACGAATGGGTACAACAACTTCTGCACCAGCTCCTGTTCTAGCTTCTCCGCAAGCTTGGGGGCCCAAGCTGACGCCAAAGACGACAGTATGGGGCGGCAATCAGATGATAAGTGTAACAACCTCGTCTGTAGGAGTGAAGGCTGAGCCGGTAGTGCTGCGAATCGCTACCAAGAAGAAGACGAGTAAAGATGTGTTGCAACCTTCTCCGATGCTTGTGGAGAAGAAAAACGCGTGAAGCAACCAGTTGTCCAACAGAAAAGCAAAGTATGCGCGCCACCAAACCAGGAGCTCCTAAATGCCCCGACGATGAGCAAAAGACTGATGATGCCGACAACCAACTGGAAGATCAGCCTAGACCCTCTTCAATTGACTTCCAGGTTAATCGGCAGGCCGCCAAGCTGTACGGGTTTCTGATCAGGGAACGGTTTGTAAGAAGTACGTGTATAGAGATTCAGAATCTCATCAACTTGCTGTACCGGGTTGACTGCGCAGTTTGCAATGGTGTCCACCCAAGTGACAACAGCAACAGCACTCCAGAATCCACAATTCCTTCGTGTGAAGCGCCGTCGGAATTCTGTTGGCGTGTCCACTGCCTTGACTTTGCCGAGCTTGTGTTTGAGGAGATCGAAGAAGTGCTAGCGCACCTGGGCTCAGATCTGCTTGGGCTTGTGAAGCAAAGTTTGTGTGGTGTAGGCGATATTTGCACAGCAATGGTGGAGCGATTAGGGCGAGTTTCCCAGCGGCGCGAGGAGCTGCGTGTGGCAGAAAGCGCGCGTATCGGATGCCAGCTTCCTATTGAGATGAAAGCGAGTGCTGTGCGAGACTTTGCGCTGCCATTTTGCGAAGAGACTGACTCACGCTTGCATTACCGCACACCTGCAGAGTCGCTCCTGTACTCAAACCGTGAGAAGGTTCGCGACGGGTTTTGAGTCTATTGCGTCAATTTCAGCAGAAACAGCATAGTCTGGTCGGTATTGAAAATGCGGGCGTAGCCGCCGCAGCGATTGCTTCTGCCCGGGAGCTGCTGGCTGAAGTGTCCCCAGAGAACAGGTGGTGGTTCGCCAAGTTCTTTGTCCTTGAACTGGTTCAAGTTGGATCCAACCCCTTTGGCGAAAGCGATAAAGATCTCGTGCTGAAGATCATGGAGGACAAGTTGGTTGTAAAGAACCCAGACCGGCTCCGTAAATTACATCGGCGATTCTCAAGCCAAAAACCGTCCAATAAATCGCCACAGCCCCATATGCATAACAACGTCGGCTTGAATAGCTCGAGTAATAGCAACAGCAAAGCAAATGGCAAAGGAAACATCAGCTCACTACGAAAAAATCGCCAGGATACAAGAGCTGCCTCCAACGAGGATGACGCTACCAAGAACTTCACAGCTACTTTCGACCGTATGCGAGGCTTCTTTTCCGACAACCAGCTCTTCTTTTTCCACTTCTTGCATAGCTGTGACAGCTACGAGTTCTCGGAGCTTGTGAAACACCAATTGAGCGACAATTTTACGCCATTCGCGACACTACATCTCCGTCTGCTGATGCACGAAAAGACTTCACAGAAGTGGTTTTGAGACTCAAAGTTGTGGCAAAGTTTCTCGGCTACCTCCGCTTTTCACCACAGTGGCAAGTCACGTCTTCAATCCGTCGGTTATCTGCACAGAATGCTGCCTTCAAGGCTGTCGAACGTGAGGGTATCTCCACGCTCGAAATTGCTCGCGATTCCAGTCTAGATGTTAAGAAGTTGCTGGGGATAGTATTTTGCACGCATCTATCTCCAAGTGCATCCCATGGCTCTGTGACTACCTCTCCATGTTGTCACTTGACCGACTCTCCTCGAAGACGAGCTACTTCAAGCAACTCATGGTGTTACTACAGCTCTTGTACCGCTCGTCGCGTTTGAATTCGCTTGGTGAAACGGGGCTCTACATAGCTATGCAGATTGAACGCATTTTCCACGTATTAGAGCTGGGTCATGATTTCTTGCACAGCAGCGATTTTCAATCTCGGGATCTCCTCCCGTCGCTGCAAGTGCGGTTGATGCTTACAAGCGAGAACGAAACCGGGCCTGAAACCGATACTGGAGAAGATCATTTACCTTTTCTCTACAGTCAAGTGTTCGTCCAGAACTGTGTGAGTGAACTGGACGACCTGCGAGGGTTCATTCAGACTCGTGCCCAACCTTCTTATCGTATTAAGCGCAAGAATTCGATCGGCTCAGCAACAGATCAGCCGATCACATCCATTCGCAAGCTTCGACCATTGCAGGTTGTGATAGAGGATGACCACAACAAGAGGAGATTGCCCGAAACGGGCTTTGCTGCGTCAGTACATGATGAAAGCGATACGTTATCCGAGGCAGTTTTCAAAGTACATCCAAAGCTGAAGGCTGTGGTGGAGTTTGTGGTCGGAACCGTGACAACGGATGTATGCGAGCACGTGGTGACACATGTTGTTACTCCCCGCGTTGATGCTCTAGTGGATCGTTGTGCTATGGAAAGTGGGCTCACTTCTGCCGGACGAAGCACTGTGGGGCCAACTCAAGATACCAATGTCGACACTGCCGCACGCGCTTCATTCCACATGTTGATAACGTCGAAGACCCGCCAGGAAGTAAAATCTGCAGCTGTTGCAGCGTTGCAAGAAGCCCTTCGCTTGGCAGAGGAGCGGATAAATGTTGCCGTGCCACCGTTCATGCCGCCCTCCTCCCACCCTACGCTTATTAAGTCAATTGTGCATGTGGCCCGGCAACGCGCTCGTGGAGCAATACACACATTGGTGCCAAAAAGTTCTCAGACAGAGTTTGTGAAGCGCTTGGCTTTCCGGAATAAAAGGCTCCTCAAAGATGCTGGCTCAGCTGCAAAGGCGGTAGTGGCTGCTCTACCGCTTGGTGCAGTGGTCGTAGACGGTGGAGTGAATCCAGAGGCCACTTCTCTCGCTTCAGGAAACGCTAACCAGGAAGATTCGTCTCAACATCAAGTAGAGCAGCGTTACCGGATTTTGAGGCAATATGCCGCTGCACTGTCGAGGTATACAGCTTGCGTTGGACCCTGCTGCCAAAGTCTTGCGGAATGGGAGCTTCAGGCTACGGCGTTTGCGCAGTGCGTACCACAGTTCACCTGCGCATTTGCCAAGTGCGTGGCCGCTGGAGATTTAAGGGGTGACGCTGCTTCTCTATTACGCATTTCAGGGTTGGTAGTCTGGGATGTGATCTGGCGTGCCGTGCTGTCCTGCCTGAAGTTTTACGGTCTATCACTGGAAACGTTTGTTGCGTGCACACTGCTCACGATGGAAGATGGACGCACGGAGTCTATCGAGCGACAATTCACAGAATTTGTAGCACGTTTTGCATCAATGCTCGAAGCAATTGTGCATTCTATCGTAGACCGCTGTGACGAGCTCGACTCCATCGCAACCTCTCGTCTGCATTCCCCTAATTGTGTTTGTTATGGATTATGTGATGACACTGCCGTCTGGGATTGCCGATGCCCCTGAACATGGCGATCTAGTCAATCGTTTTGCTGTCCCTGGCAGCTCTCTCGTAGTTGCAAAATTGCGAGTGGCGGTGCCGCCCACGCGTCTAGAAGGCAATGATGACAAGCGTCACCGGCAATTCGAGATGAATTGGGCCACGTGGCTAGAGCTGCCAAAGGGGCCACTCAGCGCAAGCACAATTTCGGCTAGACATAAGGGAGTCTGAGAGAGGTTGCTACGCTAGCCAATTTTTCACGCTATATAGAGCTTGTACATAATAGACAAATTTTGAACGCAGCACAATGTTGTTTGACTTCACACATGCAATCGAAATCGGTTATCCATCAGTCAGGCTGGGGCTTATTAGTGCTTTCGTATGGGTTGTTTAGTGAGCATGGTTGCACGTTTTGCACTTCTTGTTCCATACCTGGGTCGTGTGGGCCTGAAACATGGGGCAATTGCAAAGTCGGCAGGCTCCCAAGACAGACGATCGGCGCTGCTGCTCCTCCTTGTGATCTTCAATGCCTTGCATCGCATTGTCGATTGCCTCGTACAGCGGACGAGCTGCTGCCGGCTGCTCCACATAGCCACTTAGCAGCTCGCTCGGCTGCAAGTCACGACCATAGAACTTGCGGTTCAGGTCTGAGCGTGCAGCAACAATGGCTCCTTGCAGCGAGATACCGGCAAACAAACCCTTGCTCTGCGAATAACTGTAGTTGGCATTCAAGCCGCTCGTACTGGCAGCTGCTGCTGCCTGTGCTGATCGTCCGTATGGGCCCACAGTTAAATCTAGCCCGGCTCCGAGGTTTACCTGGGGCTTGTGGAATACCTTTACTGCGCCCTCTGAGCCGAGGATAATCATAACTTCCACAATTTCGCCGCCAAGTTCAAAGCCGCCACTGAGTCCGAACGTGCCAATGGCGGACGGCGCTGACCACGATCCGTCAGGCAGCTTGGCAACAACTATACCTGTACCGATTTTGCCAGAGACGAGGAAACCAGCCTTCAGCACTGTCATAACTGCAAGGCCGTGCGCCTTCTGCAAAAATGCCACCGGGATAGCGCGGTCTGCGGAAGCACCCCAATCATTGCGGAAAAAATTGCCAATGATATCAGCAGCGTTGCAGCACTCCTTGTTCAGTGAATTAGTAAAGGGTACGTGAAGGCGGCCGCGAGCTTCATGGGCGTTGTCAGTTTGAGACTGCGCGTACGTGGCCACCAACTCGTCCTGAAGCGGGTGAAGCTGCGGGGCACACTGGATGCACACTCGTTGTGGGAGGGACGGGTCGTATTTTTGGCGCCTTCAATCTGTTTCCCTGGTGGCACCAGCAGTCGAACAGGAGAGCACGAGCTGCAGATGAAGAGTCCACAAGTACGACTACAGCGAAGATCACAATAACTCTGTCAGTACAATCACAAATTTCCACTGAACAAATGCAACAATTTTCCTACCATTGGTGCCGCCTCTTGGTCACATCAAAGCGCACATTGCACACATCACAGTTCGGGTGGTCTGCGTAGCGGTTGTTCAGTATCCCCTTGCTCTGAGTCCCTTGATTGGTCCCCACAGTCGAGTCACTACGGAAGGAATCCGCCATACTCGAGTTCCGACTGGCAAAGGCCGACTGCCGTCCATCGCTGCTGCCATTGCTGCTGCCACTGAAGGCACGCGCTCTCTGCTGTGCATTATATTCCATCAGCTCCTTTCTGCGGTCATCATCGGGCACTAATCTTGCCAGTGTGGGGACAAAACTCCTCGTCCCTTCGGCTCCCAACTCGGCCACTAAAGAGGCATAGAAGGGCTGCACGTCCATCTCCTTGAGACCGAAGCGACGGCAGTTCTGCTTGAATTCCTTCACTCCTCGCTCGTTATTTCCGCCTTTGGAAGCTCGGATGGTGTTCACACATCTCTCATAGAATTGCTGTGCTTCTACCCCCGTTGCAGCTGGAGGAACAGGCTCGAAGCCACTGGGATGACATTCACACTGCTGCTGCTGCTGCTGCTGTTGTTCACTGAACTGCCCCCTCGGAATGCGCTGGGTACCGATTTCTTCACGTAGGGCTGCGCCATTGGCGGAGGAGGTGGTGGAGGAGGAGGCGTCTGCTGTTGCTTATTGTTTAAAAAACTGCTTCTAGGGTCGTGATTGTACGAATTGGCTCCATACGGCGAGCTTTCACTGCGGAAGGCCGAGGCCACAGCTGTTGCTGCCCCTTGATACGCTGCGACTGGTACTGCTGGTGTTGCTGATCCAATGAAGGAGGAGGGGGGGATGATGAGGCTGAGGATGTAGTTCCGTCGTCTGTGAATCGCTTGCCGCACTCGGAGCAGAATTTGCCTCCATTGTTTTTGGCCCCACACTCTGCGCAGAACTTGGCCATGTCTTTATTTGTGCGTTGTCTGATCTATGGAGCTCTTTTGAAAGTGATGCGTCTGGGTGCACAATGACAGAGAGTAGAACGTCCCAGAGATAACACCGTAATCTGACCCGACTATGCACACTTAAAAAAGACCAAAAACCAGAGATTAACTTGATATTTGTAAACGGAGAAATAAATAACCCACTTTTTGACACTCTACATCCATGAGGCGTGTGACGGCGATGAGAGCAGGCAACATATTCTACTATCATCCAGACACTAATAATACTGCCGTGGCCACCATGGTGGCCACGGCTCTTACCCATTTCAGCGACGGCTAAAATCCACTGCCTTGAAAACTGCATGTCTGGGACATGTTCCAAAAGTGGTACTTTTAGTTTCCTAATTGGCTAAACTCAAAATTCTTTCTCACTAAATCAAAGCCCAAAGCAATGGGAAGAGAGCACTGTGCGTCCTCCTTCATCTCTGTCTCTTGTCTCTATTGCCTCCCTTACACCCCTTCCTCCCTCTATACAGACGATAAGGACAGGAAGAGTCGCAAGCACTCGAAGAAATCCTCCTCTTCCAGTCGCAAAGCTTCTCGTCAAGACAAAGATCAAGACAAAGACAGAGAGGACCGGTCTTCGCGACACAAACATCGCCACCACCACAAAAGCAGTCGCCGCTCGGACGAGAAACTGCCAGGAGGCGCGTGTCGCATCTCCGAAGATGATTATTTCCTACGTGCCACAGAGTTCCGAGTGTGGCTGACGCAATCCAAGTGCGTTTGCTTAAACCTCTCCGTCTGTAGCAGCAGCCATTCAAGTTCTTATATTCTGACGCTTGCTATTGTCATTGTAGAGGCAAATATGTGGACGATCTGTCCACTGAAGAGGCGACGCAGCTGTTCCGAGACGATTTTGTGCGCAAATGGAACCGTGGGAAACTCGCAGAAATGTTCTACAAAGGTCTACCAGACGCAGTGCTGGAGCAGACCAAGCGGACGCGTCATCGCTGGGGATTTGTGGCCAAATTGGGGAGAAGGAGAAGTTCGCATTGGCTACAGCCAAAGACTCGGTGGACGTGGCTACTAAAAAGCAGGATCTGTTGAATCCAGGTAATGGTGCCAGTGTGAAGAAGCCCCTAGAGAAAAGCTGAGACGGACAGAAGCAACAGCAGGCGGAAAGGGAGGGAAGAGGAGGACAAGGAGGATACCTGGAAACGCCGGAAGGTTGAGCGCAAGAAGGAGAAAGAGTATCGAGATACTGTCATGGACGAATTGGCGCCGAAGGAGACAGGACGAGAAGCGCAGATTCAGAAGCGGCGACAACTCGGAGAGAAACTGCACGGTGCAGCACGAGACCGTGAAGACACACGTGATGGTTTGGATGTAAGTGAAGATTTCCTCATGGGTGGCGGCCGTCACGGTGGTGAAGATGATTTTCAACGACGGATGGCTCAACGTGATTCGGCGCGGCGCCGCAAACAGGGGGAGCAACAAGCGAAGCTCGCGGGACTAGCTGTACGATGCCCGGTTTTTGAAGTTTTCTTTGTATTGTTGTTTAGTTTTTCTTACTACGATGTTATCGTATTCTACTTTGATAATGGTTAGGCGAAAGAGTCGGCACGCATGGACAAGTTCCTTGAAGATATGGGTCTTGCTGGGGCCAACACTAATGGCAGGAAGCCCATGACCATTGCCCCGCGGCGATAAGAAGCAAGTGAGAAGCGTGCTTACAAAGATGAGCGAAAAAAGCGAAGAATGTTCACGTTTGATTGAACTCAGCAGTATTTCTTGCCAAATAACAGGCTATTCTACTTGGACCATGCGTGCATAAGGTATGGCTGTGATTATCAACATTGACACAATCCTTTGCCCAACATCAAGTTTCAAATTGTATGCTGTTGGTGTGTGTGTCAATCAGACTCCACGTGTTCTTCAGCACACGGGGATCAAATCGCTAGTATTCACGCACCCAAAAGCGTTGGTGACTTGCAATAAGCACTGTGTAGGCATCATGAGCTACAGTCAACTAACGCAGTTTGAAGTTGTGTGTTTCGATGCCTTCAGAGTCATCAGCCAACCCTGTTCGCCCACGTTGTCGTTGCCTCCAAAGCGATAGCGACGTGGGAGCTCCTCATCCAACCACATTTATGTCTTACTCAACGGTGTCAACTTCCTCAGCAAATGAGTGCCCAGCAGGTGCTTAAGCTTCAGGGACACGGCAACAGTTGACAACCTTTGACACCCCAGACCTAACGGTCAGATCCAAAGTGCACGAACAAACACACGTGAAACAAAAGAGTGGCAATAGCAAGCAGCGTTGGTGGTGCTTAAGAGAAAAAGGGTGCCATTGAGTATGCTGGCGAAAACGAGTGCAGGAAAGCAGTCTTCATGCGGCAAAAAGCGACGTCAGGCACCTGTGTTCGATCCTGCTCCAGCCATTACTGACTTGCCGCCGCTACCGTTAGCCAAGGGAAGCCTAAACAAATGACTAACCACGCAACAGAGCAGATCCAAGACAACAATGATCGTCGCTGCAACTATTGCAACAAAGTGGCGAATGCCTTCGTGTTAATGCACTGTACTGCTTGCCATCGTGTACCATGCGCAGTGCTTGGTGCATACGTTCAAGCCTTACGTGGATACAAATGTGCCTATTGAAGACCAGATGGAATGCCTACAACTTGAAGCCCCCGAGCGACGCGGAACCATTTTCCGGTGTGCGTCCTGCAAAGCTGCGTTCATGGATTTCTATGAAAGGTGTGGGCATCTCTGGGACTGCACATGCTCAACGTGTGTTCAGCCTGAAAAAGTGGTTTACTATCGTCAACGCAAGCTGATAACTATGACAAACGAAATCGAGCTGGAGTACCAGAACAAGAAAGGTGGTGGAAGGAAAATCCTACTGGTGCTAGTGCTACCAAGACACCACCAATTTCAAAGCCAAGTTGTTCCAACTCACATAGTCGACGAACACGAAGCAGCTATCATCCACCTGAGGAGCAGAAGATTAGTGTGTCAACAACGCCTCGGTTGCTTGCAAAGATGTACAGAGCATCACAGCAGAATCTGGGTATACAGAACGAAATGAAAGCTATCGGTGCTGTTGCTGCCTCTGAAATTACATCGAAGCAGACAGCAGACTTGGAACAGGAAAGCCAAGCGAAGTCCATGGAGGTAGATGATCCGCCAAGGCACCAAGAGGACACACACCTGCAACAGAACACGTTGACGCTGCATCAAAAGAAACCTGAGCGACAGCCACAGCCCAATGATTCACTAATGCAAGACAAAATTAAGACTGGAGGGAAGCAATTGACATCGGCAAAACGTCAAAAGCTACTGAAGAACGTTGTCACGCAACCAAGTAATACAGAGGTACAACTGCAGCAACAACCACCAAATGTGTTAAATGTGCGGCCCAATGGCATTTTCGCTGCACAAAAGAACCAAGTAGAACAAGCGAAAAGGGTCCTACGCGAGCCTATTGGTGAACCTGAGCAAAGCGAGTTGACGGGAGACAAGCTTGTCGCAGCTGTGCGCATGCGTGGAGAAAGTAACGACCACTGGCTGTTCCCGGTCATGTGCTCACGGACGGCAAGTCTCCGTGAGTCAGGAATTATGAAGACAGGCACGTTCATCTGGGATCCTAAGAAGTATGGAACCATCCGGTGCGAGTGCTGCAACAAAGTGTTTAACTGCACCGGCTTCGTGCACCACACAGACAGCAGCCTGGTCAAAAATCCGAAGTCCTCCGATGAAGATCCCACATCGTTCATATTTGTCCAGCACCGCGACGGCGAGCAGTATATGCCTCTTGACAAGTTCCGTTCGGCCTGGAGAGCATATCATAGCCGTCAGAAAGCAAAGAAGATGACTGCCAAGATTCAGACTGGATATGTGGCGAAGCAAGAGGCGATCACTGCGGTTGCCCCACCCACTACAACCATGACGAACCCGGAAGCAGCTGCGGATGCTTTTCCGAAAGCTCTGGCAAGGCTTGAGGCACTTGCACTGTTCAAGCGTCCAAAGATCAGAAGTGGGAAAGCTGCTGTACAGGCGCGTTTGTCGGACCCACCGAGCATGGATTTCTTGGCACGGGTGGTGTGTCTGTCGCCAAAGTATGTGATGAGTATGGCGAACGGCAGCCTTGCAGACCGTGTGGTGCGTTCAAGCATGCCGGGTGGGAACGACTCGTTCCCGCGCAAGGCTGGATGGCTGGGATTTAATCGCAACCCAAGCACTTCACGAAACATTTCGTGCGCATGCTGCGATAAGTTCCTATCGTTTGACGAGTTTGTGGCGCATGCTGGAATTTCATTGAATGAAGGTGCTGGTATGAGGAAGTCGCGGCAGTTCCTGTACGTTGTGGAGCATGAGGATGAATCTGCGTTGGTACCGTACGGTACGTTCGTGCCTGACATGGAGCTCGCGGCGGCGAACAATGTGCTAGATCTATTTCTCGGTGAGCTGCTCCTGCCCACGGCGTATCAAATTGGCACTAACTTTAGTATGTCGTAACAAAACGTATTTGGGATGGCTTAGTATCGCTGGCAACTGCAATTGTCAATGTTATTACTGATGGCACTGAGAATGTCCTACTGGTCCCTATGCCTGAATATATGGATGTGGTTGGCTACGCATTCCCGCAACACGTACGCTGCGAGTCTTTCCAGCCACTTTTTCTGTCTACGTTTCTTGCGCTACTGACCTCGCCGAAATGCTCTCAGCCGTCTCACTCCGTGCTTCCCCTTCAATCCGCTCTTGAGCAGTTCCAGCATGTTCCTCGCTGCGTTGACGCCCCTGTTCAAGAAGTTGGCCTTTGTAATGGGTCTGGTAATCTCATTACATTGGATCGAAGGCGGAAACAGGCATTGCGATCAGCTTGAGCTCTCATTGAATTATATACTTTCCACAAAAGTAGGAAATGTGGACATTCTCGGTGCCTTTCATAATAAGAAGTGAAGGAAGTCTTGTATGAAACAAAATCGTGTTTAGTTAAATTCGTGAATTGTTCATCACTAAATGCATCTCCGACATGCAAGGTTTACTCCACAGTCACGAGAAGTGGCTTTGCAGTCTTCGGATCCTTAACAATCTCATCATCGTAGTTGGGGTTCATCTTGACGTTCAACGCCTGACCTGGTACGACAGCACCTTCAAGCAACTTCACGGCCATTGGGTTGAGGACGTGGTGCTGGATGAGACGCTTCAATGGCCGAGCGCCGTAGAGCGGGCTGTAGCTGGTGTCGGCCAACCAATCCTCAGCTTCCGATGATACCTTCATGGTGAGTTCCTTCTCTTCAAGCAGACCGTCCACTTGGCGAAGTTGCAGGTCTACGATGGAGCGGATGTCTTCGCGTTTCAGGCGGTTAAACAGCACAAGCTCATCGATACGATTGAGGAACTCGGGCGCATAGTGCGAACGCACAACGTTCATGACTTCCCCTTCAGCCATCGTGCTGGAGGCACCTTCAGGCAGTCCAGCAAGAATCTCCGATCCCAGGTTACTTGTGAGGATGATTACTGTGTTGCGGAAGTCCACGAGGCGGCCCTGAGAGTCTGTTAGCCGGCCTTCGTCCAGTACCTGCAACAAAATGTTGCTCACATCCCGGTGAGCTTTCTCGAACTCGTCAAAGAGAACCACCTGGTAAGGACGACGGCGCACGGCTTCTGTAAGGGTACCGCCTTCCTCATAGCCCACATATCCTGGCGGCGCGCCCACCAAACGACTCACGCTAAACTTTTCCATATACTCGGACATATCGATACGTGTGAGTGCTTGTGGCGTCTGGAAGAGGAACTCCGACAGGGACTTGGTCAGCTCTGTCTTGCCCACGCCAGTAGGACCCAAGAACATGAACGCACCGAGCGGTCGGTTGTGTGCGTGAAGTCCAGCTCGCGCGAGTCGCACACAGTTGCTCACGGCCTTCACAGCCTCTTCTTGGCCGATCACATGCTGATTAATGTGGTCCTCCATCTTTAGTAGGCGCTGCTTCTCTCCTTCCATAAGCGTCGACGCCGGGATACCAGTGGTCTGTGCCACCACCTCAGCGACGTGGTCAGACGTCACAGCATCTCCCAATGAGGTATTGCGCAGCTTCATGTCCTTTTTGCTTCCTCCTCCTCCTGCTCTTCGTGTGCCACCTCGGCCTCTAGCCTCGGATGACCGAGTGCAGTAACTCACCAGCACGCGCGTAGTTACCAGCATTCTGTGCCGCAGTCAACTCACGGCGCGCCTCCTCCAGTTTGCGCTTAGCCTGCTGCATCTCTTCCAGTTTGTGCTTCTCTTCGTTCCACTCGTCCATGAGCTCACTCAGCTCCGCAGAAGCCTTCTCGACCTCCTTCTCCAGGGCAGCCATGCGCTTCTTAGATGCCGAATCCGTTTCCTTCCGCAGCGCTTCAATCTCAATCCGTCGCAGAATAATCTCCCGGTCCAATTTGTCAATCGGTTCAGGCTTGCTTTCCTGTTGCAGCCGAAGACGCGATGCCGCTTCATCCATCAAATCAATGGCCTTATCAGGCATCTTACGCTCCGTCAGGTATCTGTCAGCCAATGTCGCAGCCGCCACCAGTGCGCTATCTGCAATCCTCACACCATGGTGCACCTCGTACTTCTCCTTAAGTCCACGCAGGATCGTTACTGTGTCTTCAACACTTGGTTCGGAGATCAACACTGGCTGGAATCTTCTCGCCAATGCTGCATCTTTTCAATATACTTCCTGTACTCGTCCAGCGTCGTGGCCCCCATGCAGTGCAGAGCTCCTCGTGCCAGTGCTGGCTTGAGCATATTAGCAGCATCTGTGGATCCTTCATTGCCTCCTGCTCCCACCAACGTATGGAGTTCATCAATGAACAAAATCACGTTGCCTTGACTCTCATCCACATCTTTCAGCACCGCCTTCAGTCTCTCCTCAAATTCTCCACGGAATTTGGCACCTGCAACGAGTGCCGCGAGGTCCAGAGCTACCACTTTCTTGTCCTTGAGACTTTCTGGGACTTCCCCTGTGCGATTCTCTGCGCCAGTCCCTCAGCCACCGCAGTCTTCCCCACGCCTGGTTCTCCGATCAAAATTGGATTGTTCTTGGTGCGTCTGGACAGGATTTGAGTGGCGCGTCGGATGGAATCTTCCCTACCGATGACGGGGTCCAAATTGCCATTTTTCGCGATCTCCGTCAGGTCGCGGCCGTATTTCTTTAAGCTCTCGCCCTGAGGGACGTTCTCTGGGTTAATCCAAGGTTGGGACGGAGGTCCCATAGACGCCATACCCCGACGAGCGACGAACAGCCATGGGGACGACGTGCGCAGGAGAGAGCGACTGCCGACTGCAGTGCGAGAGAGCGACAACATTTCCGCTGCTAATTGCAAAATGAAGTGAGAAAAGGATTGTTGATATGGAAATTTGTAAGGAATATTCTGGATTTCACGTCTGAAAATTTGTAAGGAATATTCTGGATCTTATGTCTGAAAGTTTGTATGGGATATTCTGGATTTTACGTCTCGATTGATTGCCGCAATTGACTTCAAGCACGAAGCGCCAATTGCTGCAGCTCCTGGTGGCAACGTCGACGCTTCTGTCTACGCAACAGCTCACACGTGGGAACTGCATTCCAGTGTGGATGATCGCGCACGGTAGGAACTTCCTCCGTCATCGCAATACTGACTTGCGCAGGTGCTCGACGCGCTGTCGACGGAGGGCATCAACTTGGAGCACGGCGGGGGCAGTCGCGTACAGCATACGTGCACTCAAAATTGCTGCTGTGAGGAAGCAGATCTGCGATTGTCGGTTAGGATATAGCCTAAGGTTGGCAGTAGCAACATCGTCATACAGCAAACGACAGAGATGAATCGTATTGAACGTAGACTCATCTTCTATCCCCACACTTCCATCAGACTGGCTTTGGAGAGGTCGATGACAACTGAAGGTTATCGAGAAATGAATGCAGCGCGTTACGCGTCGCCGCGAGCTCCATGTCACATACAAACGTGTTGTACGGCATCAACGCAGATTCATCCTCATGCTCCACAACGTACAGGAACTGCCGCGACTTCCTCATACCAGCACCTTCATTCAATGAAATTCCAGCATGCGCCACAAACTCGTCAAACGATAGGAACTTATCGCAGCATGCGCACGAAATGTTTCGTGAAGTGCTTGGGTTGCGATTAAATCCCAGCCATCCAGCCTTGCGCGGGAACGAGTCGTTCCCACCCGGCATGCTTGAACGCACCACACGGTCTGCAAGGCTGCCGTTCGCCATACTCATCACATACTTTGGCGACAGACACACCACCCGTGCCAAGAAATCCATGCTCGGTGGGTCCGACAAACGCGCCTGTACAGCAGCTTTCCCACTTCTGATCTTTGGACGCTTGAACAGTGCAAGTGCCTCAAGCCTTGCCAGAGCTTTCGGAAAAGCATCCGCAGCTGCTTCCGGGTTCGTCATGGTTGTAGTGGGTGGGGCAACCGCAGTGATCGCCTCTTGCTTCGCCACATATCCAGTCTGAATCTTGGCAGTCATCTTCTTTGCTTTCTGACGGCTATGATATGCTCTCCAGGCCGAACGGAACTTGTCAAGAGGCATATACTGCTCGCCGTCGCGGTGCTGGACAAATATGAACGATGTGGGATCTTCATCGGAGGACTTCGGATTTTTGACCAGGCTGCTGTCTGTGTGGTGCACGAAGCCGGTGCAGTTAAACACTTTGTTGCAGCACTCGCACCGGATGGTTCCATACTTCTTAGGATCCCAGATGAACGTGCCTGTCTTCATAATTCCTGACTCACGGAGACTTGCCGTCCGTGAGCACATGACCGGGAACAGCCAGTGGTCGTTACTTTCTCCACGCATGCGCACAGCTGCGACAAGCTCGTCTCCCGTCAACTCGCTTTGCTCAGGTTCACTAACAAGTTCGCTTTTAAGCTTTGTTGTTTGTTTCTCTTGGTTCTGTTGCGGAATGTCATTGGACTGCTTAAGTAACGTGGGCGGCTGTCCTGGATCGACCTTCAGTTGTTGTGACTCTGCATTTTTCGATACAGAATGGTTCACAGGCAGATTTGATTGGTCACTTGGTTGGGTCGATGTCTGTGGCTCAGGCTTCTGGAATTTTTGCACAGATCCGTTCTCTCCTTCACCCTTATGCTTTGAGTTATCATCTACGTCCATCGACTTCCCTTGACCTTCCTTCTCCAAAACTGTCGTCTGCTCAGACTTACTTTCGGATTTGGCAGCATCATCCATGGGTTCTGCCTCCTTCTGCGTGCTCTGACTTTCTTGTGGCGCACTGTGCAACATCATCTTTGGCTCATGACTGCTACTCCGTGCACGTCGACCACGCGCATTGGAACGACTTGGTGTCGGGGCGGGTGTCTTGACAGTAACAACAGGTTTCTTCCCCCTTTCTTCTCTTTCTTGCGCTGGCGCTCCAGCTCCATCTCGTTCATCATATCTACTAGCTTGCGCTGTCGGTAGTAAACCACCTTTTCCGGTTCAACGCACGTTGGGCATGAGCAGTCCCACAAATACCCACCAGTCTCATAGAAATCCATGAACGCAGCTTTGCACGATAAGCACCGGAAAATAGCCCCGCGTCGTTCGGGTGCTTCGAGTTTCAGGCGTTCCATCTGGTCTTCAATAGGCTTGCTGGTGTCGACGTACGCCTTGAACGTGTGCACCAGGCACTGAGCATGGTACACTCGTCGGCAAGCGGTGCAGTGCATCAACACGCATAAATTTGCCACTTTGTTGCAATAGTCGCAGCGACGGCCACCTGCATCTTCGACCTGCTCCGCAGCATAATTCGTCTTGTGTTTGGTTTTTGACTTGTGCTTGTTCTTGCCTTCTGGGGTCGTAGTGAACGGAAGTGGTGGCAAGTCTGTAATGATAGGGGCGGGCTCAAATACAGGGGCCTGACGCCGCTTCTTACCGCGAGAAGACTGCTGTCTTGCACTCGTATTCTCCAGTGTGTTCTGCGGTGCTCTCCTGCTCTTGGACGTCGATGACGATGCTGTCACTCGGGATTTCTTGGCTGCTGGTCCTACTGTCGCTGTCGGCCGCTTCCTTAGATGCTGCTCTGGTCCCTTCTCTTCGCTTATCAGGGCAGTCGCAATCAACGAGCCCATGGACGCTCCTTCCTCTCGAGCCAGACGTGACAGCAAGGCGTTGGTGGCAGTCGCCGCCGCTCTAGACGGCCGTTTGGCTGGTGTCTGGGTGTTCAGCATCTGCGTGGATTGGTCTTGATCAGCCTGTTTGGTATCTTCTTGTGTGTGTGCCTTGGTCACAGTTTGTACATTGTCTACAGCTTCGTCCACGGGTTGGCTGTTGTCTTCAGCACTCTGACTGCTCTCCCCAACCACGTCATCTATAGTTTGAATACTGTCACAACCCACTACAACCACCGTATTGTTGTTGCTACCGTCGTTCGGTGGCTGTAGTGTATTAGAAGTCTCCGCATTCCGTGCTTGGGGTGCACGCGTCCCGCTCTCTTTCTGCTGTAGTTGCTGTTGTTGCTGCTGCCAGGTCGTCTCGGAGGCGGTCGCAAGCTCCACATGTGCCTTCGGTTGGGTAGACGTCGATTGTCCGCTGGGCCCCGTGGCGCTGTGGATTGGTGTGGAGGCGTCGGCGAGCGAGGATCCGCCGGTGGTCATGAGCGGCGTGAAAATTAGCGATGTGAAAATGACGATTTAAAAATCGTCTCATTTTTCTAAATAAAATAGAAATTGCGATGAACCAGGTCGCAATTTCATTAGACTTTATTAAAAACGAGTTAATTCAATTGGAAGTAATCGAATTTTAGAAACGAATTGGAACTTTAAAAATATGTATTTTGTTAAGTGCCAAAAACTCTACGGATTGAGCAACGAAATTGTTTTATTACTTAAAACAAATTAAGCGTAAAATATCCTCCCCAAAAAACAGTCCATTTAAAAAATGTAATTTATGTGTTTTGGGGAATAATGGTTTGTTCAAAAAAGGTTCGCCAATCTATTTTTAAAATGATTACCCATTTCTATTTGAAGGAAAAACGGAATATCGAAAAACAAAATGGATTGCAAGCCCTGTCAGTATACCGGTATTCCTTCTGAGAGGAGATGATGTGTCAAAATGTAGTCATTTGGCCAATATTCATTCATGTAAAATCGTAAGATGAGAATACTGTTTTCAAGACTAGCGTAAGATGAACTGCCTACGTTTTCAATCATTTACAAAATGATAACCCCTCGTTTCTATAGAGCCGCCTGTTTAGTTTGTATCATTCAAAATTGTTCCAACTTTCGTAAGGTGATCGTCTTACGGCGAGAGATTCGCGTTCATTGGAGAATATTGCGTCCTTCCCTTCTGCGGCTTCTCGACTGCTCCACAATGACTTCACCGCACCATGCATTGAGTGTGAACGCGCCCGCAGACGTAGATCCACTGCCTGTCCTCTCAACAGATGCCTCTACGAGATTGAATGGAGCACAGGTTCGCGCACAATGCATATCAGCCGGGACATCCACTCGTTACAAGAGCTACTTAAATGGCATTGGCAAGTGGATCAAGAACAACAAGAATATACAGAACCCAGATCGCTTTTTCGATGCAGCCGGAGACCTCGACCCAAACTATTTTACTCCGATGGAGTTTGAGAAGTTCCTGCTGGCGAAACAGGGCAAACTAAAGACTTCAACACTGGGTGGATATCGAAGTGCTATGAAGGATTTGTACCGACGACATAATTTGCCGGTTCCCCAGAATATGGTGAGGCAATGAAAACTCTCTTTTCTGGATTGAAGCGCCTTGAAGCTGACCAAGACCAGTCAGGCAGCAGCCCCAAAAATCTGACAAACAACCACTGACGTATTCTCTCTATTCACGGTTGTGTGCGGATACATTGGCACAGACTGATGCTGGATTTGCGCATTTGTTTTTGACTACTCAATGGAACCTGATGTGTCGCTCGATGTTGGTTGAGATTATCTATACAGCTCATTTATCAGATGGTGATGATAGCATTGGCTGCATATTGCACAAAACAAAACCAATCAAGAGGGAAGTGGCCCTAAAGACCCCAGACATATTTATGCCAACCCATTATCTCCCTCCACCTGCTGGGTGACCGCATTGGCAATTTATCTGGCATGTAATCCATGTCTGCGACCAGGTCTACTCTTTCCAGGATCAAATAAAAAATCCGGTTTAGCAAAGCGCTCGGTTCTGCTATTAACGAGTCGTGTGAGATAAAACAGTTCGGAACCCACTCAATCAGGAAAGGTTTCGCATCATACGCGTGTGGTGGGTCTACAGTTGGTCTGTCTATCGACAGTGTGTGCCTGCGGTGTGGCTGGTCACTTGGTGGAGTACAGGGCCGTTATTTTCGCTACGAGAGTGCCGGCGATCAATACCTTGGTCGTGTTGTTGCTGGACTACCCGTGAACAAGAGTGATTTTGCAGTGCTACCGCTCCATTTTATTGAGCCTAATGACCCTACTGTGCTCGAATGTGTTAACCAAATGTTCCCATCACTACGAAACGAACTCAACCTGGCTGCGATACTGAAGCTGTGTTTGGCATCACTGGTATACCATGCCGAATATTTACGTCGGCAATTACCGAAAACCCACAGTCTGCTCTCTACATATTTATTTAGGAAAATTGCTACGTTCAAGTACCTGCGTGATCGTGTTCGTACAAGTGACTCGCCCTGGTTGAATGCTAGTGGCATACCACCCCACATCGAAATGTACAAACAGCAGGAGAATACAAAATGGCTATTGACAACTTGCCCACCATCTTACTGGACGGCTTCAGCAAATTTTTGATGAGAAAGGAGTCTCGGCTGGTCATGTCACAAAATTTGTGCTGGAATGCACAATCTGAAAGCTACTGTCAGAAGCTGGGCTGGGCAAGAGCACCAGCACACCGTTTGTCCAGCGAAATATTGCGGATTCGCAATGTTGTGTTCACTTTTGGCAAAATAAGTTTCACTGCTTGCCTGAAGACTTTGAATTTCCGAGTACCGACCCATTAACAGCATGGAAGCTATGGTGGTTCGGTAATGAAAAAATAACTACCCACCCCTGCGAATTATTAGCACGAACGACCTATCCTCGAAATTAAAGGCGAGCACATATTCAGAATGGTCGATGTTTATGAAGTATTTAATTGATGCAATTGTGGCTGAGACGGGCAAACCGGTGCTGAAAATATCAAGCGAGACTACAGCGCGGGAACTGTTCGACGTTGGCATAGGCCATCTATCTCTTCTGCCAGGTGTACGTGGACGCCGAGTAACGCAACTAAAGATCACAACTGTGCTGCGTCTCGTTCGTCAAGGTATGAAAGCAAAGAATACCAACGCTCGGACTGTGCCATTTCGTAAGAGAAAGCGTGCAAAATGTGATAAGAACACATAGATGATTAACGCAACTATATAACGCGAAATTGATAGTGAAGCATGATCACTTGCCTTGCCTTGCCCGACTGGTGAATACGCAGTTTGCGCATGACGTCGTCTGGTACCCGACCAAGGCGCAACACCATCTTACGAATTACCATCACAATTCATTGATCAAAATGCCAGTGAGGCGATCAACAAAGGTACTCGTCGGACGGCTATCTCCAGTCGTGGGTGAAGATCGCCGACGTGACAAGCGGCGAAGTCTAGGCGCATGGCAACGATTTCATGTGTGCACTTGACACGTAGTACGGCTCACCCTCTACAACTCAGGTAACTGAAGCTCCTTTGATTTTCGCGGGTTATCTTTTTGGTGCCGATTTTCTGTTCGAGGCATTGACCTGCTCCAAGTGTCGTGACAAGCGTCATGACAAGGCAGCAGCCAACACATCCGTATGAAGTCGCGAATGACAAGGAAGACCAGCACGAGATGGAGCTCTACTACATCTTGCCTGGCTTGAAAACACCAAACGCGATTGCATGGGACGAACCGCTTCAATTCGACGCGACGTCGCTAGGTCGCCCACGCGTGAAGATGCACCACACACAGTTCCTCGATGGTTGAGTGTGGCGCAGGACCGACCGAACTTTTGCATTGGATTGATGTAGCGATTCATTGGTCAATTCACGTGGGGTTCCTCGCGTTCACATCGATGGACAGCACTCATACGGCCTTCTCTGCTGGATGTGAGGTCCAATCAGAGCAGGACAAGAGATCTTTGCTAACTGGGTGAATGCTGGTCGGTTTGTCGAACAAAACGTGATCAGGGCTCGCTCGTCTCTCAGACTCGTTCGTGGCTGATCTACTGCATCATAGAGGAGAGGATGGATACTATTTCCAAAGGCGAAGAGCTCGAAATCCACAGCAGAGGGTTGCTGCTGCTTTTATTGATGCAGTGACCCCCCTCCCTCCTCCATTCTTCACATTATCAGGGTCAACACGTGGAGCACTTGCACCTTCCAGCGCTTGAGATCCGAGATCGGGTTCCCTGTGTCAATCAGCCAAGCCAACCAGACGTCTTCCCAGAGTTCTACGTTTGGCAGGACTGACCTGGCAAACTACCAGTAGTGACAATGGCTGTGAATAATGATTCTGGAAAATCCTCGCCATCGAATGGAAAACGTTATACCAGTACAGACCTTGTAGTGCAGTGATTGCCCATGCGCCAATTGTGCTCAGCAAAGCTGTCGGGCACAGGTTAATTGAGGCCGTGAAAGCAAGCCAATCTACAATCGGCCTTTAGAGTCACAGTTCATCATAGCTTCACATGTAGCCTACATTTCCGGATCACAAACGCGTTGGTTTGTTCAAGACTTTGCGATTTGCTAGTCGAGTGGGTCAAACGCTCGGGACGACATGATATCGTTTTTTTAGCTTGATGAAAATACCACGATGCCAACGGCATCATGCTCTTTGCCCCCTCCTCTGGCTTGCAACATCACATATCATTAATCTGCAGGAGTATGCATCCAACAACTCCCATATCGCCTCCTAAATCTCGAGGCAAAGGTCGACATCGAGGCACTCGTGGTCGAATCTCCACAGTTCAGGTAGCAAGAGCGAGATCGCCATTGACAAATTCCTCGACAACTACAACAACCGAGAATGAGGTGTTCACTGAAGATTACAATGCCCATGGCATCGATGCAGCACCTTCGGGCAGCAAATTGAAGGATTTCACTCGTGCAGCACACTCCATCATCTCCATGCACAAGCTTCAGGTGGCGTCACAGCCGCCTGAAAGCAAGCCTCAATCACTGGTCCGACCGCAGAAACAGGGTGATCCATGGGCTGCTGTAATGAGCACTGTGGTGCATAAGGCCACGCGTCAGACAGGAGGTGGCGATGTGGGTCTTGGACTTGGAGTGAGCAGCGGTGGAGGAGCTACGTCCGAAAAGCGGGTATCGTTGGCCCAGATGCTCAAGAGCCGGGAGATGAAGAACCTGGTAAAACAAGCTCTCGTCGCCAAGCAGGTTGGGAGGAATACATCTGTGCCTCAAGAGCAATCTCAAGTCATGGCACACTGGATTAAATTGTCCACGTTACGTCGGCAGCAATTTGGCCCAGACGATGACAGTGCGGCGAAAGGTGACAATGTTGACAGTAACTTGAAGATGATGATGACGCTGATGTACTTGACGACGTGAGTGGAGTCCGCTCGGGTTTCGATCTAGACGACTCGACCAAGTCACAGCAGATGTATGGACGCACACTTATTCTCGAGGAGTCTTGCCGTCGTGCCTTTGCACTTGACAGCGAACAGCGCTCTCAGATGGACCTGCTGGCACTAGGCGCATGGTTTCAGATGACGAAGCTCAAGATTACAACAGATTTTGAACGCCTTCAGCCATCGGAGCTGGATTTGCTCTGTCGACGCATGACCTTCGTCACATTCCACCCAGATGAAACCATTTTCCGACAAGGCGATGAGGGTGATGCGTTATACATCTTGTTCAGCGGAATCGTGGAAGTACGCGTGAGCCAGCGTATCCTGGGCGAGGTGGTGGAGGTCACGGTGTGCGAGCTGGCCAAAGGTGACTACTTCGGCGAGCGCTCACTGCTCAATAATGATGTGCGTGCTGCAACCGTGTTGGCAAAGACTGCCGCGGAGCTCGTCAAAATCACACGGAATGACTACAATTTAATGCTCAAGAACGACCAGCTCGAATTTCTCTCACGAATGCAGATTGCCAATGGTATCGGAATGCAACGTCCGGCGCAGCGCTCCCAGCGCGAATACATTAAGGTTTTGTCCAAGAAAAAGCACACACGCACCAAGCCTGATATCGACATGCTTAGCGAGTACTTGCAGACGCTCAAGTTCTTCCGAAGTTTGCCAAAATCTTTTGTGCGCGAGCTGTGTGTCGTCGTTGACTTTCACGCTTCCTTCTGGAGCCTGTGTGTTCCGAGAAGGTGAGGTTGGCGACCAATTTTACATTATTTTCAGTGGTTCCGTGGACGTCAACATCAGCTCGAATGATTTTCGGGGCAACGTTCAGCAGACCAAACTCGTGAACTTGACGGAGGGCTCACACTTCGGGAGTTGGCGCTCATGAAAGGCCGTGGAGTGCGCAGCGCAACGGTGGTGACACGTGAGGAGTCTCAACTGTTGGTGATATGCGAGAAAGACTACAACTCCACACTTCGGCGTAAAAAGAAAGATATGGCCAAACGTGGGTGTGTTGGATCAAATCCCCATGTTTCAGACGCCAGAGTGGACGGGTGAACTGCTGAAAGAGTTATCATACGTGCTCTTGGAGCAAAACTGTCGACAGGCAGCGTGCTTTATCGCCAAGGCGACCGCGCGTCGCACGTCTACTTCGTCGTTCGCGGCGAACTCGTCGTGACCAAAGGAATAGTTGACCATCTCACACAGACCAAGCATGAGGTTTTCGTGGAGCGCATCGGTCGCTTCCGCGTGGTCGGGGACGATGCGTACGTAGCACTTCATTTACATATCTGGTCCCTCAAAACGTGCTCGGTAGGTTGTGTTCTGACTGTCGTGGTATGTGTATGTGTGTTTCTAGGGCTGCTGGTGCAAGTTTCAACGAAGTGATCCATCGAGAAGTGACTGTGAGTGCAAGCACACCTGTTGAAGTACTACTGCTTTCAAAGTACGATGTCTTCCATCGCCTGTCACGTTCAGCACGGGAAAGCTTGCGCGCTGCAGCTCAATCTCACGCGGAGACCGTTGTTTACGTTGATCGATTTCACAAAACGCAGAAATGGGAGGCTTATAAGCAGAAAGTGCTCCGAGACCACGTTAACCACGAGCGTATTGAGAAGATTCTGCCTTCTGCAGCTGCTGCAACACGCAGTATTGCTGGCAAGATCTCGAGTACACCTGCAAAGGCTTCGCAAGTACGCTTAGCCGTCGCAGCGAAAGGTGACTTAAAATCCGACATTTCGGCACCCGGGGAGGTTAAGCCCCACTTGGATCAAACAGAACAGATGAAGGTATTACACTTCCTCCGCTTATTTCACTGTCTTCCAGTGGTGATAAATCTTTTGGTTTCTATCGTCTAAGTGGTAAAGTTCTGGATAACGCGACGAAGCACGCATTAGTGCCCGCAAACGAGTTGTTGCTGCTGGCACAAGAAGCACAAGCAATGAAAACGTGTTTCAATCCAGATCAGACATTAGGCCATTACGTCACATCGTTTAATGCCGACGCACCTCCTACCACGGCCCGGCAGCGGCAATTAGACGGTGTCTTAGCAGCTGAGCAACGCCGACAAGCAGAGATACTGAAGGAGGGCAACCCATTGGCATTTTTCGGAGTCAGCATTGTCGAGAAGCAGACCGGTTCATCATGGAATCGCACATTGAAGCCCTTAGAAGAGACTGAAGAGTACAAGAACGATGGCCCTGATAGTATCACGAGGCCCCCTGAAACTACTGGATCACCACAGCATCAACCTTCATCGACGGTCCGAAACTCGAGCAGAAGATTAAAATTAACTCGCAAGCGCTGAGCCAGCTACTGCAAGAAAATTTTATTTTCTCTCGCCCCGTAGAGAGCAAACCGCAGGGCCATGACGCTCGGAAATCAAGACTCGTACAACCGAAGGGTAATTTAAGAGACGCAGCTCGAGGTATGCCACAGTCTCCGACAAGGGCTCATTCGCCATCACGTGTCAATGTGGAACGGATACAACTGGAGAATACCTCGGAAGGGGATTATGTATTGTTTAGCATTCGAACGACAACAGCGACAACGCCGACATTGCCCTGAAGAAATCACCATCTTTCCGGATCCTCCAGTCTGTTCGATCTCTCCGCGCCGCTCGCGATGCTGTTGCACGACTGCAGGAGGATACAAGTGCTCCTAGTTCCAAATTCTTCATTTTGCCGTTGAGAATGTTCGCTTTGATGCCATCTACTGAGCGATCTAAAGCTGACGAGGAGCGACTTCAGTTGCAGCAGATCAACGATAATTCCACCGGCACTAGCAGCAGCAACAACCAGAAAATGAAAATGCCATCTAACCCGTCAGTCGATGGATCAACCAGCTCGCTTCAATCTTTGGTAGGGGATGTGAACTTCGCATTATTTCACGAGGTGGTGATCCCTCCGCCTACTAAAATGAGTAACGATAGCGAGGGGCAACCATCAATTCCCGGAAGCACAATCGACGTGACCGACAAACTGCTGTCCAGCCCTTCCCGGACCACTGGCCAACCAGTCAACGCGTCGCCACGGAAACACACCTCCAATGCAGCCCCTGCTAACGGTAGCAGTGCTCACTACACATTCTGCAGTTGCAAGTGTAGTGCTCTCAAAACTCGAGTTGGCTCATTTGCAGTACGAGGAGCCATTTCTGAGTGTCCACGCTTTTTTCTCCGAACTGGAAGCTGTGACGTTTGCCATGAGCATGAAACCCTCTCACTCTCTCAAGAGCGCGATGCTATGCGTCTTTCCTGTCGGAAGGTGGCTTCGTCTCGAAGATGCGTATAACTGGTGCGTGAAAGTTGAGGCGAACAAGCGCGAAAAGCGTACGGCGTCCTTCTCCAGTTCAACCCATACTAGTGCGGAATCTAGTCCAGCATCCCGACCACGTACACTGGTTCTAGACTCCCCCAAGCTGCGTGGGAGCAAGAACATGAGGAAGCTAAGCGACTGCACCAATTTATCTGCGCGCGCATGGGGGCACCTGTTTTCGATAAGAAGAAGGATCGCACAGAGAGTGGTGGGTTTACGCCTCAACCGTTGCTCTCTTGAGGACAAGCTCGACACTCTACACGACTATCTCCAATCCACTGCAGCAGTAACTACGCGGCCGGGAGGCGTGGCAATCATGAAGTACCGACAAGTCAAGCTTTTCGGGTCAATCATGCGCTCACGGATTGCTGGGGCGGTACCTCGCAGTAACAACAGTCCATCAACGCCTTCGCCACGAACCTCGTTCTCGACTGTAGTCCCAGGGTAAACACACATTCTTTGCAACTTCAACATGAAAGGCAACAAAGTGATCGTCACTCTTTTTATTTAGCGGGTAAATGTATCATCAATTAGGACCGAGAGAAAATGTCCCTTTTCCTTGAACAACTTTTAAATACAAGTGCAAATGCTACGGAGATCAAAGCGTGCGCAGTCGAACGCGCTACTGGTCCCGTGATAATGATGGACGAGCTGCTCGTGGTTGTTGCAAGGATCTTGGGTAATGTAGTCTACGCTGATTAGAAAGTAGACGCACGCGGCCCATAGAGACCCGGCGTGCACTGGTGCCTCCTGTACTGCTTGAAGTCGAGTTTCGCATAGCTGTCGAGATAGCATCTGAACGTGGCAGCGAATTCGAGGCGATGTACGACTCAGCTAATGTCGTTTCCTCGTCGCAACTAAAGGCGTAGCCAGTGTTGCGACGGCTTGTCGTCGGACGAATCATTCTTGTCGGGACTCCATCCCATGCGGCCTCCTCACTGATCGACTCACTAAAGACACTTGCCGAGTAACTCTCCGTGGCAGCCGAGCGCGCCACTGAAGAGGTTGTTTCTCTGGAAGTACTCTTCTTGGGTTGTTCGTACAGCGTGGTGGCGAAGCTCTGGGGATGCTGCGCCTTGATAATCTCGGCGTCTGTGTGACCGAAGTCGCTCAAGTAGCCGCTGCTGTGAACATCGTCCAGAGACATTGACAGTGTCTGTTCCTCCATGTTGTTGATGGTCAGGCGCCGCTGGTACCGCCGCGATGACGACGGACCCATGGACTCCTGCAGCAATTGTGCTAGATCCGGTGGAATGTACGCTGGTACAAGTTGTACGCAACGTGGCGACCAAGCGCCATAGAACATCCCATCACCAGCACAAGAATAGCCCCACGACCTTGCGGTCGGAGCAAACGCGCCGAATTCGTCGTAGCCTACCTTGAATGTCGCGAAATACGAAATCTCAGTTCCGATGGAAGCGAAGATAAACCAGGACATCACGCTGCCCGCCCACAGCGACACTGACAGCACTGACCATGTTTCAGCGATCATCCACACCTTCAGGTTCACAATCAGTACAGTCAGCGAGAATGCCACCATACCGAACTCTACGCGAGACTCGCTACCCGCTGCCTTATCCGATGCATTGAACCCGTACGACATCACCACGAAGATGATCAGCGATTCGTAGACTGCCGCAGCGATCCAGCGTACAAACGTGTACATGTTGAAAAAGAACCGATCCGGCCCTCGACGGTACAAATCAGGGTACTCTAGACTGAATGGGGCAGGCAAATCTTTGTCCATGACACCCACGACCACGATGGGGAGGCCCGTAAAAGCCACATTATAAAGCTGTACGCCGATTTCCCAGTACATCTTGGAGCCAGACGCGCCTGATAGATAGCCGTACCAGTATTGCGCCAACACAAGCGTGATGTTCTTGTAGAACATGTACAGCACCAACTTGGAAATACGAATATAGTTCCACCGTCCATGAACAAGCAGCAACCGCTCAAGGAAACGGAACTGTGCAATGGCGTAGTCACTGAGTTTACAGCTTGCATACCTTCCTGTCCGGATATGCCTACACCGACGTGAGCAGCCTGAATCATGGCGACATCATTTGCACCATCACCAATCGCTAAAGTCCGAACCGTAGTGATATTGTCCCGGACCAGCTTCACCATTTCAGCCTTTTGCGCAGGAGATACACGGTTGCAGATCACTGCGCGACATAGCTTGGCAAATGACAACAAGTGGGGCGCTGTCCCAGGTCGGAGGGCAATTCTAGAGCCTCGCCATCGATGATGAGCGAGATCTCCTTATCCGTGCCGCCTGCCATACCCTTCGAGCTGTCCATGAATTCCCGGGCCGCGGCGTTCAGTCGGGCTCGGATCGACGCTTCATCCGGGCACGTGGTTGCATTGACAATAACTTGCTGGATAGAGTTATCAAGTAGCGAGCAAGCGTACGAGATGTTAATCGCCGTCTCTTCCTTGTCGCCGGTGAGCATCCACACCTTAATCCCAGCACGCGTCAGGTTTGCCAAACACTGCGGGACACCATCCTGTAGCTTGTCTTCAATAGCCGTAGCTCCGATCAGCTCTAGGTCCCCCTCAATCTCTTCCATCAGGTCATCGATGGTGTTTGGCTTGCCATCTTTGCGCCGATCGATCTCCGCCACATTACCCTGCGCCTCATCAAACCGCATTTTCCATTGCTGGAACCAGCGTTCGTCTAATGGCTTCATTGCGAGCGCCAATGTTCGCAATCCATCGTCAGCATACTTCTCCATGTGGTCACGCGTGGTGTTCTTCAGTTTTAGCATCGCCGGGTCGTTTCTCAAACGCTGGTAGATCATCATATCGGCACCCTTCGTGTAGAGTAGCAGCTCCCCAGTCGGCTTACGCACTACCACGGACATGCGCTTTCTCGTGCTGTTAAACTCGAGTACATCAAGAATCTCGTAGGTCACACGCTTCCCTAACACTTCCACGTTCGCCATGCCCACGCTACGGCTTTCGAACTTGAATCCTGCAAACGCTGCACCTGCTACAAGAGCCTGTTCATCGGGGGACGAAGCTGACAACCGGACTTCACCAGACTCCAATTTTTCGGGGATCACCGTATGGCAGACGGCGAGATGCTCAAAGAACTGCATAATCTTCTCCTGCTGTCTCTCCCCAGCACTTCCCTTCATCCCATCAAACAATGTCTTGTCCACGAAGTTCACAAACGGGATCGTTTTCATGCTCGGGTCCAGCTTGGGCTCGGGTGGGATAGGCTTCCCAGCACGAACTAAAGCTGCACGACCAATTTCTGTGAGACCTGATCCGTACGAAGTTCCGTTGATGGAACACTTGCGGAACTCCATGACGTTGCATGTAAGCGTGCCAGTCTTGTCACTGAAAACGTACGAAATCTGGCCCAGCTCTTCGTTAAGCTCCATAGTCCGAACAATTGCGGGCGTGTCTGTCTCGGCATGATACATCTCGAGATCCCATGCCATGAAGCGCGACTGCAAGAACTTGACGCTCGTCATGGACACGTACAGCGAGATCGGAATCACCTGGTATAACAGCAAAAAGTAGTAGAACATCATCTGAATGAATGCTACTGGCCGCGAGCGGTTCCTCTCCGCATCGGAGAGCTGGATGTACCACGTGTTCCTGACAATATCGTACTGCCATGTGATGTAGCACGTAGCAGCCAGGGCGCAGGCCACAAACAACCCAATGCAAAGAATAACAATCATGCGGTTGATGTTCAGCATGAGGTCGCTCCACTTTGATGGCGCCGAGCTGGAACTCTGCATGATCTTCGTGTCGTTACCTGTGTTAAGCACCAGTCCAAACACCCAGTCCGTGTTGCGTAGATTGCAGCCGCGGAGCAGCACGTTCTTGACCGACAGCGGCATCACCTCAACGCCACAGCCATCCCCTACCGTGACTTCCACTTTCCCCGCAAACTTGTTAATGTGCGGGTTGGGCTGCTCGCACTTGATCACACCACGCAGTAGCGCCAGTTCCGCCGCGTTTGCCAGTGAGCTCATGGTCGCAGCCACAGCCTGTCGCAGCTTGAGGTTCGTCTCTCCGTCCAGACTCTTGGTCTCCACGTAGCAGATCCCACTTGGCGGTTCACCCACGGGTTCGGACACCGCCAGCACGAGCACATCAGCAGGAATGACTTCTCTGTTTTTGATCTGTAAAAATCTCCAACCTTAATATCTGCCCATTTGCGATCCACAACTTGTCCTCCCTGCACCACATGACAAGTGGCTGAATTGGCTTCATTGTCCGACTGATGACGTCTCAAGTCCTCCATGACTGCAAACACTGCGTCGATCGAGATGACGAAGAACAGCACGGGCGCATTGGTTGGATAACCATAAGTGTTACTGATACTTGGTATACTCTGCAGAACGCAGACCATGAGGAAGAAGAAATTGGCCACTTTGGTGAAACTTTCCTTCAGGAACTTTGGTAGGAACGTCACTAGCGAGTACTTGGACGTTACCACCAGATTGGAGCACTTGTCGAACTGTGCGTTGCCTGGTGCGTAGTTGAAATAGACTTCTCTTAAAGCTGCTGCGCTGTCTCCTGATCCTGGTTGAGTCCTCCTCCCTCTACACTGCCCCCACTGGATGCCGGTGTGCCTTGAGACGAAAAGTCCACGAGTTCGTCTTCGTCCAGAATCTCCTCAGTTTCTCTCTTGGTCTTGCGGCTTTTGCGCCTTCCTTGGGCGGCCATACTGGGCGACTGGAGCAACGCAGGACTCCCCAACGTGGCGTAACCGCTGGTGCTTGAGCCTAAAGCGCTGTCACTCTGTTCGGAAGACACGGACGCGTCTCGGTCTCGCGTGGGGACCACGCTGGAGCACAGCGCCACCTCATCCTCCACACGAGATCCGCGGTAGTAGCGCGACGTTGTGCGCTTGCCCGCCATGGAGCTCCCCTTTCAACTGAACTGCCGCTCAGGAGCTCTTCGACGCGAAGGGCGGTGCTGCTACGAGGGGAGACGGCGGAATGACAGCAAACTGACTACGGGCGAGACCTTCGACCGCCCAAAATAGACTTGCCCGTTCTATGGGTGGTCCGTTGGCTGGTCTATATCCGACTGAATAGATGGGTGTAGGGTATTATTACTGTTTGACGTCTTTTATTGGCTGATGAAAAGCCAGATGTTGAATGCGGGGAAAACGAGCCAGTAAAAGTGGTACGGTACGCCAGTCCACACATGGGAGTGCCGCCAATGGACGACACTCGACTTGCAGTTGCTTTGGTACAGCTACATCGCCGATGGAGCGCAATGCGATCGCGCTACATACGTGCGGCACTACTCATGGTAGCCATGCTTTCGACGCTTTCGTAGATACAATCGCTATATCGTCCATCCGCGTCTTGGACAGGACGACTTGTCTAATCAATCTCGGCAGTGCATTCTCGCGTTCGCGTCGTTTGTTGTCGTTGGATCCTTTGGGAACTGTGGATCAAGGCGATTTGCGGCGATAACCCCATCGACGCATTTTGAAAACGCAGTTGCAGGAGCTCGCCAATTGCCAAAAGGCTCGACATGTTCTGATGAGTCCTCTCCCGTAAGAACAGCTTGCTTCCTCGCTGGGATTGCAGAAGACTGCTGTTCAGCTCAATGCAATTTTAAAACGTTATTAAAAGGCTGGCGGCTGTGATACATGCACAATTGCTCCTTTCCAAAGGCCTTAATTGTACTAAAATAAAACCTAGTCGGACTCGTCTCAAAGACGATGCCAAACACAGCGTCTCGAAGCTTGCATTATCGATATCGACAATCGACCGCTCGAGTAACCGCCGCTACGTACTGCACACTCATTCTTCACCATCACTATACACCATTTCCTATCTGGCCTTCTCATGCATGGCCTCTTCATCGATTAGCTGACCAGTTTCCAAAATGCTGCTCTTACTCAAGCTGAAGTGACCATCCGCTCCGATCTATCAAGATCATATTCATCTCAAGGCTATTGGGGCGGCATCCGTTCTCGAGAGTCCCTAGTGCTTCAACAGTCATCCTGCTTGACCCTGTGAGCGTCACGCAGTTGTTGATCATGGCAAGTTCGGCGTGAGCCTTGGACGTATCTTCCGTGGTGGTGCACACTTTGATATCGCTCTTGGTGAAGCTTCTCAAGCTGTCCTGGCTTGAGAATCCTCCTTGTCTCGCTTGGTTCACGCCGGTGAACATACTGACGTCGAGGCCGCGCTTAGAGCCACGTCAGTCTGCGAGAACACGAACGTCATGACGCGGATCGACCACTGTGCATTGTCAATCAACTGCAAAAGCTCCAATAGTCCTGTGTTGAGCTCAATCGCACAGGAGGATCCACCTTGGCCCTCCTTCTTTACCGGGGTACGACCCAATAACGTTGGATGGAAGCGGTTCGTTCAGATATTCTCAATGGGCCGACGGCTTTTATACCGAGGAAGCGCCAGCTTGAAGAAGGACTCTATCTCGCCTCGATCCATTGTAAAATTGCAGCCGTGCAGGAACGACACGGCTCGCAGTGCTGGCGGCGCCATTCGCTTTGACTACCATGGTTAAAGCTGCTCCATTAATGCTCGGGAAAAAAGTAAAAGCAGCCAGTGGAATTCAGCTCAAATTTAACTTGATTTTTGTATGGGCTTCCATGACATACCGAAATTGGTCCACCCTGCACTTATGACATAATGTGCATAAAATATATTCGCCTTTGGCTTCTAAAAGTGTACCAAAATTTGTCTCATTCCTCGAAATTCTGGGCGGAGAGGCATGAGCGCGTGGGAGCAATGGGGCGGTAAGAAACCCGCGTCGGGCGGGCTGCAGACCGCGCAAGATGCCTTTCAGAACCTTCTGCGCAGCTCCCCGCTGTCCACCACATCCACCGCTAGCACAGACAGTGACGCCAGTGGCAGCTACTCGCTTAAGAAAATGTGGGACTCGGCTCGAGATTTGACAAAAGTTGCTACTAATGGCGTCGTGCCGGCTTCTGGCGGCGCTAAGGATGCAGCAGACGCTCTAGAGAGCGGACAGTGTGAAGAGCCTGCAGATGAAGCGGCGGCGGCGCGTTGGCCGCTGTGGAGGAAGAACTCGAACGCTCAAAATGGACTAATCCCGACCATGAGTTGGTAAGGAATTGGATTTGTTAGATTGCATCTGAATATAGTGACTAACGATTTCTTTATTGTATTTTCGGTTTTTATTTGTTTCTAGGAATACGAGGTTTAAATATTTTGTGGGGATGGCGATGCTAGGGATGCTGTTTTTCGGCATGGCGTCGATCTTCTTGCCATTGGTACGACTGGTGATACGGTTGGTGATTGAGGTTTTGGAGGCTACACTTTTTACTGATCATTTTGTTATTTGTATTATTTTATCTAGATTATGATTCGACCAAGTAAATTCGCACTGAGCTTCACCTTGGGGAGCATTTGCTGTATGGGGGCATTCGCCATGCTCAAGGGACCGGCAGCTTACATATCCGGGCTATTGCAACCAAACCGGCTCCTTCTTACAAGCGCATACTTTCTGACACTTGGATGCACGCTGTATAGCTGTCTGATCCTCGGCAACTACGTGTTCGTGGTGCTGAGCTCCGTGCTGCAGCTGATGACACTGGGATCGTTTGCGTTGTCTGCATTCCCAGGTGGCAACTCGAGCTTGAAAGGTGAGGTGCTTGTATCCAGTGAAAAATTACTGATGTAGTTCGATAGGGATGTTCTAACGTTTCTGTACATTTGTTATCGTCCCTGCAGCTTTCGGTGCATTGTTTTGGAAATCAGCACGTGGCATGATCCAAGCGATTGCTCGTCTGTTCAGATAGGCTTCTGACGACGCGAAGGGAAAGACGTAGAAGCTCTACATACCGCAAGCGTCCCAGGACAGTTCACCACGCAAACACCCGGACTCCACATGCGTGCACACAAATCAATAGTAGGCTCGATCCACACTTGTTCATTATCACGGCGTCTTGTTCGCTTGTTCGCTTGTTCGCTTGTTCGCTACATGCCATGCTTGCCTAGCGCAGCATTCCAGTGGTCGCTGTTTCGACAAGTTTTTCTCGAGCATGTAGTTGGTTGTCCATGTAGTGGTTGCCGTAGCCGAGGAGCGTGCAAAGGGCGGAATATCCAGCGCTGGACAACACCAAGCACCAAAACCCAAGCACCAAAATCAGACTGAGCCGAGACACATGACATTGACGCACACCAGTCAATAGATGTGCACAAACCTCTCGCGAGCAACGCCGAGTACATAATTCGATTTCTAAATGCTACTCGTTGCGAGGTGTGCGTATTCTCAAGAGGCTTTGCCAATGAGCAGTTCTCTCGGAGACAGTAAGGTAGTGAGTGGGTAGTGGATAGGGAAACCTTGGTGCTGCCACAACGAGTCCATGGAGTCAAGTACGTGGCAAATAAAAGTTAATGCATGTAGGAATCGATTAACATTGCAGACGAGAGCGAGAGCCCTCAGCAACCTCGCCTCGCCACCTCGTCTATAATACCAAGGCGCGGCACATTCAGAACGTACTGATTGCAGCCAGCGTGTCACGGACGCCGTCGGAGCACAGAAAAAAGCGAAGACCGCCACGAAATAGCGGGCGGGAAGAGAGGAGGATGACAACAAGTGTGGAGTCCATCGAGACAATCCCAAGAAGACTATCGGCAGTATGCAGTTTGTGCAGATGTATGATTAAAATAGAGGCCTCTGCAAGATGCCATCAGCTAGCTCTCGGCTTTAACTACGAGCGCTTCTTGGCAACTGCTTGCTCGTCCAGATCGCTCCAGGCCTGTTATTAATAAGCCCGCAATGTGACAGATGGGGTGAGACGAAACGCCATCAATCAAGTGCTGCAGCGGATGTCCGTACCAGGCCGTCGGTCTTGAGCTTGGAAGGGTCTGGTGCAGGCATATGATCCTCCAGATAATTGATTCCGGCCGCCAGCGCCACGCATAGTACCGCGTAGCCCAGGCTGGTGTCAGTAAAGAATAACAGAGAGGTTAGTAGAGCTATTTACCTCCCCGAAATGAGCGCACACAAGCCGGCGTCACCTCTGGCGAGTCGAGAGGTTCTTGAACGGCAGGAACATAGTGAAGCTTGACGATGGGCTGTCGACTATCCAGAATTACAAATGTGACATATATCATTCCAAGTTAATGATTTGCTGAAAGCAAAAGAAACGTGTTTCTATTGGTTGAAATAGAAATATGATATTACAGATTTAGTTGATTGTATTGCAAATAGCAGTGTATTCGCTGATTATGAAGATTTCGGCGAGAAGCGTTTAAGGCTGGGATATCGTATTCAACGTGGCCTTGCAAAGATGTGGGTCTGCAGCAGCTGGCTCTCCGGATACAATTAGCAAGTGAGTTTTCATCCGAATTTGTTTTCCCGAGTGGCTCGTTTACCCGCGACTTGAATCTCGGCTCTCGTTCACAATGAGCCGTGCCACACCTCTTGTGGTCAGGTCAGCAGAGACTAAGGACAGTGCAGTAATGATGGCCAATCGAGTCAATCCCAAACTCTAAGTTGCCATGTGGGCGAGTCGTGAATCCCAAACGGAGCAATTCGCGTCCGTCATGACCTCCGAGGACAACACCACTATCACCACCAATAATTGGACCGAAACCCCCATAACCATCACCAGCAATAGCAAAATGTCATCGACACCACCACCAACCACTTCGACGCCTCCTCCGTATCGCGACTGTGGGAGCAGCACGAGTCCAAGCAGCGGTGGAGATACACCCAAAACAGGGTCCAAAACCCCAGTATCGAAGTCTACAACGTCGTCCTCCATCAACTCCATGTGGCTCAACTGGAAAACCCCCAGCGCCGTCATCGACATCTGCGGCGAGTCCGAAAGCGGCTCGGCGCTCGAGATGCGAAGGCAAAAGAATCGCGAGTCCATGCGGCGATCCCGTCAGCGACAGAGAGACCAGTTGCAATTGCTCCGAGACGCGGTAACTGAGCTGGAGCAGCAGTACACTACATTGCGACTGCACTCGGAACCAAAGAAGAAGGGCAAGGACAGCGAAGGAAACCGCAAATACGCAGAAGCAGTCGAGCTGTCCAAGCAATTGGGGGCTGAGAATCTCTACCTCAAGGCGTCGATCCAGTACCAGGCCAGCTGGAAGCTCGAGCTGCGACGTGTGATGGAGACGACCGTAACGCTGGACAAGTTCACGGCTTCAGCTTCGGCCCGACCATCGCCATTCCCATTTACACTGGAATTTATGAATGCACAGGAGGCAGAGTCCGTCTTCGGTTTCCACCCGCTCTCTGAGAGAGACGTGAAAGACGTCATCTTACAGAACACGCGGACGATCAAACGTGTGCAGTGCAAGCTGTTAGATGGCGCCAGTCGCAATTGCACCGGGAACAACAGCGACGACGACAGTGCGGATGAGGAGGTCGACGAAATGCTAAGAGGATCGATCGACCACTCGGAGCTGTTTGGCTGGGACCTTCGACGACGTGTGAACGGGAACGACATGGAGTTCGTTTTCACCAAGCGCTTCAAAACCTGTCCGTCTCGGAGATCATGCACAAGGCCTGGGTGAATGAGATGCACTTGGAGGGTGCGCAGATGGTCAAATATGACGTCCAGAGGCTGGAGATGCTGCAGGAAGTGAACTCGAACGCCTATGTGCTTGGTCGGGACGTACGTTCACCTGACGAAACTCCAGTATTTCGCACCACCTTGCTGCGCTACCGGATGGAGACAACCTGTGACGACATCGAACCGGGGCTTGACTCGAACCTGAGTGCCACTGGTTTCATCATTGGAACGCAAAGCCTGAATCCGAGCGACAACTCAGGCGCGAAGCTGCTCCCAGAGCGAACCGGTATTGAACCCTCAGCACGACTTGTATGGGCGGAGCTGGCTCATGCCATTGAGCTGCTTCAAGTGGTAGACCGAGTCACGGGCGAGGAGAAGTACATGCAGGTCCGATGGTTCGGGAGAAACAACTACGGATCGCCGTTCGACGCGCATCGTAACGCTGCAGACATGGTGACCACTTTGATGCGCTGGGAGCTCGGTACGATCGCGCCTGCGATTCAGTTGATCCCGAACTCGAGTGACGACGATGCGAAGTCGAACCAGCAGACATCGCCAACGTCGGAGTAGGCTGGATAATTTAACGCGGGCGGGTTGTAGTAGCGTCCTTCCTTTTTGCTAAATGAGCTACAGTAATGAATGAGTCGATTTTGAGTGTGTGGCTGTGAAGGCCATGAGAGGCAAGTTTTCGGTGAGGCTTCTTCAACCACGACGTTTTGCGGGCGCAGCTAAACGTCCGTACATTTGACCACCACCAGAAGCGTGCGTCGTTGCTTGGACTGCTTTTTAGCTGTTTAGCCAGCTCCAGCCACTGGTTTGGCGTGATTACTTAGTGCAATTTGCGCGTCCGCAACCACAACCAAACGTGTACGAGCCTCATGGCCAGGACATGGCCAAATCATAATAATGTGCGAAAGGTGGCTTCATTTTCATTGCGAAATGCTTCCAAGTGCCAAGTGCCAAGTGTTGGTTACCATTATGCCAGTCGCAGCCCCAGGAAACGGTAACACCGCACCGGAGAAACGAGATGAGAAGTTCAAGTCTCTTGAATCAAGTGCGACCTGGCTGAAGTTGCACCGACACCGACGGCGCAACTGCGACCTACAACACCACGACCGCACGTACGCTCGCTGCTCCACACGGATGAGCTAGCGGCGGCGTCGACAGCGGCTCGTCGACGAACTGAAGGAAGAATGGTCCCAAGCAGCCTCTGGATCAGCATGCAGACGGATGAATCCACAGGGTGCCGATAGTTACTTTACTCGGTTTACTTTCACCGCCGACGTACGGTCAAAACCATCGGCATTCTTGTTCTCAGCTGGTCCTCCAACACATGGGCTAAGTGGTGGGGGGTGTCCTATTGCTTTACTAACGTACGTCCTAAAGGAGGAAGAGACGAGCTGAGGGGCCAGTTACACGTTGATTTTCATATCCGAAACCGGCCTCTAAGCAAACGCGGTGGAATGAAGCGCGAAGTGTTCTCCACAGCAACTTCCAACGCAGAGTCGGCGTCGGACGACTGGCGATCAGGAGCTGCTGCCATCTTGGACAACATCGACGATGTGCTGTGGGACGAATTGCGTGAGCTCTCGCCACCACATACGCCTCGGTCCAGGTCCCATTTGGACGTCATCCGCGGGGCTAGTCCCGTCAACAGCCCCAATGCCCACGTGCAGACACTGAGTCAGCACGATCGCGGTGGTATTAGTCCCATCTGTGGTGATAGTCCCATCCGCTGTAATATCACTCCAACTCACACTCTGCGACACCAGTCATCAATGCCATTAGGCGACGGAGATGAAGGCCTGGGCTTCAGCTTTGGGACTCAACTAGACGCAATGTGGACGTCGGGCGTGGCAGTTCCACCTGCGGCATCTACTGCACACATAGGTACTAGTACGAGCATGTCGATGCCACTCACGTGGGCAAATGTCGCTCCTGATCAAATTCTCAATTGCGAGCAACTTCCCAATGTCAGTGCATTGGAACGACGGCGGCAGAAAAATCGTGACTGCATGCGGAAGGCCAGACAGAAACAACGAGACGAACTGCACGCTATGAAGATTACAGTCGAACGGCTTGAGAAGCAGTATGCCGAGCTGAATCTACGCTCGTCCAACGCGGTTAGCAACGTATCGGAGACAATTCGTGCCGCCACATCGTCCAGTGATAGCGGGGCTCTAGTCGCTCGTAGCCGAGTGGCGTTGGAATATTCTCAGGCAGTGGATCTATCGAGGCGGCTCAGTGCAGAGAATCTGTATCTGAAAACGGAGATTCAGCAGCAACAAGCGTGGAAATTGAATTTGTCTCGAATTCTGCAATCAAGCATAGAAGTTGACGGCCCTCGATGGGCACAGCAGTTCCAACAGCCCTCGCTGGGTGGAGAGGAGGTGCTCCGAATGCAACTAGACAAGATGGACGAGCTTGATGCTTCCGAGGAGCTTGGCTATCACGCGCTAAGTGACCTGGACTTGACACATGTGATCCTAGAGAACCAACGCACTATTGGGAGGGTGCAGAGTCGTCTGTTTGTTCCTTCATCTCTCGATACGGAAGGCGGTACACGCACTCGGAGAATGCAGACTTTCGGATGGGATATGGTACAGCGTGTGGATGGCAACATCATGGAGTGCGTGTTCACCAAGAAGTTTCATGGTTTGAACGTAGCGGGATTGATGCAGAAGACATGGGCGAATGACATGCGTCTGGGTGAATTCAAGAAGGTGAAAGGCGAGACTTGTCGGTTAGAGGTTTTACAACAGGTGAATCCGAATGCGTACGTGTTGTGCCGCGACGTGATGTCTCCAACCCAAGACATCTCGATATTCCGATCAGTCTTTGTGCGATTCCTGATCGAGACTAGCAAGAAGATCCCTGCTTCTAGTGGTGTTTCTTCATCTGGCACTGGCATTGATGCAAGTGCGCCGTCAACTCCACCTCAATACGCAGAGTCCGATTCCGACTGCGAGGAGTTGATGCTTGAAGCCACGGGGTATGTGTTGGGCACACAGAGTGTAGACACAGACCACTCGAGGCATCCGCGCGCTGAGGATATGTTCAATAAGGTGGCGTGGGCACATTTGTCGCTATCGATTGAGTTTTTGAATGTGGTGAACCCTGTCACGGGTGAAGAGTACCAACAATTGTGTTGGAGTGGTCGAACGAACTACTGTGGACCTGAGCATGCTCAGCGGAATGCGAGTGACATGTTGCAGGGCATGTTGCGTTGGGAACTGGTTGTCATCTCTCCGGCACTAAATCTAGTGTCGTTATCACTCAGTAAGTGTTCACAACCAAGTCTGCCTGCAAATACAACTATGAACGCTGAACAGGACGCTATCGCCATAGTCGAGACTCTAGCAATCGATGGTGCGGGCAGGAGATGTCGACTTCAACTTTGGAAATGAGGTCTACCGAAGTAGACCGCGTTGATGTTGTCGTTGGCGTTACTGTGAGGGCCAGGAATGCTGGGGTACCAACGAGCAGCTCTCAAGTGTCTCTCGCGACCGAGTTCGTTCAAATGAACAACTACCAAACAGTAGTGATATGGAGCTTTGGCGCAAAACAATCGTGAGTGCAATGAAGAGGATGGTGGCAACAAGATATTAATTGAGTTTCTATCCCCGTCGGAAGCTGTTGGCTACAGACTCATCTTTGCAAGAAGTATCGAGCTGGATGCAACGATTCGATGCAAACCTGGACAAGCTTTCTAAATCCACCCATTCGGCATTCACGGCACTTCCACGCATTGAATGGACAATGGCCCTGGTGCGATCAAATACAAGGGCGGGTCATATCGGGCTACAACAAATCTCATGTCACCTTGTCTCCATGACGATTCCTACGGTTTGAGAGAGCTGCCTATCAATAGAGGAGGACCCTCCACTGTACGCGAGTGATTTACGAATAGTTCAACGGATAAAAAGCACACGTGAAGTGAGTCAAGAGCAGTATCAAAATGAAGCGTGAAGCAGTGTTTCCAGTCGACACTGATGCGAACACTACGTCGGACGATTGGGGATCGGGTGCTGCTGCCATCCTTGACGACGTCATGTGGGACGAGGAGAGCGACCTCTCGCCACCTCAAACGGGAGCACTTATCTCACCTATGGATATCGTCTGTAGCGCCAGCCCAGTCAATAGTCCGGCTGGCCGCGTCTACACGTTGGATCGTTCTGGTGGTGGAGGTATCAGCCCTATCTGTGGCGATGAAAGTCCCATTGACAGTCAGCATCGGGGGTCTTTGTTGCTGTTTGATATTGGAGACGATTTCGGCCTTGGCTTCAATCCGGGACTGGATCTGGAATCTCTCAGTTATCATCGTGGGGGATGGTATTTCCGGCCATAGCACCAAATGAAGCCGCTAGAACGGTGTCGAAACCCGTTGCAAATGCGTCCACAACACAAATTACGTATGGCAAAGACACTGACCAAGCTCTGGAGTCGACGCAATTATCGAGTGATAGTGCATTGGAACGACGGCGGCAGAAAAATCGTGACTGCATGCGGAAGGCCAGACAGAAACAACGAGACGAACTGCACGCTATGAAGATTACAGTCGAACGGCTTGAGAAGCAGTATGCCGAGCTGAATCTACGCTCGTCCAACGCGGTTAGCAACGTATCGGAGACAATTCGTGCCGCCACATCGTCCAGTGATAGCGGGGCTCTAGTCGCTCGTAGCCGAGTGGCGTTGGAATATTCTCAGGCAGTGGATCTATCGAGGCGGCTCAGTGCAGAGAATCTGTATCTGAAAACGGAGATTCAGCAGCAACAAGCGTGGAAATTGAATTTGTCTCGAATTCTGCAATCAAGCATAGAAGTTGACGGCCCTCGATGGGCACAGCAGTTCCAACAGCCCTCGCTGGGTGGAGAGGAGGTGCTCCGAATGCAACTAGACAAGATGGACGAGCTTGATGCTTCCGAGGAGCTTGGCTATCACGCGCTAAGTGACCTGGACTTGACACATGTGATCCTAGAGAACCAACGCACTATTGGGAGGGTGCAGAGTCGTCTGTTTGTTCCTTCATCTCTCGATACGGAAGGCGGTACACGCACTCGGAGAATGCAGACTTTCGGATGGGATATGGTACAGCGTGTGGATGGCAACATCATGGAGTGCGTGTTCACCAAGAAGTTTCATGGTTTGAACGTAGCGGGATTGATGCAGAAGACATGGGCGAATGACATGCGTCTGGGTGAATTCAAGAAGGTGAAAGGCGAGACTTGTCGGTTAGAGGTTTTACAACAGGTGAATCCGAATGCGTACGTGTTGTGCCGCGACGTGATGTCTCCAACCCAAGACATCTCGATATTCCGATCAGTCTATGTGCGATTCCTGATCGAGACTAGCAAGAAGATCTCTGCTTCTAGTGGTGTTTCTTCATCTGGCACTGGCATTGATGCAAGTGCGCCGTCAACTCCACCTCAATACGCAGAGTCCGATTCCGACTGCGAGGAGTTGATGCTTGAAGCCACGGGGTATGTGTTGGGCACACAGAGTGTAGACACAGACCACTCGAGGCATCCGCGCGCTGAGGATATGTTCAATAAGGTGGCGTGGGCACATTTGTCGCTATCGATTGAGTTTTTGAATGTGGTGAACCCTGTCACGGGTGAAGAGTACCAACAATTGTGTTGGAGTGGTCGAACGAACTACTGTGGACCTGAGCACGCTCAGCGGAATGCGAGTGACATGTTGCAGGGCATGCTACGCTGGGAATTGTTGATCATCGCGCCAGCTCTAAACCTCTGTAGTTTAAGGTAAAAAAAATAGCGCTTATTGAAAGTTAGTACTAGCAACTCTCTCGTAGCTACTATCATTTCGTGGGCCTATAACGCCAGCAGAGCTGACAGGTCTCCTCTCGATGAAGGCATCATTGATTGAGCCCCTCGCTTGGAAAAGCTCTTGTTCACGTCCTTGTCCAGGATTTGGCCGTAAGGCTCGCACCTGTACAGGATGCTGCGACCGAGGTCTTGTTTCTGATCCCTGTAGTTCGAGCCCGTAGTTCGAGCCCGTTTCAGACATGTTCTTCTCTCCAGACTTTATGAGAGTCCTGTCTAGTCGTTCCATCTTGTACGACATTGCTGCCTTACAGCGTGCGTTGGTATTTTTTGAATTAGCGTGATGCCTTCGTTTTCTCTTGCAACGTTGTTGAGCGCGTTGACGACTTCGTTGTTGAAGGGACTAGCGAACAGGTTGAAGAGCTGAGTGAATTCCCAGCTCACTGTGGTGCTGACGCTTGGTAGAGCCATGGAGGTTGTCGTTCTAATTGAACACATTCGCTGAAATTTCCGGTGCATCAACCCATGATGAACTACAGACCCAATGTGAGCGCTCATCTCTGATGGCGTATGGCTGTTGCACACTTTGTAATTCGCTAGTTCCTGTTCAAGCCACAGTCCAGCCTCGCCAGTTGGTGCCTTGGCGCCCTACCAAGCGTCAGCACCACAGTGAGCTGGGAATTCACTCAGCTCTTCAACCTGTTCGCTAGTCCCTTCAACAACGAAGTCGTCAACTCGCTCAACAACGCTGCAGGGGAAAGGAATGCATCACGCTAGTTCAATCGTTGATGCCTTCACCGAGAGGAGATCTATCAGCTCTGCTGGCGTTATAGGTCGACGAAACGACAGTAGGTAGGAGAGAGAGTGCCTAATACCTAGCTTTCAATAGGCGGGAGAAGCCTCTCTTTACACTCGCGACTATCTCCCGGTGTTAATCCTCGCTCTGGTGATTTGTCAGACGATTTCAAATGTACACACAACAGGGAGCTGCAGGTTTCAGCGATTGGAACTACAGCCCTGAAACCCCAATCACTGGCTCTCTCTTCAACGTCTGCTTAGGTTAATAGCAATCACTTGCAACGCATTCCTTTTAGAGTAGTCGGACACCTGTACCAAACTTCAATACGCATATCAAGTCGTGTACCGTTTTAACGGTACCCACACCGCTTTGTCCCACGGTTGCACACAAAAAAGCTTAAAGCGAGAGGGACTGGCTAATCAGCGCTTGTGGCTTTCTTCAGTCATTTTGCAAATTAGCCTAACCGAAGCAGACTTGATGCACGAGCAGGCGATGGATGACTGGCCGTCGGGCGCCTCTGCCATCCTCGACAACTTCGAGAACTCGATTTGGGACGAGCTGCGGGACCAGCACCAGTCGCCCGTGATGAGTCCGCAGAGTGAGTCTTCAGTGACGCCCATGGATGTGATCAGCGGCGACAGCCCCGTGAAGAGCCCCGATGGCTATGTGCACAGTCTGACGTGCACCGACAACCCCATCCGTGGCGACGACCAGACGTCGTTAAGTGGTGCTGCCGCCGCACCCGGAGCGTCTCAGCTAGATGCGGTGTGGGCAGCAGGAATGTCTAACCAGCCCATCACCCCAATTGGCAAAGTGCGGAAATCATCTAAAGCGACGGTACATACGACTAACAGTGCAACAAGACCTCTAACCTGGGCAAGTGTGGCCCCCGAACAGGTTCTGGACTGTGCACAGTTGCCTAACGCTGGCGCCATGCAGTTGCGACGACAAAAGAACCGAGACTGTATGCGGAGAGCACGGCAGCGGCAAAGAGAGGAGTTGCGAGAGATGAAAACCGCCGTTACCAGACTTGAGAAACAGTATGCAGATCTGTGTCTAACTGCATCCACAACGACTGATGATGTGTCCACCACTACTTTAACCACCACTACTCCAAGAAGTATCATATCATCAAAGTATTCTCAGGCGGTGGAGTTAGGCAAACGACTCGGGCGGAAAATTTGTATCTAAAATCTGAGATACAACGACAATCCACGTGGAAATTACATCTATACAGAATCCTTGAGAGTCGTCCGGAAACGGATGGTCCTCGATGGGCGCAACAGTTCCAGCAACCAGCTTTGGGGGCCTGGAAGCGCTTCGAATGCAATTGGACCGGCTGGACGAGTACGAAGCTACTCAAGTGTTCGGTTTCCACCCGTTAACCGAACTGAATCTCACAAGGGTCATCCTGGACAATAACAGAACGATGGCTCGGGTGCAGAACCGTCTACTGACATCTTCACCTATCGACACACAAGACCCGCAACGTTCTCGCACCAGGAGGATGCAAACCTTTGGGTGGGACATTGCGCAACGTGTAGAGGGCAGCGTCATGGAGTGCGTATTCACTAAAAAATTCACAGGCTTAAATGTCGCGGACCTAATGCAGAGAACGTGGGCCAACGACATGCGACTAGACCAATTCAAGAAAGTCAAGTGTGAGACAAGTCGGTTGGAGGTGCTGCAACAACTTAATCCGAACGCTTACGTGCTCGGTCGTGACGTGATCTCCCCAACTGATGACATCTCGACCTTCCGCTCTGTATTTGTGCGCTTTCTGATTGAGACCAGTAGGAAGATCCGAGCGTCCTCGGGGACGATGCAAGCACCGACTTATCTTGATGAGACGACACCTTCGACACCCCCGCAGTCGGGGGACAGTTCCGACTCGGATTACGAGGAACCCATGCTCGAAGCTACGGGTTACGTACTAGGCACACAAAGTGTCGATATTGACGGCTTGAGTGTGTCAGAAGATGAGTCGGACGACAAGATGGCGTGGGCTCATCTGTCGCTGTCGATTGAGTTTTTGAACATAGTGAACCCTGCCACGGGGAAGAGTACCAGCAGTTACGGTGGACTGGCCGCACGGATTACCGTGAAGAAGAACACGCGCACCGAAATGCTGGCGACACGCTGCAGGGCATGCTGCGCTGGGAATTGCTGACGATCGCCCCGGCACTGAACCTCGTATCGCTTTCGCTGGAATAATTGGTGTTAACGTCGCTGGTAGTGATTGCAGGGCGCTTGGTTTAACGAGTCGTAACTATATTATTTTGCGTTGAGAGCATATTTGATGCGTGGAGAAGTAAGTGATGTATCTCAGAAAGCTACAGTGCGACCTCTGCAATCTCTGATGGCGTGGTGACCACGCTATATACACGCCGATATATTGAAGCGGTTCTAATCTTCCCTCTGACTAAAGCTTATATGGGCGCATACGTCTCTAGAAAGGCGACTGCAAGCACCACTGCTGGTGAGTCAGTGCGCGCTGATTCTGGTGGTGGAGTCTGTTCCGACGTGAACATGCCTAACGCGACTCGCAAAACTCTTGTAAATTTACATGCGCAGCGAAAGCACTACATACACTTAAGTTATGCCAATAATGATGGTGGGGAGGCAATGAATTCATGGCAAGCAATATCTTGTGGTCGTCACCAATAAGCTTTTGATGAATTAACGGCAGTGCAGTAGTTACCGTGCCCTAGGTTTCATCCGTTTTGCACCAAGCCAACGTAACGACGCTTGCGCCACTCCATCTCCGTCCATCCTAGTTTTATCCAGCTTCGATACGCACGTTGTGGGCGCCACTCCATTCTATGATGCCGTGCGAGTCTTCTTGGAGTGCAGATGAAGTGCAGAATTACGACGAGTGCAAGCTGCTGCTGGACCCCAATCACCGTCTCGAGACGTACGTGGAAATTGATGTCAGTCAAAGAGTGCAGCTTCGCGAGCCAGAGCTTAATGCCCTCCACGAGCTGCAGACACTGCTCAAATTGGTGTACCCTGTCGTAAGTACCCAAGGAGAAAATTGAGAACAATGTGGATTTCGCTAACTAAGTGTATGCATCTCCCAGGTACTGGCAACGGCACTTGAATTCACGCCAGGATTTACAAGCATCATTTTAGCTGGGCACCTCAAGTCGCCCAACGTCCAGCAGTTCGTTGACGCAGCTACACTTTCTTCGATGGTATGAACCCAAACATCTTCCACCATATTTGCCATTACTCTTATCTGAACTCGTTTGTGCTGGGCTTGGATGCTGTAGTTCATGAACGTCACGGCTTATTCAGTGGGTTTTGGGCTGACATCGGCACTTGACACATTGTGTTCGCAAGCTTACGGTGCCCGTCGTCTTGACAAGATCGGAATTTACTTCCAGTCGGGACTATTAGTCGTCAGCGTGTGTCTGGGAGCTGTTTTCCTGCTCAACTGGTACTCCGAACGATTCCTACTAGCTATGGGTCAGGACCCCGAAGTTGCGCAACTGGCACAGAAGTTCTCCCGTTGGGTGCTTTTGGGAGTGCCTTTCGTGTTCATGTATGAGCTTATTCGCAAGGCACTCCAGGCGCAAAACATCATGAAGCCGCTTGTAGTGATCGCCATCATTGGAAATATAGTCAACATTGTAGTGGGTTTCGTGCTGGCGTACCACACATCCATGGGTTTCGAGGGCATCGCTCTGTCTCGGTCACTGGGAAATATCGTCATGCCGTTGCTACTCATCCCGTACTTCTATCGCTATCCGACTCACCTAAGCCAGTGGTGGTTTGGGTGGAATTTAAAGGAAGCTGCGGCATATATTGGTGTATTTCTTCGTCTTGGGGTGCCTGGTATGCTCATGCTGGTCATGGAGTGGTGGGCGTTCGAGTTGTTAACGCTCATGGCTGGAGTACTGCCGAACCCCGTCGTGTCTGTGAGTGCTCATGCGGTCCTCGTGAACGTGACTGGTATGCTCTATATGATCTATGCGGGGCTAGCTGTGGCGGCCAACATTCGTGTAGGGAATTGTCTCGGTGCTAACGCCCCAAAGCAAGCGAAGCTCGCGTGCCACGTAGCGCTGGCGCTAACACTGTCGGTCTCGACGGTGTTTGGCATCACGCTGTATGCGATGCGGGGCACCATTCCAAGCCTCTTTTTAAATGATCCGGACAGTATCGCGACTGCTGCAAGTGTCCTGATTGTATCGTCACTCATGGAAGTTTTCGACGGAATGAACGCCGTCGTGCAAGGTATTTTCCGAGGTGCAGGAAGCAGAAAATGGCCGCCACTGTGAATGCCATAGCCTACTACGTCTTTGGGATCCCTACTGCTGCTCTGCTAGGATTTTACTTTGTCATGGGTGTTCAAGGACTGTGGATGGGATTCTTGTTCGAGTCCTTATAGCAGCAACATTGCAGTTATTCATGCTGCTCAAGTGGTGGAAGTGGACGGAGCTGGCTGAGGAAGCTCAGGAACGGACGGCAGAGTGATCATGCAGGCAGCAATGGCTTTTAGCATTCTCTTACGCCTATTGAAAGTTAGTACTAGCAACTCTCTCGTAGCTACTATCATTTCGTGGGCCTATAACGCCAGCAGAGCTGACAGGTCTCCTCTCGATGAAGGCATCATTGATTGAGCTCTTCGCTTAGAAAAGCTCTTGTTCACGTCCTTGTCCAGGATTTGGCCGTAAGGCTCGCACCTGTACAGGATGCTGCGACCGAGGTCTTGTTTCTGATCCCTGTAGTTCGAGCCCGTAGTTCGAGCCCGTTTCAGACATGTTCTTCTCCAGACTTTATGAGTCCTGTCTAGTCGTTCCATCTTGTACGACATTGCTGCCTTACAGCGTGCGTTGGTATTTTTTGAATTAGCGTGATGCCTTCGTTTTCTCCTGCATTGTTGAGCGCGTCGAATCCTCAATTTAACTGAATCTTGGACCAATGCACAGCTTCCTGCAAACCCATTTAGTCCAATCGAACGACATCATTAAAGCGAAGCCAACAAAGATCCGAGGTCGGATCCATTAGGAACTAGCCAAGTTGATCTTCCCCTGGAAGCGAAACAAACGCAATGACTCGACCTTCTCAGGTGCACGACAGCAATGAGCGCCAGCCGCTACTGCACGCCAAGCAAAAGCTTGAAACGTATGTGACTGTACCTGACAGCCACGAGTCGCAACCGGGTCTCGATGTCTACCAAGAACTGCGAACTCTACTTTCTCTAGTCTACCCTGTTGTAAGGATCCTTTGAACCAATACAAGCATAATTCGTAGCGACTAATGTCGTGATACAACAGGTGATGACGATGGTGCTCGAGTTCCTACCAGGGTTTACTGGCATTATCTTGGCGGGACACATCAAGTCCCCATTCACGCAGCAATACGTGGATGCTGCTACACTTTCCACCATGGTACATGTATTTTTTATACCATTTCTTTGCAAAAAGTACCTGACGGATGTATGTTATGAATTGGCAATAGTTCATGAACATCACAGCGAATTCTGTGGGGTTGGGACTCGCATCAGCGCTGGATACGCTCTGTTCACAAGCGTATGGTGCCCAACGGCTCGGTAATATTGGTATCTACTTTCAGTCCGGGTTGTTGGTTCTCACAGTGAGCTTTGGACCGATCGTCCTTCTCAACTGGTACTCCGAACACTTTTTGCTGTACATGGGTCAAGACCCGGATGTGGCACGATTGTCACAGAGTTTCTCTCGATGGTTAGTGCTCGGTATCCCATTCGTGGTTGTCTACGAACTTGTACGCAAAGTATTGCAGGCTCAGAACATCATGAAGCCACTTGTAACAATGGCAGTTATTGGCAACGCTGTGAGTATCGTATCTGGGTATCTGTTGACATACCACACATCGATGGGATTCGCGGGGATTCCGCTATCTCGGTCGTTGGGCAACATCACGTTATCGCTGCTGCTAGTACCATATTTCTTTCGTCACCCACATCATTTGAATCAGTGGTGGCGAGGCTGGGACCTCAAGAAAGCCTGTGCACATGTGGGTCTGTTTCTGCGTTTGGGCGTGCCAGGGATGCTCATGATAACGATGGAGTGGTCTGCGTACGAATTGTTAACGTTGATGGCCGGAGTTCTCCCAAATGCTGTCGTGGCGGTGAGCGCTCATGCTGTGCAAGTGAATGTAAACAACTTACTCTACATGGTATTTGCTGGGCTAGCTGTAGCTGCGAACATCCGTGTGGGCAACTGTCTAGGAGCTAATTCTCCTAAGCAGGCAAGGCTGGCTTGTATGGTAGCACTGACACTGTCTCTAGGAATTTCGTTGATGATTGCTGTCACGCTATTCACCATGCGAGGCAATATCCCAAAACTATTCCTCGGCGATCGCGAGAGCATTAAACAAGCAGCGAGCGTACTGGCTGTATGGGCTCCGCTCGAGTTACTTGATGGTCAAAATACTGTGCTGTTGGGTGTGTTCCGCGGTGCAGGCGAGCAGAAGGTGGCCGCAACGGTGAACGCTGTGGCCTACTACGTGTTTGGGATCCCTACTGCAGCGGTACTAGGCTTTTATTTCGTGTTAGGTGTCGAGGGACTATGGCTGGGCTTTGGTTTTGGCATCTTTATATCTGCTGCGTTGCTGTACTACATGATTCTACGGTGCTGGTCGTGGGAGACAGTTGCCGATAATGCCCAGAAGCGCACGGAGGAGTGATACTGATGGTGACGCGCATACTTCCTGTGTGATCAATGCAGTGCTAGTAGGCCTAAGAAAACAGAAAGCATGCATTCGCCCACGATCGTACATCGATACACAAGGTGCAAGGAAATCAATCGCAGAGCTGTAGTAGACATGTTTGGCATTATTCGTATTCATGGACGAGTCCGTCGCGGTCAAATGCTTCTCTGTCCTTTGGTCGTAACTACGATTTGGCCAGCAGTCCACTTTCTGTCATTGTTCATATCCGGTACGCCCTGAAGTACAGGGTCCGCTGATGATATCGCAGGAGTAGTAGCCTATACGTTGCATTCTAAGTTGTTGGCACCCTGTTTGCCCTGGGCATGAAAGGATTGTGGCCGTGTTTCGGTTTTGTGTTCGTGATTATTCGTGCGCTGGACATACGCGCACGACGCACAATTGAGTTGTTGATAGTATTGGGTTCCCACAAGTGGAAATGCTGTCGATCGCATCGCAATGCTTGAGCCTTCAGTTCGAAACTGTTCTTCCTACTTTCGGTCATCAATTCAATGCTGTTGAGGGCTTTACAATCACGTCATGGCTACTATCGCTTCAACTTCTCACCCAGTCGCACGAATGTTACCTGGGGATAGACTTAACAGTTTTTGTGTAAAACGCTAGGACATTTCAAGACATCTGGTTTTGCTACGTTCCGGCACGCCGAGGACGGGCGAAATGTAGAGCCCAAACACGCGAGGAGTACAATATCGCTGGCAAATGGCGCGGCGACAAACTCATGCATCGTTGGTTTCATGCAATGTTCAGGAAAGAAAAACGCTCCAGACGCACATTTTACCAGCGTAAATGGTGCGTGATCTCCAGAAAACCCCTCAGAGCCCCGTTTGGATACTTCAAAGTCCTGGCTCCGTTTACGAGATCGATGAGTGCAAGCTGATACCGAATGCAAACGATGCATATAATATAGTTATCGCTAGCAACCATAACCGCGAGGACATGATACTATCCAAGAAGCGAGAAGTTTGTGCAAACTCGTAGCACCTGTTGTACGTATTTTTCTTTTCTGCAAATGATCACTATTCCTTCCATCAATACTGCATTCGTAGCTACGCAGGTGATGGAGACTAACTTGTGGCCATTGTGGTTGTCAGCAATATCGTCAATATTGTGTCCGGGTACCTGTTGACTCACCATACATCGATGGATTTCAAGGGTATTGCGTTGTCACGGGCATGAGGCAACCTGACACTGTCACTCCTGCTCGCGCTTTACTTTTATTGCCATTCAGAACACCTGCGACAGTGGTGGAGAGGTTGGAGCGTCAGGGGAGCTCTGGCACATGTCGGAATATTTCTTCGTTTGGGTGGGCCGGGTATGCCGATGATCACTGTGGAGTGGTAGGCGTATGAGCTACTGACGCTGATGACAGGCGTGCTGCCAAACCCAGTCGTCGCTATGAATGTCCACAGTGTTGTGGTGAATGTCAACACCATAATCTACACGGTTTTTGAGGCCATGGGTGTAGCCGTCAACATTCGCATTGGCAACTGCCTCGGAGCCAACGCCCCAAAGCAAGCGAAGGCAGTCAGCAAAGTGGCGCTGACACTAGTGTTAGCCTTTTCAATTGTGTTTACTATCGGGAATATGCACTACGCGGCACGATCCGGAGCCTCCCCATCAACGATCCTGAGAGCATCGAACAAGTTGCGGATGTGCTGGCCGTTTGGGCGCCCTTGGCATTGATTGATGGGTTCAACGCTGTGCTGCAAGGAATATTTTGTGGTACAGGCAGGCAGAAAACCGCCGTCCTAGCGAATGTGGTTACCTATTACGTGTTTGGGATTCCCACTACCGGATTGCTGGCCTTTTCCCTTTTCCTAGGGACTATGGCTGGGATTCATTGTTGGGGATAGCGCACAGCGTAGTGATTAATCTCTGGCTGGCTAGATAGATACACCAAATTCAGGGGGACACCAATAAAAATATCCATGACTTTCGGGTTTGCATACTAGTTGGGAACTACTTGGGTCGCATGTTGACTACCTGCCATTTTTTTGACTACCGCTGCTCTGTCCGTTTTGCATTCAGTCAGCCGGTGCACTGACGACTGATTGGCACTCGTTCAGTCTCCAATTGAGCCCGCCCAAGCACAACATATTCATCCATTCCGGTGCATCATGGCGTACGAACCTCGGAGTCCCATTGCCATCCAAATCAGTGGAGAAAATTCCCTTTATTGTTCACCAACAAGCGGTTCTCGCAATTATCCGACACATTTGCGGATGTCAATGGTTGGAACGATCAAGACCACGAACCGGAGCCTGACGCCACACAAGAACTCAAGACTCTGCTCAAACTCGTATATCCAGTCGTAAGTATCTTTGCTCTACTAATAACATGCAGCAATTCGATGTGAGACTAATACTATAGCACTGTGCAATGTGTGACTTGTGCCAATTATACTGTAGGTTGTGACTACGGCCCTCGAGTTTTTGCCAGGCTTCACGTGCATTATCCTTGCGGGACACATCAAGTCGCCGCATACTCAGCAATATGTGGATGCTGCAACGCTCTCCACGATGGTATTGACGTCACCAACTGCATTGGCAACAACTGCTTTAATGATATTGTGGCATTCGTCTCATATGTTTTACTTGTGTGTGTGTTTATTGCTGCAGTTCATGAACATCACAGGGTTCTCAGTGGGTTTTGGCCTTACATCGGCACTAGATACACTGTGTTCGCAGGCATATGGTGCTAAGAGATTCGGCAAGATTGGTTTATACTTCCAAGCCGGACTACTGATCATCCTCACGTGTCTTGGGCCTGTCTTCCTGCTCAACTGGTACTCGGAACAGTTCCTGCTACACATGGGGCAAGACCCGGAGGTGTCGCGACTGGCACAGACATTTTCGCGCTGGATGCTTCCCGGTATGCCGTTTGTTTTCCTTTACGAGCTGGTGCGCAAGGTGCTTCAGGCGCAGAACATTATGAAACCGCTTGTCGGAATCGCTGTGGTCGGCAATATCGTGAACATCGTTACAGGGTATTGGCTGACGTACCATACGTCGATGGGTTTTGAGGGCATTGCGTTATCACGGTCATTGGGCAACATGGTGCTACCGCTCTTGCTCATCCCATACTTCTGCCACCACCCACATCACCTCACCCAGTGGTGGAGTGGATGGCACTTGCAGCAGGCAGCAGGACAAGTGGGGCTGTTCCTGCGTCTTGGCGTTCCTGGTATGTTGATGATGACAATGGAATGGTGGGCGTTCGAGCTGCTGACGCTAATGGCCGGTGTGCTCCCGAATGCGGTTGTCGCTGTAAGTGCGCATGCCGTTCAAGTGAATGTGAACAACTTGATCTACATGGTCTTCGCGGGTTTGGCAGTGGCCTCGAACATCCGTGTGGGCAATTGCCTCGGAGCTAACGCCCCAAGCAGGCAAAGTTGGCATGCACGGTGGCTCTGACACTGACACTAGCTATCTCGTCGGCGTTCTCGGTCATGCTGTACGTGATGCGCAGCGAAATTCCCAGTCTCTTCCTTAACGACCGTGAGAGCATTGAGCGTGCCGCGAGTGTCCTCGCTGTATGGGCACCTTTGGAAGTGCTTGATGGTCTCAATGCCGTGGTGCAGGGGGTATTCCGCGGCGCTGGTAAACAAAAGGTTGCTGCTACCGTGAATGCAGTCGCTTACTATGTGTTCGGGATCCCGGTTGCTGCAGTGTTGGGTTTCTACTGTGTCCTGGGCGTGGAAGGTTTGTGGCTGGGCTTTGGCTTCGGCATTTTTGTAGCGGCATCGCTGCAGTTTTACTTGTTGTTTAAGCGCTGGACGTGGGTGGAGCTCGCGGATGACGCTCAGGAGCGCACAGCTGGGTGATCACGGCAAATAGCCTTAGAATTATGACTGACGTGGTCGCACCGATATGAGCTTCACAATAAAATAGAGCCGACACCAATGCACTTTTACTAGTTTTCGCCTCTCGACGGACATTGATTAGATGTGCAGCTAATGCGCATCTAAACATGAATCTCATTTGCACATTCACACCGGCGAATGGGCCTGGTGCTGTAGACGACTACCCCGCCTCATGCTTGCATCGACAGGTGATGATACAACTCTCGGTAGATGCTCTGGCCCAGCCCGGAGCGAACAGAACGGACGGACATCACGAGCTCACTTCGATTCTCGACACCAAGAAAAATCCGCTCTCAGCATCGTCTTATGGTGGCGTCGTTGCAGTTCGAGTCGCCGACATCTAGCGAGTCTCGGCCATTGTTGCAGCTCAAGCAGCCGGAGACATTCTTGGCCATCGCCGATCGTCAAGAGCTGCAGCAACATGACGAGCCTGACCCTGATGTGACCCAAGAGCTGAAGACCCTGCTCAAACTCGTGTACCCGTCGTACGTAGCCTGCTCATATTTTGCTAATCGCACAATTTTGCCCAGAATGTAAGATTAATCCTGTGCAATGACTGTCAAAACTGCAGGTGGTGACATCGGCGCTCGAATACCTCCCAGGTTTTACGTGCATCATCCTTGCAGGGCACATCAAGTCACCGCATACTCAGCAATACGTGGATGCAGCTACGCTCTCCACAATGGTACTTCGTTTGCTACTTGACCACATCCACTGGAGGGTTTTACGTGTGACTCTCTAGTTTGTGTGGTTGTCTCTGTAGTTCATGAATATTTCGGCGTACTCGGTTGGTTTTGGGCTCACATCGGCACTCGACACGTTGTGTTCTCGCCTATGGCGCCAAGAAATATGGCAAGATCGGTATATACTTCCAGGCCGGTTTACAGGTGATCCTCGCGTGCCTTGGACCGATTTTCCTGCTCAATTGATATTCGGAGCAGTTCCTGCAATACATGGGGCAAGACCCGGAAGTATCACGACTGGCGCAAGTTTTCTCGCGCTGGGTCCTGCTCGGTGTGCCGTTTGTGTTCCTCTATGAACTCGTGCGCAAGGTGCTTCAGGCGCAGAACATCATGAAGCCGCTCGTAGGGATCGCTGTCATCGGGAATATCGTGAACATCGTAACAGGGTATTGGCTTACGTTTAACACGTCGATGGGCTTCGAGGGTGTCGCTCTATCGAGGTCGCTGGGCAACATGGTCATGCCATTGCTACTGGTACCATACTTTTATTGGCACCCTCATCATCTGAGCCAATGGTGGCGTGGTTGGGCTCACAAGGAAGCAGCGGCACATGTAGGCCAGTTCCTACGCCTTGGCGTGCCGGGGATGCTGATGATGACGATGGAGTGGTGGGCGTTCGAGGTGCTGACGTTGATGGCGGGTGTCCTTCCCAACGCGGTTGTCTCCATGAGCGCTCACGCAGTCACTGTGAATGTAGAAAACTTGATCTACATGATCTACGCTGGACTGGCAGTGGCTGCGAATATCCGCGTTGGCAATTGCCTTGGCGCCAATGCCCCGAAGCAGACCAAGTTGGCTTGCTCAGTGGCGCTGACGCTTACTTTGGCCATCTCGCTTACGTTTTCGCTTGGGATGTTTGTGATGCGAGCCAGCATTCCGAGTCTTTTCCTGAATGACCGCGAGAGTATTGAGCGAGCCGGGCGTGTATTGGCTGTTTGGGCTCCGTTGGTGGTTTTTGACGGACTCAACACTGTTGTGCAGGGAGTCTTTCGAGATGCAGGCAAGCAGAAAGTCGCGGCTACGGTGAACGCTGTGGCCTACTATGTGTTTGGCATTCCTGTTGTTGGTGTTGGCCTTCCACTTCGTCCTAGGTGTGGAAGGTCTGTGGCTGGGCTTTGGCTTCGGGATTTTCGTGTCGGCTGCAGCTCTTTTCTACATGCAGTTTGAGCGATGGACGTGGGCAGAGCTTGCAGACGAAGCTCAGAAGCGCACGGCACAGTGAGGGCGCGGTAAATAACCCCATCGGGGATTGCCATTTCAGCGGCATGAATAGAATATATGAAGTTTCTGAAGTGTCGAGCTGTAGTATGTCAAATGCAACAGTCCAAGCATCCCCATAGCCCTCACCACCAGACTAATATACCTGGTGGTGGTGATTCACTTGTCTCCTCCCCTTATTTGCTGCCTTTGCATTGATTACGGACGTTTTCCAGCGACGAGTGAGTGGACAGACACGGGCGTTCAGGCCTCATTCACTTCGAATTTCGCGTCGAGATCAGTGTGGCGGATTTGTAACAGCATGGTGGCTCCACTGTCGGTCGAGTCGCCAAGACCTTGCGAATCTCATCCGCTGTTGCAGCCCAAGCAAAACGATACGCTTGTGGCCATCGCTGACCTCCACGAGTTGCAATCAAATGAACCTGAAATTGAAGCTGCTGCTGCTGATGAGCTACGGACACTGCTGGAACTCGTTTACCCCGTTGTAAGTAGTAAAATGTCATTTGCACCATCATTGTAGAAGTTCTAACGCGTGGTTAATGGACAGGTGGGCACGACAGCGCTCGAGTTTCTACCAGGTTTCACGTGTATTGTGTTGGCGGGCCACATGGACTCCCCTATACACAGCAGTACGTGGACGCTGCCACAGTATCCACAATGGTATTGGCCCCACTGCCTTTAGTGTTGAAAAAGCTCTACACATGCACTAATACTGTGACCTGCAGTTCATGAACGTCACGAATTATTCAGTGTGCTTTGACTGTCGTCGGCGCTGGACACACTATGCTCTCAAGCTTATGGTGCGCGGCGATACAAAAAGATTGGCATGTACTTCCAGGCTGGGCTGATGGTTCTTGGCGCGTGCTTTGGACCGCTTTTTCTCGTCAATTGGTACACGGAGTGGGTCATGGTCGCTATGGGACAGGATCCGGAGGTGTCGAGATTGGCACAGATTTTCTCGCGGTGGATGCTGCTCGGTATGCCGTTCATTGTGCTCTACGAGCTTGTGCGTAAGGTGCTGCAGGCACAGAACATCATGAAGCCGCTTGTGGTCATCGCTACGATTGGAAACATCATCAATGTTGTGGCTGGCTGTATGCTGGGGTACCACACATCGATGGGGTTTGAAGGTATCGCTCTGTCGAGATCGTTGGGCAACATTGCAATGGCGCTGCTGCTCGTGCCGTATTTCTACTATTACCCGCACAACTTGACCCAGTGGTGGGGAGGATGGAATGTGAAGGAAGCTGCGGCTCACGTCGGTCTGTTCCTGCGTCTTGGATTCCCGGGCATGCTGATGATGACGATGGAGTGGTGGGCGTTTGAGTTGTTGACACTGATGGCGGGTGTACTTCCAGACGCCATTGTGGCGATGAGTGCTCACTCCGTAGTCGTCAACATCAACAGCATCATCTACATGATTTTTGCGGGGCTGGCTGTGGCTGTAAATATTCGCGTCGGAAATTGTCTTGGTGCGAACGCTCCTAAACAGGCAAAGGTTGCCTGCACTGTGGCGCTGCTGTTGACGCTGGTCATCTCGCTGATTTTCATTGCTTCACTCTACACGATGCGGTGGAGCCTCCCGAGTCTCCTTCTCAACGACCCGAAAGTATCGCCCAGGCTGCTAGTGTACTTGCTGTCTGGGCACCACTAGAAATATTGGATGGCCAAAACACCGTGCTCCAGGGTGTGTTCCGCGGCGCTGGAAAGCAGAAGGTCGGCGCGACCATCAATGCAGTGGCATATTACGTGTTTGGCACCCCTGCCGCTGCACTGCTCGGCTTTTATTTCGTACTAGGCGTTGAAGGTCTGTGGGTAGGCTTCGGCTTCGGCATTTTTGTGTCGGCTTCGCTGTTATACTCGCTGTTGTTCCAGCACTGGACGTGGGAGGAGCTTGCAGATGACGCACAGAAGCGCACGGAGGAATGATAGTGCACTGGAATACGCTGTAACGCCCACCTGATGGAAAGAGTAGATATGAACGTGAAGAAGGTGGTAGTAATACTTTGCGAAATGCATTGAGCCTTTATAAGTGCATCTGCCTTGAGGGTTTTTTTATGATTCAGACAGCAACCGAGACGACCCATTGTCATTTACGGCACTGGTAAAGTGACTCCAGCCGTTGATATGCAGCAACGAGAAATTCAGCATCATTAGCGTCAAGACGACAGTAGCATGCTTCAATCTTACCCCAATTCATATTAGTGGGCAAGTCTCGCACGCGCCTCCAGTGCCATTTGTTCCCAGCTTGAGTGATACAGATTCGTACTACAGACTGTAAACGCTGTAGTGATGCCCATACCAAATCCAATCCAGAGTCCTTCGATACCAAAGTTGCATCGAAAAGCAAGCAAAGCACCCAACGGGATGCCGACGACGTAAAATGCAAGAACATTGGTCTTTGCCGCCACATTCTGCCAGCCAGCCCCCTTGTAAATCCCCTGAATCACGCAGTTTAGTGAATCGATGATTTCATAAGGCACCATAACCAGAAGCGCATCGGAAGCGCGTTGAATAGCTACTGGGTCATTGATCACGATAAGAGGAATTTGGTGCCGCAGCACGTACACAAGTCCAGAAAAAGCACGAGAGCACAAACACCGTGGTGAGCGTCGTGCGACTGATGACCCGGGCTTTTTCGGGTGGTTCGCACCCAGACAGTTCCCCACTCGGATGTTGCTCGAAATGGAGATACCCATGAACACAGTGTAGATGGATGACGCCACGTTCATCAGCACAGCGTGGGCGCTCACGGCCACAACTCCGTCCGGCAAATTTCCAGCCATCACCGCCAGAACTTCGTAGGCCCACCACTCCATAGCCATCATGGCCAACCCTGGGATTCCGAGTCTTAAAAAGTGGAACAAGAGCCCAGGCCTCTTTCATCTGCCACCCACTCCACCACCGAGAATGATTCCCACTAACTGCAAAGTACGGAATCAGACACAACGGTAGCACCATGTACCCCAAAGTCCGTGAAAGTGCAGCCCCGTGAAAACCCAACGGCGTCCAGTACGTCAACGCATAACCGCCAAACACATTGACGAATGTCCCTAAAAGTGCAAAAAGCACCATTGGCTGCACGATATTCTGCGCTTGCAACAGTTTGCGGAATATTTCATAGGTGAAGAGGAACGGCACGCCAAACACCGTGACTCTGGAGAACTCGCCTGCAAGTTTTGCCACCTCCGGGTCTTGACCAAAAGCATCAAAAAGAACTCTGCGTGCCAATTCATGAGGAAAACCGGAACCAAACAAGCCCCAACGACGATCAAAGCCGACTGCAGATAAAGACCCAATTTGTCTAACTTACCTGCACCATAAGCTTGGGAACAGAGTGTATCCAAAGCTGAGGTTAAGCCAAACCCAATTGATAGCGCCGACACATTTGTAAACATTGTGGAGAGTGTGGCAGCAGCCACGAAACGTTTGGTGTCAGGAGAGTCGATGTGCCCCACAAGAATGATGCACACAAGTCCTGGTAGATACTCGAGGGTATAAGTTACGACCACCGGATAGGCCAATGCCATGGTTTTCCAAAATTCTTCACTGGCAATCGGTTCGGGTTCTTCCTCCTGTTCGTGGGTCAATTCTTGGACCCATGACGCTGCGTCGCTCTCGGTTTCGTAGTCGTGGATTTTGACCACATCCAGTGATGCCGTATACGTTGGACTCGCCAATGGGAAGCTCGAGCCGCGCGAGATGATAGCAGGATAGAGATCCAAGCTCTCCACCTCTCGGTCTTCCACGAGCAGAGAGGTTTGCTCTGTCGAGTCCGTCATGGTCCTCGAGAGAATTTCTAGTAGACGACTGGGGGTAGATGTGCGAGTGAGCGGTCGCACGCAACTTGTAGTTAAACGAATGTGCCAAAAGAGCGGTACATGTACCCCAAGCAGCAAGGTCAACCACCAGATTTTGCTTGCTGCGAAGGAAACTCATCCAGAGGGTCTTTTAGTTGATCTATAGCGTATAGTCTGGTTGTAGTTTAACTGTTGATGTTGTTGTTTACCACATGACACGATGGCCGAGTGGTCTAAGGCGCTGGTTTTAGGCACCAGTCTTCGGGCGTGGGTTCGAATCCCACTCGTGTCAAACTTTTCTCGTTTCGACCAAATAGTACAAAAACGGGTTCAAACCAAGGGCTTACACGCTTCAAGACGGGGAGACTGCAACCAAGTTGATACTTGTTTCTCGACCATTCTTACAGGGCTTCTGCCTCCCCCATTCAAACGAACAAATTAACATCTCTTTTTCACATAATAACACTGCTGGTTACAACAACACCTTTTGATGGACTAACGCACTTGAACTCTTTTGTATTTTTAGTTGCTTTATATAAGCTGACCGATATCTTCCCTGAGACATCGACGCTGGAGCGCATGTTACATACACATACGATAACGTGTGCTCTTTCGACACTCTCCAGTACTCCTTTGATGTGTGATCTTCATACACTGCAACGCACAACTGTTGATCCACGCGGCTGGGCTTAGTACAGTTTGAAAATGACAAACACACAAGTAGTCAGGACACAACAGCACCAGCAATTGCAGAGGTAACGACAACTCGCACGAACGGGATAGATCACAACGTCAATCCTAGTATTTTAGAAATTAAAGAAAAGAAAGGCTTGTAAGTAAACGGGGATCCTACCACGAGCGCGCGCCGAAGCACTGAAGCCTCAAGATGCGCAGCCATCGCAGTAGCATTTCTTCAGAATCTAAGACCAGTGCCCGACAACTTAGAAGCACTTGCGGTGGACGATCGACGGTCCAGACTCGTCGTACTCGGCCTTCGAGATCCACATCTGCTGGAACGTCGACAGCGACGACAGAATGGAACCACCGATCCACACAGAGTACTTGCGCTCAGGCGGGGCCACCACCTTGATCTTCATGGTGGACGGGGCCAGAGCCGTCAGCTCCTTCGTCATACGCTCGCCAATGCCCGGGTACATGGTGGTACCGCCCGACAGCACAATGTTGCAGTATAGGTCCTTACGGATATCGACATCACACTTCATGATGGTCTGGAACGTGCAGTCGTGGATACCCGATGCTTCCTTACCGATCAGCGACGGCTGGAACAGCACCTCGGGGGTACGGAAACGCTCGTTGCCAATGACAATCACGTTACCATCCGGCAGCTCGTAACTCTTCTCAAGGCCCGACGACTCAGCAGCAGTCTTCATCTCCTGGTCAAAGTCCAGGGCGATGTACGTCAGCTTCTCCTTGATGTCACGCACAATTTCTCGCTCGGCCGTGGTGGTGAAAGAGTAACCACGCTCCGTCAGAATCTTCATCATGTAGTCCGTCAGATCGCGGCCAGCCAGGTCCAGACGCACGATGGCGTGGGGAAGAGCGTAACCCTCGTAGATGGGCACCGTGTGGGACACACCATCACCAGAGTCGAGCACACAGCCCGTGGTACGGCCAGAGGCGTACAGGGACAGCACGGCCTGGATGTTCACGTACATGGCGGGCACGTTGAACGTCTCGAACATGATCTGCGTCATGCGCTCACGGTTAGCCTTGGGGTTGAGAGGGGCCTCCGTCAGCAGCACCGGGTGTTCCTCCGAGCCACACGCAGCTCGTTGTAGAACGTGTGGTGCCAGATCTTCTCCATGTCGTCCCAGTTGGTGACAATACCGTGCTCAATGGGGTACTTCAGGGTCAGCACACCACGCTTGGACTGGGCCTCGTCACCGACGTACGCGTCCTTCTGGTCCATGCCGACCATGATTCCCAGGTGCTTGGGGCGACCCACGATGGAGGGGAACACAGCACGCGGGGCGTCATCGCCAGCGAAACCGGCCTTGCACATACCGGAACCGTTGTCCACGACCAGAGCTTGAACGTCTTCGTCAGCCATCTTGATTGGTAGGTTTTCTTAGTCTGTTGTGGGGATCTGTTGCCAACTGGAAGAAAAGGGAAATGAGCCACGTGGTTGACTTTGAAAGAGGGGGCAAGATTTTTTTTTTTCTGTGTGAGGCACACAATACACGACAGGTCAAACCTCCTCAATCATACAAAACACTAGATAAAAGAAGGATGTCAACGCGCCTGATGTGACGAGCTCAGCAGCAGCCCATACTGAACACAAGTAAATCGACGGCAGTTTCGTTTTTCGTCAGCCCAAAGCGCTCAGATGCATTGATGAGTTTTTCAAATCATTCAAAGCGCTTGCAATAAAGCTGTTTCTGCTTGCGAAGGGCTACGTTTACCTCATATAGTCATGAAAACATCTCATTTTGAATGCAAAACCTTACAGTGAGTCATTACCTCAACGGAAGGAGCCTTTCCGCTCGTGTTGCGTTGTGCGGTCAAAATTATGCTGTGATGAACCCATCTAAGGATTAAGCTTGGATTTTGTATGCCATCAAGCAAACCCATGGGTATCTGCGACACATCCCAACGTCACAGGGCTAGGGGTTATCTGAGGTCTTTGGCCATTAAACTCAGGGATTTTGCCTGTTTTGTGTGCTGTTGAGTTTGTATTATGAGGGGAAACCCCTCTGTGCAGTGACTTCGAGTGCTATGCATGACGTCCCCGGCGAGGGAACCGCGGAGCTTCGTGACGAAGTTCGTCCGCTCGGAGGCTGAGACGCACATGGCGCCACAGCGTATGGACGACCTGGTGCTTTGACTCAGTCTTTGAGCTGACTCCACCTGAATTGGCTACAACACGACACGCAGCCACTTTCGGGGGCCTGTCTGGAGATGAGCTGTTAAACGCTTGTAGGGAAGCTTTTGTCTCGGAGATGCAAACTCCAGCCGCTGAGAGCTCAGCTGCAGGCACCACATGTTGCTGATGCGATGTACTATGGGTGTCGGCTATTACGGAGCTTTCACCTCCGCTCGGTTGAAGAGCGTTGTGGCGATTTCGCACCGGCCTTTCACCTCGCTCCCTCGGTTGTGGCATGCACGAAAGTGTCCGTGGAAGAGCCAATACAGCAGCTCTATGGCGGCACTAGGCTTTCGCCCTGATATCCGGATACTACGCACGCCTTGGTGCCGCTTGACCTGTGCATTGTATATATAATGGGCACTTTGCATGAACGTGTGAGCGGCAGGCGTTTATTCACGATGCTGTCGAGTCGAGTGCTTTCATGGCCTGCCATCGGGTTGTAGTTGTCACTCGCAATGGCCGTGATTCGATAGGCCACCGCGGCCTATCGAGTCATGCGTCGCCATGCCGTTCTCGAAATGCTGCCGTAATGCGCGAGCACTGCAGGCCCTGTCTCCGCTTCGTCCTGTTCGGCGTGTACGTCTCGTGCCTTTTCTATTGCCCTCCGACTCAGACGACGATCGATCGCTCGATTGACACGCATCGACTAATTGTCATGAGGCCTCGCTTCGTCCCACGTTGTCGTCCAGGCAATACAAGTGACTCACACGAAGCGATTGATGTACGATATTGCCACGGTTGCCGTGCCTGCTTGCAGCTCAGCACGGCACCAGCACCAGCAACGTATCGGTCGAAACTTGAAGCTCTACCATAGCTTCACTACACTCATCAGTCATGATCTTAATGAATTGACTAACGCAGAACGGTAAACGTATGGGATAGTCTTCACCATTTACGTGTAGCAATTGCAATCATGGGAAGCTGATGTCCTTGCCAGCAGTGATTCTGCTACATACATGTAGCGAGTAGGAACAAGCCAAGCCAAGCCAAGCCAATGCTTTGTCTTCAAATGGGTATAACAATACCCATTTTGTCAATCATACCCATTTCCACTTCAGAAGTCCCTACCCATTCTTCCCCATGTCAATGCAGCCGCTCGACACGAAGCGCCAGGCCTCGCTGGACAAGCGTCGGCGGCGCAACCGCGAGGCCATGCAGCGCTCCCGACGGCGGGACCGAGATCAAATGGAGGCGTTGCGTGTCGAGGCCCAAACGTTGGAGAAAACTCACCGGAATTTGCTGCACAAAGTGGATCAGAGTTGTCTAAAATCTCACCTTTGGAAACTCCCGTCAGTCGCATCACTGAATTGCAACGGCAACTGGAGGCGGCCAGAGATCAGGCCAACGACTTGGTGGCTCAAAATTTGCAGTTTCAGGAGCAAATAGGTAAGCGAGTAAAAGGTGAGGACAGAATGGAAGGGTTACTGGAAGAAATGGCTCGCGAACAGCAAGAGCAAGAGCGAATTTACCAGCAGCTTTGTTACGAAAGTCGTGGCAATTGGCGAGAAACGAAAAATCTCACTCTGGAACGAGCTACTGACGTGATCCTAACTTCAAGGTCTCAAAGAGACCACGTGGACAAAGTCGGCTTTGCAGATACGCAACGTGTTCATCTTTTTGGGTGGTCGACTTTGCATCGGTTCCAGAAAGAGACTGTATTACTCCTTTAAAAAGCTTTCCGACGCTCAGCTGCACAAATGGCAGACCGCAACTGGGCCAACGAAATTAAATTCGTGACATACCGCAGTGCCTCGGAAGCTGCTACACAGCAATTTAATGTACGGAATGGGAAAAAATGTTGTTTTAGGTGGAAAAAGTGATGTTAACCATGTTTTTCATGCTGTCGAATCTTTTAGATTGTGCAGAAAATCAATGACGACACATATTTAATTGCGAGGGAGAAGGTGGATCCGGACAATGAAGGCGGGATTGTGCGTCTGCTATATCTTCGCTTCCGACTGTTTGAGGCTAATGGGAGTTATGCGGTGGTGACCCAAAGCGTGCCTCAGGACCGTTCACTTTCTGGTGGTTCGCCGGAGAAAATTTGGGCCAACGATGTTTGTATGTGGAATCACTTTACCCCCATCACAGATGCGAACGGAGAGGAGTATTGTGAAATTCACCTAACCGGCAGTTCGGCTGTCGGAGATCCACGTGGTGTACGCACTAATGTGTTGGAGACAGTGATGGGGTTATTGCGCTGGGAAAATATTAACGTGGGGCCTATACTTTCGTTGACTCAAACATCTCAATCCGAAGAAGAAAATGCCGAGCAAATGGCAAATGGAACAAGCTAGAGCTTCACTATCTATACCGACAGATGATTGATTTAAGTGGTAAATTGTCGGACTACCATCGAAAGCGTATCCTTGGTTTTGCTTAGACCACAAGCCTTCGTACTAACAGGAGGGTGATACATCGTCTTAAAACTGATGCATGATTGCAAATACTGGCGATTATGCTTTTACGATAGTCGAACCGACATAGTTCATCGTGTGCGAAGGATCAACGTGGAAAACGGTACAATGGAGTCGTATATGGAGGCAAGCGGGTATCTTGATTTGGTATACAGCCATCCGTGAGGGCCATGCTCCCCTGAACCATTGTAGCATTCAAGGTTTTGCTGAACGATTTGAATCTAGGAGTGTTCAACTCATGAAGCGTGTTGATGCTTAACGAAAAGTACGTTGTATTATTGTCTATTATTGACCTCTACTATCCTAGGGCACCACCGCACTTCTCATCGCAAGGCCAAATTCCGGGGACAGCAAAACACCCCGTTTGATCTGGAAAACTGTGGTTACACTACAAGACGACATTTGAACGAACAATACTGCTGTCAGCAAAGTTGTCTACAACGGGTAGGCCTTCTCAAGGTTCTCGAGGAAGTGATTATCGTTGATGGGGACGTCCACATTGCCGGGTGCATCGGTATTCAGTGACACACGGGCAGGTGGCCAAGTCCTGAATTCGCCGGGAGTCCTTGTGGTATCCAGAAAGCGGTGCGTATCAATCGTAATATCCGTGTACTGGAGCCTGACACTGGTACCATCTACAATGCTGGCCTCTGGCGGCTTGTACGTCAAGTAGCGGTCGAGAACTGTTAAAGCCGACACGGCCGAGATCGTTGCATTCTCGGAAACACTATCAAGCCATACGATGGTGTTCTCCCAGCTATGGTGGCGGCCGAAGTAGAACGGAACATACGTGTACGCGGGGTCTTTGGGAAATACCTTGCGTACATGATGGCCCAAATACCTTTGTATTCCGTAGAGCGGCTGTACATTTATGAACCAATGGAAGAACGAGCGCACTTTTCATCGAGCTCAAGATGAACAAACCAGGGCTTGTATTGCTATCGGCATCGACGGCGGGGTACGGGTGGTAACCATTGCTAATGTAGAGCTGGGGTTTGAATTCCAAGGCAACCACATATTCATTCGTCGTGGGTTTAGTCTGTGCGAACGGGACCACAACATCGTACTCTAGCTCACCTGCTTGAGAGGAGGTGAGTAAGCTTGCGGCAACAATGGCGATCGTCCAGAAGTTCACCCCGTACTTGTTTGAAGTATTTTGTGGAGAGCCACTTCGAAAATGAGAGGCTCCGTGCGCGAGTGTAAGTGTGGTGGTAATATCCACCGAAACCTACGTGTATACGCTCGGCGTTTACATGTACATGGAAGTCTCTCACATACCCGACTAACAAAGCGCGACATCATGCTCGATAACGCGCAACTTGTTCCGGCTTTCATGGAGAGTGGTGTTCGTGTTGACTCACATGATGCGTCTATACAGTTATTTGTTGGCCTTACGGAAGATGGAGCAGCTGGATCGTTAAAGGCATCCGATATTGCTTCCAGTGCAAGCAGTGAGGCTTGCTGCTCTGACTGAATGACAGACTCGAGGTTACCAATTTGAGCCTCCACCTGTGCGATGCGCCCTTCCAATCGACGACCATCAGAGCTGACGCTATCTGTGAATTGATGCAACACGCCAGCCTGGTTGGCGTCAAACTCGCGTTTGAACTGGGTCAAATGTGCTGAGACAGCATTCACCACGGAGTGTGGGTCTGTCAGCGGTTGTGCAGCTCGAACTCGGTCCAATTCGGAATACAAACGCTGCTCAACGGTTTGCACTCGGTTGGAGACCAGATCTTCCACTTGCGACTTCATCCGAGATGAGAGAGGCATTGTTGGAGAAGGCTGTGCTGACGTGTAGGAACCCGAACTGCCATAAGCATTGGTGACCTGCTGCGTCAGTGCTTCCTGCCGAAGCTGCTGGAGCTGCAATGCAACATCAGTTTGTAGTTTAGCTAGCTGGGCACTACCCCCTGCAATGCGATCCGTCAGCATATCCAGGCGTGCCTCCAATCGGGGTAGCGCACGCTCACACGCCTCCACTTTGGCTGCCAGAAACTGCACTTGAGACGAATTCTGTTCGACGAACGCGAGGCTATGTTAGTCAAAGCCCGTAGGAGGATTTTCATACAAGACAACAATTCACATACCCGCTCTTGCTGTTGCGTCTCCATGCGGGACAGAAATTGGCCGAGACGGAGTTCGAAGCTCCACCTGTGCGATGCGCCCTTCCAATCGACGACCATCAGAGCTGACGCTATCTGTGAATTGATGCAACACGCCAGCCTGGTTGGCGTCAAACTCGCGTTTGAACTGGGTCAAATGTGCTGAGACAGCATTCACCACGGAGTGTGGGTCTGTCAGCGGTTGTGCAGCTCGAACTCGGTCCATTCGGAATACAAACGCTGCTCAACGGTTTGCACTCGGTTGGAGACCAGATCTTCCACTTGCGACTTCATCCGAGATGAGAGAGGCATTGTTGGAGAAGGCTGTGCTGACGTGTAGGAACCCGAACTGCCATAAGCATTGGTGACCTGCTGCGTCAGTGCTTCCTGCCGAAGCTGCTGGAGCTGCAATGCAACATCAGTTTGTAGTTTAGCTAGCTGGGCACTACCCCCTGCAATGCGATCCGTCAGCATATCCAGGCGTGCCTCCAATCGGGGTAGCGCACGCTCACACGCCTCCACTTTGGCTGCCAGAAACTGCACTTGAGACGAATTCTGTTCGACGAACGCGAGGCTATGTTAGTCAAAGCCCGTAGGAGGATTTTCATACAAGACAACAATTCACATACCCGCTCTTGCTGTTGCGTCTCCATGCGGGACAGAAATTGGCCGAGACGGAGTTCGAAGTTGTGACTCATGCATTCGATGGTCTTGCTCACGATGTACTCCACATCGACGTGTTGGAGAGGCAATTGAGCCAACGGTTCTGTACGCATCGTCGACGAATGTGCAACTGCTGAGTTGCTGGTCATGCTAACTTGCTGCAGTGGATGTGCTTGTATTATCGTGGACGGTATGTCCGGGGTGATAGGACGAAGATACGCAGACTCTGTAAGATCAGCAGGCAGTACTTGGTGTGATCCTGAAAGCGGGGAGTTGGGCAGGCCTGCGACTGAAGCCAATGTGGCATTTAAACTCGTTTTGGTTGCCATCGCTATGGCTTCAATCTCGGTGCTGATACCTAACGACGGCTTTGCCATCCGTCCACTGACGTTGCGAAGCGTGCTAACCCCTCGCGACGGGGTTGCAGGCCTCACTTCTGCCTCCGAGGTTTTAGTTTCCATGTGAAATGATTCCGCGTGAAATCGTAGCCGAAGCCCGGGGAAATTTGTCTTGGCCGCCTGTTTTAAGGATTCGCAGCCTTCGTCGTAGACTCTGCCTCCTGTATCTTCATCAGGGGCTCCAGAGCTGTCCAAGTAGAGTGTTTGGAGTAAGCATTGCTGTCCTGCAGTTGCTGCTTGTTGAAAACTGCGCTGCAGCAGGTCCAGACTATCAATTGTGTCGAAGCCACACGCACGCAGGTCAAGTTCACGTAGAGCACTTTTGCCAGTTTTGTCGCGCCGACGGAAGAGCGAGCGAACAAGATCCAGTTTGCCGTCCTCCGAAAGCGGATTTCCCACCAAGCACAGCATCTCTAGCGTTGTAGAGTTACTCAACAGCAGTGCACCTACACTCTCGATCGAGTTGCCCGACGCGCTCAGGCACCTCAAAGGGGAGCTGCATCAAGGAGGCAAAGCCCGCTGATGTGATTCCGTTGCGAGAAATGTCGAGCTGCTCCAGCATTGCTGACGGTGCATCATCTTCTTGGCCGAGTGTCGTTGCCACAGCACTGCCACTTGATACGTGCAGCAATTTTAAGGCATCGGCAATGGCTCTCAGACCGCCGTCGCGAATGTTATTATCTGCCAAGAGGAGGTGCCGCAGCGACGTACAAGCCTGGAGCGATTGACTCAAGATGATCCCTGCCTGGCGCGGAAGTTTGCATGACGAAATCTCCAGAGTGACGAGCGCTGAGGTGAACAACGCCGACATGGCGATCAGTGATGTCATGCTGAGTTGCTGGCACCTGGAATCGCCCCAATATGACACACCAAAGCTTAGATCAGTGGGTGCATATCTAACAGTAGCTTTCCGACTCACCTTTCACTCGGAAATGCGCCAGTTTGACGCGGTTTAGCGTCAATCCCTCCGTCACCTTCGTGAAAAATTTGTCTCCCGAGTGTGCATTTCTCCATGGATAGGTTCTGGAATTCGTGTCGACAGCCACCGATGAGTGTGCCCAGCTGCTGAATATTGAGTTTATCTAAATGGAAATTCCGCAGCTCTAAGCTCTTGGCATCAAAGACTGAATTCACCAACGCGTCAAGGACAACCTGGTCATCCTACGTACATAAACACAGCAACAACAAGGCTCAAGGCTTGAGATATATGAGGCGTTAACATCCAAGATGGAGCAAATATCGTGCCTTACTTTCGTCCGTACAATGCAGGTGGGGAGGTCCACCGTCACCGGCGATACCGCTCCTTCTTGGGCCCCAATGGAGCTGTTCCTGCATTGATGTCGGCCATCTCCGTAGTGCTCCTGCAAGGCAATGCCACAGGACGCCACAACGTAACGGATATTTGTGAAACGTGCCGCACGGCTCGTAATGGGCGCCATGATAGCTGCTATTACTCGTTCGAGGTGCTCTAGTTTATCGATAGCACTATGCGTTTGTGACGCCAGTGCATCTTGACCGTTCATAAAGCTACATGTATCCGCTGTGCAGGTCTTCGGGAACTAGGCATCACTGCAAGACGCTTAGAGGTTAAGCGGTGCAGGTCGACCGTTGACCTTTCCCTGTGCGAACGAGAGTCGATCCACGTACAACTGGTATTTTTCCTTGGCGAGCTGGTCTTTTCAGCGATAATTGTCTGTTCGAGCACACTCAACTGCTGCATCTTCAACTCCATTTGCCGTAGCTGATTTTCCAGCAACTGATTCACCAAATCACGCACGGGACCAGTAGCCGTATCGTCCGCAATCTTCTGTGCCCGTGCTGCTACTAATGCGACGGTCGTAGCATTGGCGGCTTCTTCGGTGACAGCCATCATATCTTTCGTAATAGAAGCGCTGTCACTCTTAGAAGTATCGGACTCCTGCATCTTCGAAGCCGAATCTCCTGATGCCGCCGTCGCTGTAGTCAAAGAACTCATATCCTCCATAGCGACATCGTCATCCGCTGATGCATCCTCTGTCTTAACGGTGGATGCGATCCCCGCAGCCTCCACACTCTCCGCGACAGCCGTCACCGCACCTTGGAACGAGGATTGATCCATCGAACTTGGAGTCCCCTCAACTTTAACCGCTGTCATACTGACCCCTTTCGCTGCATCCACAGCCTCCGAACTCTCACGAGAGGTACCCACTACTGGCATCGTATGCAACCGCTTAATAGCGCCAATCGCTGCGTGCGCAGCTGCCTTCGCGACTAGCGGGTCAACCTGTTCCACGAGTGAGGCTAGATCTAACACAGGCACGTTCAGAGCTTCACCAGCAGAAAACGGCTGCAGAGACTGAATCGCACCAAACACACCACTACCCGCATTCTTCCGTTCCGTTTGATTCAGCAATGGCATCTCAAAAAGTGCAGCAAGCACTCATCAGCCGTCTTCGTACCCACTTTGGCCGCGATATAGTTCCAGTCACAACTCCCGCTGAGTTCTTCTTCCTCTTCCATGACTCCTTGAGTGCCTTTGATCTTATTACTCCGAGTGCTGCTCACAGCTTCCAGCATCGCGTTCGTCTCTTCCTCCGTCCACTTGTCCCCTGCTGAAGTGTTCTGTGTCACAGTAGGCATCAGCGTAAAATCCGAAGTGTCATAACCTTCAGGAAAAGCACCACGGATGTAGCACGCTTCACAGATGCCACTGCCAGGACGTAGCGCGAACCCCGCGACCGTCACCTCCCTGCCATCATTGTCCGTTTTACCGTTTGCAGTCGTCATGGACGTTGCATTGCCCGCTCCATTGACTGCAGCTCCGTTGCTGGTGAATTTGTTCTTGGCCTCCATTGTGAGCTCGAAAAAGCGTCATCAGGTCCACGAGCCGAGCCACAAGCTTCACACGTTAGAGGCATATTAGCTCGTCGAGAATTTTCTTTTTGGCTTCCACCAGCATAGCAATTGGACTTTGTTTAGAGTACCCCAGCCATCTCTTTAAGAGAATAATTGGGGTGAATAGCTGAGAGCATCTTGTGTGGAGGCACATGGAAGTTAATGAGCCCCCAATGTGTCAAGAACTCGTGCACCCGTAAGATGGCACAGGCGTCACCAGCCAGGTTGCGTCGACATGCTGTCGCTGTTAAAAACACTTGAGGCTGTTGGCGGTACGCGTGCACCATGAAGTTCCTATTTGAGGTAAACCTCAGGACTTTTTGACGTTTTTGATACTTTACTGTCGAAAAATTCAGGTAACATGCGCTTCTCGATGGAGTTGATCTTGTCCATGGCGAACCACGTGCTACAGCTGGGCACAGCGACGGCCTTGGCGCCCTCTGCGTCGTCGTTGTCGGTCAGAGGTTCGGAGTCCATGGGAACAGCTTGGTTTGACGTCGAAATCGCAGCGTTGGAGGAAGTAGGAGCTGCGGGGAAAGGCGCAGTAGCGTTTGGAGCCGATGGGGACGCAGAGAGGGCCCGCTGAGGCGCTCGCGTCCGCGGGGACGCCATGCTCAGAGCGATTGGCACGTAGAGATGTAAAGTGGATTTCACAATGTAAACTAAAGGGTAAAATAAATGTGGACCACACACCAGTCGTGAAGTGGGTGTTTATTTAAATTATTTGACGAACTTATCGCGTTAAGTCCGCATTTCTAACGCTATCTCATAATATTTTCAATGAACGATGACCATCGTGGGAATGCATACAAGACCCTGAACAACTCGGCGCACGAAATGTTATCGAAGATCACCCGCGTGACCTTCGCGCAGGCCGACCAAAAACTAGAGACTCCATGCCGCAAAGTTCACATTCACTTTGAAGGTATTCAGCAATGCAACGGCGTTCGACGTCCAGGTGATCGTAGATCATAGAAGGAGTCGCTGGAGGTGATACAGGATCTGATGGTGGTTGGTATCGCGGGGGCATCTAGGCTCGAGAAGCATGCACTTCAAGTTAATCTGCGTCGAGAAAACCGTCGAGACTCCCGAGGGCTTAAGACCGGAGAAAATTGGCGGGAAGCACCAACCTCGCAAAGGCAGCCTTCGAGAGGAATGCGGACTGTTGGATGGCGTTGGAAGGTTTCCAATGCGGTAGATATATATGGCTGTGTATCAATAAGTTTGGACTCTCTTTCTCGTTTCATTTGTAGTTATGATGGTGAGATTGCTGTTCAACGAGCAATACCAGAGAGCGAGGGTTGTAACGATTCAAGAGATCGAAAAGGCACTTGAAAACTTGGCGCAGAAGGCTGAGGCGAAGAAAGCGCTTCAACTCTGTAGCGAGTAAGGTTGCTGTTCTCGCGTCCAGTTTGCTTAGGTAGTTAGGACACAGCCGCAATAATATGTGCGCTGGTAAATCGACAAAGAGACAGGGTGCTGTCATCAGTTTGCATGCATATGTTTGATAGGCGAGAAGTCGAGGATGTAGCACTCGTAGCTAGAGAATCATCTCAGCAACCTTGTCAAGAGAACCATATATGATTGAATTATAACAGCTGGTTGACCATTTTACTACATGATTGCGATTTACAGATTGCAACTCAAAAATCGATCTTGTCAACAACATCCAGTAGCGCTGCGTTTTTAAGGGAAACAACTTTCCGATGCCCACGGTTCTTCGTAATTGAACAAACGCAGACAGCCTCAAGGTCATTTCCCAATTGGACTCGTCGGGTCAAGGTGCAACAACAACAACAGCCGAAGACTCCAGCCAAACAGTGACCAAGTATGAAGTTCGTCAAGGTTCTCCTCACCGCCATCTTCGCTACCGTGGTGTGCATGGCTCCAGTCAGCACCGCTACGAGTGTTGAGGAGGCAGAGCACGAAGAGAGAAAGCTGTACTACGTGCGCACGCCGATCACCAAGAGCCCCTACAACCGCGCCAACCCTCGCCCACCTTCTGCTTAGAACTAGACGGTCACTTGCGTTCCGATCACGATGGCTAGCCACCAACGGTAGGAACCATGTGTGCGTATGAGTTGGATGATCTCCAAGGAATTGTCCGTGAACACGAATAAATCATTGCTGTAAAAAAAATGTTAAGGTTTTGCCTTGTTTCATATTGTGATCCTCACTTTATAACCTCAGCGCTGGCTTACATGATGTTGTTAGCTCGAAGATGTAAGTCGTTGCATAGCTACTACTTCGTACTATTCCAAGGCAGCAAGACCCTGAAAGCGCAATTGCTGCTGGGGGTGGGGAGGGTTGCGACGCGGGATGTATAGCAATAGAGACTGAGACCAAAGCATGTCAATAAACCCTGGATAGTGGCGGCGGTTGGCGAAATTGACAATCGGCAAATCTCATCGAGCAGTGCTCGACTGGAGGTCACTCAAGTATTGTTTTGGCTCGGAGCCAATTGCATCATGCGCATCGAATATGGACTGTGCAACACCGCGTACTTGGTCAATACTAACGTTATGAGCGTACGGACAGTTGTGCTCCAAGTCCAGGCTTAGAGATGTTGACGAAGGTTTTTTCCTGCAGGTTGCAGCATTAGTCGACAGACAAGGCAGCGTCTGTCGACGCAAGAATCGAAATGGGACTCATCTTAAAGCGCGAGAGTGAAGGTTCGTTTCACGTTTTTTCAGCCAATCAAATCTTTTATTACTCTTTTTCAGCCAATCCTATAGTCGTACTTAGTTCAAGATGGTGATGAGCAATATTCGTGCAGTCAAATCCCTTGACCATTCCTCATTCTGCATTTTGCTCGGTCTCCGTTAGACGTTTGTACTTTGTTTAGAGATTTTTAACCTCACTCTTTGTATGGCGGTGGACTTGGAATTATTAGCGGCTGGAGACGCCAAGTTCCTAATGGACGACGCAGCAGCAGACGAATCTCAAGTCAACGGTGAAGCAGACGACGCCATGACTGGCGTCTGGGGATCTGGAGACTCTGGGGGCGGCGGAGAAACTCAAGAAGCTACAGCAGTTTGGTGGGACTTAACCTTAAAACAAGACCCAGGTCTGCAGGCTGACCCAGTTGAAAGAAACCTCGGTCAAAGTCAGATCTGGGGCCCGTGGAGCTGCTTCTGGAGGAGCAGACGGCAGGTCTGGCAGCGTTCACTGAAGCGTCACAACCACCAGCAGCGAGTATCTCACCGGTCCCCATAGAGGCCAAGCAGACGTTAAATACTGGGGTGCTGGCGCCTAAACGACAAGTTAAAGTATATAATGACTCACAGGAGAATGATTTCAGTGCCAAGAAATCCGTGACAAAGTTGACGTGCACAATGATGACAAGGAGCACACGGAATGTCAAGAGGACTGGCTCTGCTAGTGAACTTGTCGTAAAATGCGAACCGGTGCAAAAAGTGTCGGTTAAAAAGAAGTTAAAGAGAAGGTGAAAAGGGCTCAGAGGAAAAGGAAGTCTGCAGCGGCGAAATCTGGCGCAGTGTCGCCGAGAGTGAAGGAGGTTATGCAGGAGGAGACGGTGTTGACGCCGTTGGAGATCCGACGGAAACGCAACCGAGAATCGATGCAGCGTGCGAGACGTCGACAGAGAGATGATATTGAACGCATGAAGGGCACACTGGAGCAGCTGGAGAATCATTATCAAGAGCTGAATGAAAAGGCGCAAGCAAGACGTCGTCGCCTGAACAATAACGACGGCACCGACCACGAGTCGATGACACTAGAGGCAGATTATTATGCGTTGGCAGATCTATCACATACGTTGAAGGAGGAAAAGTTTCTACTGGAGAAAATGCTGGTGGATAAGCAGAAAACCCACCGACGGTTGCAGCAAGTGATGGTGGATCGTCGACAGGAGCTTGAGTTGCCATGTCCACTTTCGACAAACGACTCATCCCTCTACTCTGATTATGAGTACATGCCTATGACAGAGGATCAAGCCAACGAGCACATCCGCCTCTGCTATCAGCAAATGCGACTTATGGAGGAGACAGGTAAGCCCTTCATGCCGCATTACGACCTTTCTGAAGGCGACACGGGGATGGATTTCCATGCTCTCCGTGCTCGTCGGGTTCATCAAGTTCGTCCACCCGCTCCAGTGCAGGTGAATGCCCATTCCCGCCATCCGCGACATTTGGCTGGGAAGTGCGGAACGAGACCACCCCTGCTGGAGATTTTTATGTGAGCTTCTCCAAGTCCTTCGCCGGGATCACTCCGCAGGAGGCCATGGTAGGCAGCTGGACACGGTATGCGAAACCTAAGTCGACGCCGTTCCGACGGCACCTACGCTTCGAGGTACTGCAGGTCGTCAATGATAGCACGTATATCAACGGACTAGACATTGAGCATCCTGTGGAACACGACAAGATCATGCGCATGATATTCCTGAATTTCCGCATGCAAACAGAGAAGGGCTTTGTAATCGGTCGTCATTCGGTAAACCCTACATCACCTGAGGTGCGTTCGATGGCCGAACAGGACTCGAGCTTCGAGTACGTGGATAGCTCCAACTGGGTAGAATTTATCGCCGTCAAGGACGAAAAGACTGGCGAACCCGGTTGCCGCGTCAAGTTCATCGCACGCACTGAGTACAACACGCAGGAGGATATGTATGTGCGTCTTGTCAACGCAATTTCCCGAACCATGCTCTGGGAACTGGCTGTAGTTCCGTCATCGCTGTCGCTCCTTCCGTCTTGATAGCCATTTCAAGTCTCACACAGGAGTAGTCAACCAAACCGCCCAGCCTTCGCCGCTCGCTTTGTCCTAAACTGTGGCTTACCACTATGTAAAAAAGCCATGAATTCAATAGTCGAGTTCCACGCAAGGGCATGTCGCTACGTTTCATTTTGGCATTTTTTGTTTTGATTTGCACTGCAAGCACTAGCTATGAGGTCAGGCCGTCGTGAAGGAGAACACGGGTCCAATATTAAGATTTTCCCAGCGCAGTAGGCCGAACAGGATGTCGACTGCGGCTCGGGTTGCCGCGGCTTCTGTGGCATCTACGTTCGTCTGCCCCGAAATCCGTACGACGCAGTGCTCTTGGTTCATTTCGGACCAAGCTGGGTCGAACGATGTCCACAGCGAGAGCTTGGCTGCCCAGACTTGTCCTTTTTCACGTTCTTGCTGCGGGGTCCCCGTGTCGACCGTGCAGTGACCTATTGCGTATCCCGTGTTAGTCTTGAGGCGGAATCGCATGTAATAAGTTGTAACGACCTGACTTCCAATTCGTAGTCGGCGCCGAAATACATAGGTGTCATCGTTAATGAGCTGAAACATGACCATGGACTGAGTCGCTAGATCTGATGCTCTACGGTAGCTCTGCATGCTTCTCTCATTTTCCCATGTCTGTTGCATCGCCTGTTTAGCAGTCACGTGATAAAACGGCTTCTCGAAGGAAAATACCAGCGTGCTGTCTTCGCGGTGGTACTGTACCTGCCATCCCAAAAACGAAGGAAAAGATTTGAGTGTGGGATCCAAATCTCGCTGCTGCGCGTTGCGATATTGCTTGCATGGTAGTCATGAATCGAGAGTGTGCGGTTCGAATATGAGCCCAGACTTCTTCGTCGGTTAGCGGCGTCCAGACTTTGTGTACGAGTTCATCCTCGAAAATTGTCCATCTGTCGTTCATCTCCTCTTGTGTCGGTCGTTGATGGAAATCACCGTATAACCGCTCCAGTGTTTCTTGAAGTTTGTTTTTTCGTGCAGAGCCCTTCGGAAATGGAAGTTCCCGTCCTTCAGTCGTGCGCCTTCTTCGACCAACTCGACATATTGAGACGGGGATACACCGGGGTCCACTCTGGTTTGCGACACTAAATATTGGTCTGTGACAGCAGGAGGCGTGGACGGTGCCGGCAGAATTCCTCGAGCCACACTCTCGTGGTATCGGGCCTCTAATCGGTGCATGGTGTCGCGTAAATGCTGCATCATCTCCTGTTCACAGCGACATCAAAAATGTCGTCAGCTTTAGGGAGTCACGGGCCTCTTCAACTCAATGCCCACACTCACGCACCCTCTCCTTTTGCCTCGCTTGCCGCATCTGATCACGGTTTTTCCTCCTCCGTCGAGACCGAGGAGATAATTGTTCGGTCGGTTCTTCCTGTCTGTCTTGTGCTACGTCGCTCTCGCTGCCATCGGGAACCATCGGCGAGGACATTGGGGTCACCCTATCAACTTTCGGTATTCTTTTTCCTCAAGATTATTCCACTTTTCCAGGTCGACCCAATCTTCTTCAGATTGTATCGTGGCGAACGCATTATTCGCATTCGGAGACGTGGACGCCATGCGTCACAATGGTGGACAGTGTGAGAATGAATATGAATTTGCTCCTGCACTGGTAGGTAGCCAGCGTGACTGCAATGGCATCGGATCAGAGTTTGATTGGTCGAATTACTCTGGAGCAATCATTTTAATTGGCCATAATGATGTAAACACACGGTTTATGCACATTCCCGCCTTTTTTCTGCTTGGATTTGAAAATTTCTTTGAGGTTGGCCGCTGGTCACCGCATTGAAGCCATTCATGGCAAAGCATCTGGTTGACATGCTGCAAGGTTGGCTGGAGTAGCGAAGCATTCAAGTGATTGCAATGCTAGCTGTTTGTCTTCAGCAGATTCTCTATGAACTGTAGTGCACGTAAGAGAATCATGGCAACCCATGTCAAACAACCTCAGCACTCAAGTGAATCAAGCGATCTGCAAATCTCCGCAGCGTGATGACCACGTGAGCTGCATAAACGCTGTGGATGGAATCAACTTGGCAATTGATGACGGAACGTAATGCAGACGTTTACGCTAACCCAGCAGTGCCAAACTCAAGATTCATACCGCCAAAGCTGAAAAAACTAAAAACCCTAAGGTGCACGTTATCAGCGTCTATTAGCCCTCGACAGTAGTTGGTGGCATTTCCGACGAGATCTGGGTTTCCTACCTCGCCACCCATAGCATTGAATGAGCTGAGTGCTGTGTTCTCCCTTCCGTAGCAGATATCGAGGAAGCCTCTTGTGGCATACGTACTGCTCTCTAAGAGCACGAAGGACGACACTTTCTTGTCGAACCCCACATCTGCGAACTTGAAAGCACCACGAGACGATGTACTCACAGTCACGCTTTTGCCTTGGCGCTGAGTCTGTATATAGAACACGATGCTCTCCGTGCCTTTCAACGCCTATCAAGAAGCATAGGAGGCCTGGTCGTCGTAGCACGAATCCAGTGAGTAGCATCGTTGCGCAATGTCAAACTTGAACGTGATGTAGCGGTCGTCGTGGCTCAACGAGAGCACCGTCTTAGCGCCGAAGCAGGAGGGCAGTAAAACCTGCAGAACTGATAAAGCCAGCGCAAATCTCTTCATCGTCTTTTCAGCTACACGTAACAATGTCCAAGATCATGAGTCTGCTGAGTGAAGCCATATCATTTCCAAACCGTATACATGCGTATTACCCAGAGCCGCTGATTGCGCCAGGCGATTGTTGACCACAAGCATGGCCGTTTGCTCATTAGTGAATTCGCTGGGAAGAAAACAAGTCATGGGAAACGTCATCGCTCGCGCTTTCTCTTCGCAGTTCCAACACCACCGATGTCGCCTTCGTTTCTTCTGTGTGCTGCTGATGCTGTATTTGACCAAGAAACTGTTTGGACCAGCACTGCTGACGATTCTGATGCGTTGGCACTACACTTACACGGCGGAGACGCCGAAACTGGTTTACAGGAAGACTCCAGCTAACAAGAAGTTGCTCTCACACTGCATCACAATGAGTTCGTATACTATATCTGCTTGCAATATGTAATGACTCGACTTTGCTGACCAAAATCTCAATGCTGTACAGCGCAGCAAAAGTACTATCCGCCGTGGTATATGTTCAATGGCCACTTGCAGACAGTTGCGTTTGCTCGTGATAAGCGTGGACCGAAGATTAACTACCAGCGACAGCTACTCGACATGCCCGATGGTGGCGTAGTCTCTCTTGACTGGGCGCTTCTTCCTGGGTACGGACATTCATACGAATCGGCTACTGACTCGTCGTCATCGTGGATCGATGGCGTGGACCCGACGCGACGCACAGTGTTATTGATGCCTGGACTCACGGGCGGCAGTTCAGAGATCTACATCCGACGAGCGATCGCTCGATTGCATGAATTGGGCTGGCAATGCACTGTGCTAAATGCTCGTGGATGTGCCAACACGCCTGTGAAAACACCTCAACTCTTTTGTACTGCCTACACGAAAGATATACGCTTCGTACTACAGCAGCTCAGTGAGAAATACAACTTTGCACAAGAAGCATTCATCGCTGTGGGGTTCTCGATGGGCTCCAATGTGCTGGTGAAATACCTCGGCGAAGAAAGAGACCAAACGCCGTTGACTGGGGCTATCTCAGTGGGGAACCCCTTTGACCTACCCAAGGTCGCGGCCAACTTGTCCAGCACCATGTTCAATCGGTTCATGTATGATAAGGCACTGAACTGCAACATGCGTGCACTCTTCTTCGACAAGGTGCGTGGCAGATGAAATAAGGAAGTGTTGCTAGGTCGCTAACGTTTTCTGTTATGTATTCAGAGTAACGCGGCCGAGCAGTTTGAAGGCTACCCGGATCTCGACATGGAGGCTATTCGTGCTTCTCGCACGGTACGAGAGTTTGATGAGACCTGCACAAAAATCCTCTTCAACTACAATAGCGCGGACCATTTCTACGAAGATGCCTCATCCGTTAAGAAGCTCCGCTCGGTGTGCATCCCGCTTCTCTGTATCAGCGCGGAAGACGATCCGATCTGTGTGAACTCAGGGCTGCCGTCTCATGCATTGGTGGAAGCTTGTCCTAATGTGATTTTGTGTGTGACCAAGTCTGGTGGTCACTTGGCGTTCTACGAGAGTCCACATGACCAAGGAGATGGTGACAGCAAAGTGAAAAGGTGCCAAGCAAACAAGAGCCGACCATGTGGAGCGCAAATCCCATCGCAGAATTCGCGGAGGCGGTACGCTTGAACAAAGCGAAAGCCTAGGATTATTGTGAGATCCTCGTGTAGGCAAAAGACCTGCGTTTTACGTTGCCATCACAGTCATGCATGTCCGTCTAGTAGCTTGCATTCGCATTGCTAAGCAATGAACCCGTGTTTAAACGCAAGGAAAAAATATCAATTGTTTTGACTTTGGACTGGCATGACAACACCGAAGCACTTGAGCCTCTAGGTGTCGTGGCGATCAAGTTGTTGCTACTGTCATTGCTACACGCTTCTTGCCAGTCTAGCTCAACTCAACGAACCGCGTCGTCCGTTAGAAGCATTTGCGGTGTACGATCGACGGTCCCGCCTCATCATACTCCGCTTTCGCAATCCACATATGCTGGAAGGTTGCCAACGAGGCCAGAATAGAGCCACCAATCCAGACAGAGTACTTGCGCTCAGGTGGCGTAACGATCTTGATCTTCATGGCAGTTGGTGCCAATTTCGATAGCTCCTTGGTCATGCGCTCACCAATTCCTGGGAACATAGTCGACCCTCCCGAAAGCACAACGTTGGAGTACAGATCCCGACGGATGTCGACGTCGCACTTCATAATGGTCTGGAACGCACACTCGTGTACACCAGCACACTCGCGTCCGACCATGGACGGTTGGAAGAGCACCTCCGGCGTACGGAAACGTTCATTGCCGATCACAATGACATTCCCATCAGGCAGCTCATAGGTTTTATCCAGGAATGAAGACTGTGAGGCTTTTTCCATCTCGTCCTCAAAGTCAAAAGCTACATACGTCAACTTCTCCTTAATATCGCGCACGATCTCTCGCTCCGCCGTGGTGGTGAACAGTATCCACGTTCAGTTAGGATTTTCATCATATAGTCCGTCAAGTCACGGCCTGCTAAATCCAAGCGCACGATCGCGTGTGGCAGTGCGTAACCCTCGTAGATCGGTACAGTATGCGAGACGCCATCGCCCGAGTCAAGGACACAGCCGTCGTCCGACCCGAGGCGTAGAGCGACAGCACAGCCTGGATGTTTACGTACATCGCAGGCACATTGAACGTCTCAAACATGATCTGCGTCATGCGTTCTCGGTTGGCCTTCGGGTTTAACGGTGCCTCCGTCAACAACACCGGATGCTCCTCCGGAGCCACCCGGAGCTCGTTGTAGAATGTGTGGCTCCAAATTTTCTCCATGTCGTCCCAATTAGTCACGATGCCGTGTTCAATTGGGTACCGGAGGGTCAAACCCCACGTTTGGCCTGCGCTTCGTCTCCGATGTATGCATCTTTCTGGTTCATGCCCACCATGATGCCTAAATGCTTGGGGAGACCGACGATGGACGGGAAAACGGCTCGAGGGGAGTCATCACCTGCGAAGCCAGCCTTGCACATTCCCGATCCATTGTCAATCACCACGGCTTGAATATCTTCCATGGTAGCAGACAGCAGGATCAAACTCGAGTGTTCGTGTGAGAATAAAGAATTAACCAAGAAAAAAGATACTTTAACTTCAACCACTTCAACTGTAACATGTACCATTTGTACCATAAATATGGTACAGCAAGCAAAAGTAATACATAGTAGTATTGAGAAATCGCCATGCTGCTCAGCAAGCCAACGGGCCCCAAGAAGCTGTCGGCGACGCACGCGGCGCTACTGAGGCTGCACAAGATCCAGGCGCGGGGTTGTTCCTAGTGACCAATGCTCTGCTACTCGTCCTGGTCTTCTACACGTCGCATCGCTTCCGCGCAAATTCATCCGCGTCCAGGGCGAGTACGTCGGACACGTCATGGTATCTTTAAACTTATTATAAAGGGTATCTCATATTTAATTATGTATGTGAACGTTACAAAATCAGTTGTGATTCCAACTGGCTGCATGTAGACGCTCTAGAGGACAATCCAGAAATCATCTGTTGCGACAGCGACGTGGAAGGAGGATATGCTGGTGTCCCCTGTTATTACGGCATGGACCTGATGCCCGTCCTGGGCTCATTGAAGGTACCAATGTGGACACTAGAGGACACTTTAATTTTGACGACTAAAATATTATGTTGTGATTGTTGTAGGGGCGTGGGCCATCCATTGTCAGCTCTAGTGTTTAACTACGGCGCCATGATGCTGGGGCCGAACGTTACCATGCCTCGTGTCCGGGTCTACGTGCGTCGTGGACTGCTGTACTTGGGAGTGATGGCTCTTCGCACTGTGGTGCTGTACATGGGTCTGGGTCTGGTTGAGAAGAAGTTGGTGCATCTGGTGATGGGCCACTCAGAGAACTCCTGCTGGTACGCTGAACTGCGTCGCGGCAAACGCTGTCCGGTCGAGTTCGACCACTCCGACCATGTCGTGCTGCTGGTGAGCCACTACTTGGCGATTCCGCTGTTCGAGTGGTTCGCACTAAATGTCGAGAGTGCTGGTCCGTGCGTTAAGCGGACGGTGCTGCGTGTGTGGCTGCTGCTTCTCGGTGGACTGGCGACATACCTGCTTTTCTTCACGGCGTCCTACTTCCACACGACTGCAGAAAATCTCGTGGGTCTCATTATCGCACAGGCATGTGTGATGACGCCGCTGTTGCTGGTTACTCAAGACTACTTCACTTCTGTCAAGTGGCTGCGTCTTAGTAACTTTGTACTTCAGCCTGATGACATCAAGAAGGGCAATTAGACCGACCAGTAAACAGCGGTTGCTGGAAGATTGTACGAGGCGAAGACAAATCATTCAAAGACACGCTAAAATACAAAGCTGGGCAGATTAGATGGCTAATATGCTGCCTTGAGTTCAGCAATCCCTCAATCACTCTTGCGGAATTACTACAGTCATGAACAAGCAGTCTACGCTACAGCCAGAATTGCGGCAGCTACGCAGCCCACGAGCCCAAGCACTTGACGCGCCGTCAGCGTTTGTGTGTTTCCGAGCTCATCGACGAACCGGATCCGTAGCGGCGGCTTGACGATTTCTTTTCTTCTTCTTGCCGTTCTTCTGGATGTCCAGGTCATGCTTGCTGGCCACACACTTGTACGTCTCATCCTTGTCGTCCATTAAGCACAACGAATCATTCGCCAAGACATGGCCTATGCTCGAGCACGGTTGAGCACCGATGGTGGGGCAAGCACCATTCTCACCGAGATTCTCATTGCCACACTTGCTGCTGAGCGATGCGTTGGGTGCCAGACAATAATCTGATGCCCCCATGAGCGACACTCGGCGCAAAGCTTTGCAGTCACACTCGTACTCCATGCTCGAGCTACTTGACCCAGAGCTTGAATCCGAGCTGCCACTTTCATCACCACTCCCATCACTTGCAGAGCTCTCGGAATCATCACCGCCACGTTTGGATTTATCACCGCCACGTTTAGACTTGCCATTGCCATTGCCATTGCCATTGCCATTGCTGTCGCTACCGATATCCTTGTCGGCATTGGATGAGGACATTCCTGATCCTTGCAGCGAATTGGATGCAGAGACGTCTGACGTCAAGCTCGACGACGATCGAGATCTCGTCGTCGTCAGCGGTGCCATTTGTGAATTCCCGAAAATGACGGCCCCGGAGCCATCTGACCGACCGCCTCGGGTGTTTATCAGTGCGATAAGCAGCATTCCGACCATCACTACGAGTTGTAGACCCCTCATTCTCGGAAAAAGCAGTGCTACGCCGAGAGATGAAGAAAGAGTGATGACGGCCACGTGAGGAACTTTCACAGTGAGGAAACGGCATGAGGACGAGCGAGCAGTATCCATTTCCATCCATCAGACAGCAGCTCAGAAATGCTCCATCACGCGTTGAAAGCTCTCGATTCGGCTAGTTAAGTATCATCTTACGTGGGGGTTTCCCAAGGGCATTTCCTTGGTACGACCAAGAGCTTTTCGCGGTAATGTCCTGGTCGACTTCAACCAGCAAGCGATTAAAGACTGAGAATACCAACACGATCAGCATCCACGCTAAAGAATTTGTCAATCTGAAGTATTGATAACGATGCACGCACATACACAAGCAAGACAAGTAGGCAGTTGATAGTTCATGTCATGCAGCTTGCGTCCACAGCACATATATTTCTTTAATGCAACACGTTGACTTGGCCTCACATAGCTTGGGAGGAATGAAAATGGGGAGGCGTATAGATACTTTTACGGTCCATGACAGGTGCATGTCGCCTCCCTCGCTCCGCCCTGCACAACTGTAAACTGTGGGGAGGGCCGAGTCAACACTAACGAGAAATTTCGCTCCGATTAAACCCGATTGTGTCGGCGGCTTCCGTTCGCCGCCGTTTGCTGCTGCTTCTTCAGTCGGACCTGCTCGAAGCGCTTCTCCAAATTGCTCATGGACTGACCCAGTGAGTCCAACTGGTTCGAGTGCTCGCCTAGAGTCTCAAACATTACTCCCTGCTGGGCCGCCAACTGCTGCTGCGTCTCCGTTGTTCGCGCGAGCAGGTTCATGAGCATAGAACCCATGTTGCCCAGTCCTCCTGCCCCTGCCCTTGAGCTTCGATCGCCGTACTGGTCGCTGCCGCAGCTTGTGCAGCCTGCACGATAGCTCCACTCTCTGCGCTCGTCGTGTCAGGTGCCGGCATCGGTTCCGGCTCCGGTTTGACCGGTGCCGGAGGTGGCTGCTGTTCCCGTAAGGCCGTCTCTCCTGCAGGTTGCTCCGTGCTTCCTTGGGATGACGGTGGGGACACTGTCTTCCTCTGAGGCGGTGCAGAAGATGAAGAGCTGCTCTTGGGCGCTGGGGTCGGAGCCGGTAGGTCTCCCCCGCTAGCCGCCGCCATGTTCTTGAGTCTCTCATCCATGTATTTGAGCACCTTGGCTGCAATCTTGTGCAAAATCTTGGCGTCGACATTGTGGTGACTCTTGACATCAAACACAAAGACCGAACCGATGCAAAAGCCGTTGGGGGTGGTGATCGGCACACCGGCATAGAACCGGACGGCAGACGCTCTTGTGACCAGAGGGTTGTGTTGGAATCGCTCGTCCAGCGACGTGTCCTCGACCACCAAGGCCCTCTTAGCGTGCATGATGGTGTGTGCACATAAGGCCACATCTCTCGGGATCTGACGCTGCGTGAGTCCGCTGTTGGCCTTGAACCATTGCTTTTGCTTGTCAATGAAGCTGACTGCTGCAATGGGGCACTTCATCTCTTTGCATGCGATGCGGCATAGCTTGTCGAACTTCTCGTCGGGTTCCGAGTCCAAGATCCGGTACCGCGCCAATTCTGCAAGACGGTTTTCTTCATTCCTGGGTGTTGGTGCTCTTGGCCATGGGTGTTTCCAGTCGAAATTGAGTGGGTAGCCGTAATTTCCATTGGAGGAAGATGATGAAGAAGCCATTGGTTATGTTGTACGTGTTTATATTCGTACCAAGCGCTTGTTCACTCCCTCGGTGCTATCTGTAATTGGTCACCACGGCTATTTGCAGGGCACTGGGGACTTTGGAATGTGGTCGAGGGATGAAGACTGTGTCGCCAAGACGAGTCGACAACAGAACAACGGCGGACGACTGGACTGAACTCCACCGTGTGGCGTTCAGAACGGGGACGAGACATAGTGAAAACAAGTTGAAATGATGAGCACAAGAGGGAGGACCTAGCCACACGCCAAAACCCAGCCAACCACAAGAGACATTCAGTTCAATACTGCTCGTTATTGTATACACTTCAACGCGGTGCGTTAGGCAACTTGGCCGAAAAAGACCTTGACCGTCAAGCCAAAAAAACATCGACAAACGACAAGACGCTTGTTCTCCATATTGGAAGAACGCTATTACTTGCATTGTCGAATTGCAGACCGTTCATATGCAAAAAGACACGCAAACGATGTGAACAGATAAAGATCCAGGAGAGATTACAACTCCATCGCCTGGTCAACATGGAAGCGTCTTCTACGCTTTTAACGGCATGCCACGCTGGCTATGCCGAAACGTTAACACTGTACTCGGTCTCATTCCACGTGTTATTGCTCTGATCCCAGCTGCTGACATTCTTTGATCTGATGCACCTGTACTCGTCCTAAGCGTATTAGTAGTATGCCAATATGCTTTCAATCAGTGGTAGGGCAATAAGGAACGTTATCGTCCGCTTTTCTAGCGACCCCTGCATGATGCTGGCACTGGCACATCGAGCGAGACCGAACGGACGCAAGAGCCAGCAAAATGACTTGAGGCTGACCATTGTGCGCGGCGATTGCGGACCTTCGTTGCATCGCACGGTGCTTTTTGCCAGTCCACGGCGGTCCTCTTCGCAGCGACATTCGCGTCGACCACAAAGCCTTCCCGGCTATCCTAGAGAGCAGTGTATCTTGTAGAGCTGTTGCTTTCCTGTAGTCGTCACTTTGCTCCACCGAATGCTAAGTATGTCCCGCATTTTTGAGGAGGTAGTCAGTACACACGCTAGACTCGAACTCACGTGAAGCTATGCACCTACGATCAGTCGGCTGTTGCGGCTCATCTCGTGCTGCCCCAGTGCCATGTTAACCAGTCCTGTTCAGCAGCATGGGCAGCAAGTCTCAGGCCACACGCAGCACATCCACCTGCCATTGCGCACTCAGTCTGTACGAAGGAAACTTCAAGTCCAGTAGATTTTCAAAACGTTAAACCAAACATACCAGAAGATATCCATCCTGCTGCGCTCTACGGTCCACAGCTGGGAATGATTAACGTGACTGCTGCTGCTACGCGTGCCAAGCACTTGAGTCATGTAGACTTGTCCATACAAGCAACAAAGCCGCTGCCTGGTATACAAAACCCAAGAGAGGCGCAATCGTAAAAGGGATTGCGGCACCTGAGACCTTCAAAGCTGACCGCACAATCTCGACCACAGACCTCCATGGGGAATGTCGTGACGCATTTGAAGCGGCCTTCACGACTTGCTCTGCTACTAGTGGCTTTGTATATAAGCAAACAGACTTTTGGACGCAGTCTCCTCTTTGTGATCATGCGCTGGCACTTGAATCGCGCAGCTGAGACCCCGAGACTCGTGTACCGAGCAACACCTGCCAATAAGCAGATTTTGGCGCATTGCCCCACCATCAGTACGTTGAAACGCTGTTTATACCAGTGATTTGTGTCTTAATTAACAGTTGTGTATTATTTTTACAGCGAAGAACAAGTATTATCCACCGTGGAGACTGTTTAATGGACACTTGCAAACCATCCGCTTTGCGTACGATGAAAGTGGACCACTCATTGACTACAAACGGCAATTGTTGGACCTACCTGATGGAGGAGTAGTATCTCTAGATTGGGCGCTTCTTCCCGGACAAAAGTCCGCTCTTGCCGCAGAGGACAGTGTGTCCACCACCAATGCAATTTCAATGTCGTGGATTGAAGGGGTGGACCCTACTCGACGTACAGTGATTCTGCTGCCTGGACTAACCGGTGGCAGTCCGGAGGTCTACATCCGCAGGACGATCGCCCGACTGCATGAGTTGGGCTGGCAGTGTGTGGTGCTCAATGCTCGTGGATGTGCCAACACGCCCGTGAGAACGGCCCAACTGTTCTGCAGCGCCTACACAGACGATCTACGGTTCGTCTTGCAGCAGCTTGGCAAAAATATAAGTTTGCGCAAGAAGCTTTTGTTGGCGTGGGCTTCTCCATGGGCTCCAATGTGCTGGTGAAGTATTTGGGTGAGGAGGGCGATCGGACACCGTTGACAGGCGCCATCTCTGTGGGGAACCCGTTCGACTTGGCCAAGTGCTCGGCCAACTTCGGCGGTTCGCTGTTCAATCGTCTGACGTATGACAAGGCTCTGAATCGCAATCTCCGCGAGCTTTTCTTCAACAAGGTATAGCGAATTGAATGGTGCATTTTCCGAGGTTGAAGAACTAACTCGTTTTTGTGGTGTACTGCTACCCCAGTGCAATGCGGCAGTGCAATTTGAAGGCTATCCTGGCGTTGATCTGCAAGCTGTCAAGGACACTCGCACTGTTCGAGATTTCGACGATACGCTCACCAAGTTTGTGTTTAAATACGACACCGTGGATGACTACTACAACGATGCAGGATCCGTGAAAAAACTGCGTACCGTGCAGGTGCCGCTGCTCTGTATAAATGCTGAGGACGACCCGATCAGCATCAGCTCAGCTTTGCCCACGGACTCCGAGGTGGAGGCAAGCCCAAACGTTATCCTGTGTACGACCAAGTCTGGTGGTCACTTGGCATTCTATGAGAGCTCATTGAAAAGTGACGAGAACGATAAGGCAGGGGAGAGGGATGCGAGTATGTGGACCGTCAACCCCATTGCCGAGTTTGCAGAAGCCGTACGTCTGAGCAAGTTGGAAGCAGCGTAACTGTGTTTTAATGGGAAGTTAGCTGCCATAATCAGTCTATTGTAGAAGATAGCAGCATAAAGCCCTACGAGGCAATAATGAAAGCATTCCAAAAGCGATTTCACCTCCGGTATTGTGGCAGTGCTTCAGGTGAGATGCGGCAACAGCACCACATCAAGCTGTGCTATTTGTGACTCGAGGGGCTAACTCAAAGACACTATCGTTCGGAACAACCTTGCTCGATGACACCGTCGGGTACGCAACCAGTGTCCACTCTGTATTCGTAGTCGAGATGAAGTAAGGCAATGCTCCGACCCAGTGGCCGTAGGAAATCGTCCACGCGAATGTAGTCACACTCGACTCCGAACTGCTGGTAGTCGATCCAGAGGTGCTGGTAGTCGATCCCGAGGAGCTATCGACAGCAGTCTGCACTACTGCGATGTCATCGTACTGAATTAACGTGCGAAGTGCCGCCGCCAACGACACCGGGTCAGCAGCACTTATCGCCGTTACCTTGACACTATCTCGTGTGAGAACTAGCGGGACTTTCAGCTCGCTCAGGCTTGACGTTGATCCGGAATAAATAAGGCGTTGCAGCTTTTGTGCTGGTGAAACACTCCATTTACCGACTGTTGTGTAGGTCACTCCCAATGTGGTAGACGACGACGAGAGCATTGGTGCAAGCACGACTGGGCATGCGGTACGGCTGTAGCACGCACTGGCATTCACGAGTTTACGCCAAGATGCACCACTTACATCCACACTCGATACGCCATCGATGGTAGTAGCCGGGAGACAAGAGCTCACGCCCGGTTCAACTGAGAGTCGCTGACCCACTACGTCTCCTCGAACTAGCTGCAGTATAGCATTAGAAAGCGACACTGACGTCGATGAAGCAGCAGCATTCGTCTCCGTGGTGGTAGTTCCGTTAGTGCTGGTGCTGGTACTGCTTACTTTATACTGCAAAATACAGTCAGCCATTGCTGCGCACTTGGCATCACGGAGGCAAACATCTAGAGCTAGTCGCTTGCATTCAGCACAGACCTTCACCTGAACTTGATCTGTTGTGCTCGCATAAGGAGTAGGCCCACTGGCAGAGTCGAGACGGAGATGGATACTTGGTGTTGAGACGGTCGTGATCGTGGCACCGATAGCTACTCCTTGCGTATCACTGCTAACAGACATTAGAGCAGGCATCGGACCAACGAGGCCAGCGTAAAAGAGGCCGACAGACGTGGCCCCCACGGCATTCGAGGCTACGTCGGCCTTCACAGCACCCAAATACTTTGCAAAGTGCATGATCGTGCAATTTTGGTCTCCAGTGACGAAGCCGTCGCGTTGCTCCACACTGGCAGGTAGCAGACCACTTTACCTCCGATGCTTAGGGAGATATTTACAGGTGTGCTCGTCGGGAGTGGGAAGTTTGTGATCCCAGATACTGGTTCCAAGTGGGTCTGGCCCTGGCCGCTCTCCCACACAAGTTTGCTTCCCGTTGGGACTATAATACTGCTGCTGGGTGATGGAAACGCACAGAAGCGTTGCAGTTGACATCGTATAGCACTCGTAAAGAGCATGAGAGAGTTCACATCCACCGTTGATGTTGTTGATCCACTTAGACACTTGTTGAAAATCGGGTACAAGTCATCTGTCTTGCTGAGCGTCGATGTCGCGTTCACCAGCTGCGAAATTGGGCTCTGGATCGCTGTAAGGACACACGTCTTCAGAGCAGCACACCCTGCCTCATTCGTACACCAATCGGAGAGCTGTTGGCAATGAGCACAATTGTCAGCACTTTTCTCTGTTACTGTGGCGACACCAAGCTCAAGAAAAAGCAGCAGCTTGCTGGGCTTATCGGTAGTTCCATTACGTAATAGACGACTCTGATGGCGCACCACGACATTAACAGGATTCACTGAGCTGCTATTTGAACTGGTCGAATTGCCAGCGGCACGTGCTATGCTTGTGACCGTTGATTCAGCATCACCTGATGCGTGCAGCGTCACTGCGACCTCGACTTTCACGAGTGTGACATTGTCATCCGCGCTACGGAGGTAAAACGCCATGTCCAGGTGTTCTGGAGTGGCACCTTGCAACGTCCACAGTGGCGTCGACGTATTGCCTATTTTCACGATGGGAGCTGATGGCAACAATGGCGACGACGGTAGTATCGATGAAGACGATGAAGAAGACACTGTAGATGTATCTGCGACGAAGAATGGTGTGGATGGAAAGAGATTCCACGAGAGTGACTCTATGGACTCAGCACGCTCCAGCCAGAACTCCTGTGTCAGTGTGTTTGACCAGTAGACTGTCGTGGCGAAGTCCCCACTAATATCCAACTTGTCCATGGTAATGTCCGTAGGATACGACACATTCTGCGGTAGTGCCGCGAGATATCCCGCTGGGTCGTACAAAAACGCTGCTGCTTGCGGCGAAGAACATTCAACGCATCTTCAGATACTGCAGAAAGCAGTGTTGCCGTATCATTCGTAGCAGTGGCCGGAAGTGCTGGGTTTCCATCGGGAAACGTGTTAACACGGAGAGACTGAAAACATACTGGAACAGCGTCGCGGCGAAAGGCTGTGACGATGCAAGCAAATTAGAGCTCATTGCAGTCACCAGCTCAGCTGAGGGAAGATAGAATCCAGGAACATGGACGGCCTAGTCGTACCTGCACTATCTCCAGTAACAAGACGCCTTAGATCCCCATACATTAGAGGTTGGCTACAGCTTCACGCGCCAGCATTGAAGTGTCTGCGGTAGGAGGTAGCACTAGAAAAAATTCTGGTTCACCCGTAGTGTCGAGTCGGCAACTGCTGGGCCAGCCGATACAACATAACTCATGTTGAAACCTCCACCCAGGTCACCAAGGAATCTCCCACACCATGCCGCACTTGGAACACGACACTCTCAGCAAGACTCGTCGGATTGTTCACGATTGAGAAGCGCACAGTGAATGCCAAGAATGCCGACTTCGGTGCCGCTGTTGTACGAATTGCTGGGAAGTTCGGCGCACTTTTGTAGACTGCCAGAACCCCGGCGTTGGAAAGTGTTTGACAAGTCACACTACCGCTTTGAAACGAGGAGACAACTTTCCACAGCGGGTCCAAGTTATCAGTGCTGATCGTTGATCCATCGGCACCAACAGAGGTCGTAGCATTGAGGATTGCAGCTTGTAATTGCTGCCCCAAAGCTGTTGCAAGACCAGTTGCATTGAGAGCCGCTGGCGCCATGGTCGTATTGAAGGCCAAGGTGGGGTCTCCAATAAGGAAGAGCACTTCGAACGACGTCCTGCCGGTGATAATTAACGAGCTGTTGCGTACGCTCACCACCTTAACAGCCTCCGTTGTGTAAAAACTCTTGATGCCAGTGACGAGAGGCGATTCCGCCAGCGAAACCTCCAGGAGACTTGCATTCGACCAGCTGAGCTGCACGAACGCTGGCGACGCACCCGCCCATGAATCGTTCGTAGCTTGGGCCGTTACCGACGACCAGGTCGACACCACGAAGGACACGAACCAAAATGTCCAGGTCAAGCTGCTCACCATTTTGGGACACCGGAATCGAATTGAGAACTGCAGCAAAGCGTCGCGAATGATGAGCGATCTTGTGAAGCGGTGCAGTAGCGACGGATAAATGGAGGTTGCACCCGCCCAAACACGACAAACCAACACATTTATTAACTTATTGCTCTGCTCAAAATTCATTAGATACAGCAGGGGAGTCCAATCTCCCTACGGGTTGCTGTCCCCTCTGCTCTTCCTTCCTGAGGGAAGAACTTATCTGCGTGTTTGTTTCGCCTCACCTTGGCTGCTTCCAGACGACAGGTTGCTGGGCTCGCGAAGGTCGTTGTCGGTGTAGTTGTCGCCTCCTAGCACCGGGGTTGAAATATACGTGAACGTGTCGAACATGTCCAAGTCGATAGTGTAGCGTCCAGTTTCGCTTAAACGCACGTCGGGCGCGGCGATGGCGGCCTCCTTTTCTGTAGACTCAGGTGCGTTGTACTCTGTTTTGCTGGCCTTACTGGCTTTGCTGCTACTGCTGAGGTCTCTCGCTGACCCCAAAAATGAACTGGAGAAAGATCGGTGCCAGTCCACCAGCACAGGCTCTATCATATTCAGCATAGACTGGCGCTGCCGGCGGGTATCTTCCGGACGATCGGCACTCAGGCGGCGGTTGTGGTATTCATGTTCAGTGACAATATCATCAAGCTGATCCAGGTCGTCAATGCGTAGGGTATCGCATCGATCTTCGATGCTAACGCTACCGCCTCGCGTTTGCTTTGCATCCATGCTGATACTGCGAGCCTGGAGCTTGGAAATTGCAGAGCGAGACAGCGCGTGCTTGTCGTCTCCAGCGGTAATTGACCGTGCTGGTTGCCTAACCTTTCGCCCTAAATGGCGCACCGTATGCGTCTGCCAAAACCCTGAAGAAGATGATGACGACGAGGAATCTGCTGGCGAGTGCATCATTGCCAACGCAGCAGAAGCTGGAGAGTAGAGCACTGGAGGGGCAACCACGCCATTCGTTGAGCCCCTACCGAACGGGGACTCTGGTGACGCGTGATCATCTTCTGAGGACTCGTTTACCTTGTCAAACAACTCGACTTTATGGGGATATGTAGGAGCATTCGCTTTACTGTGCCCACGAGATCTTGGCAACTCCACGACGGGCTCACCACCATCGAGGGCTTGAATCGCCTTGTTTCCTCCGTACCATGGTGTGTCAATATCACGGCCACGGGTCTCTGCGCCCATGAACATTATTACAGGAAGAAGCACAATCGAAACTCCACCACATACAGCAAGCATCACGCGTTCGTCATGCCATGTCCACGCGGCGTCGCCCATAACCCGACGCAAGACGAGGTAGACTCCAGTAAACATCCCCAGATGACCCCAAGCAGCAGCACACGAGATCCCTAACGCTCTTGTGAGCAGAGGGAATTGTTCACCCGTGAATGTAATCATAGCGCCGATGGTGCCACCTGTAGTCAACACCATTATTCCCAGCGCTAACGATATACTCGACCATTCTCCATCTTCTTCCAGTAACCACGCCGACACGATCATAACAACGCCACCGCATAACACGAACGTCGCCAACGTCGCTCGTCGACCTATCGTCTCCACGATCAAAGCTGCAATGAGTAGCCCAGGAAAGACCATCGCGGACCAAAACAACTGATCCCCAATCCCGAAATCTGTTCCTATCGCGTTCACCTTGATGAACGTACCAGCCATCATCAGTGTCGTCACAATGGATGCGCTCAAGCTCACAAACTCCGCAAACCAGAAGAACCAACTGAGCGCTGTCCGTACAGCCAACGGTCCAGATAATAATACCACAACTCGACGTCGAAGTAATCTCAAGAAAGAGACCCCTGCAGTTGGGGTCAGCCCATCGTTGGGGGTTCCTGGTTCCATTTGAGACGCTGGTGTACACACTTCAAGTTGATACTGGCGTTGAACCTGACTATGTCTTCTGGCAGAGGCTCGTAGACTTTGACTCCGAGCATTGGCGGCTCCAGGGCCCACGATATTGTTGAGGCTGGTATTTGCTCGGGACATCTGAAATGATGCATACGCCGGGATTTCATTGTCATAGTTGCCATCGCGGAGGCGACGGCGATTCGCCTCTAGCTCTATCTCAAAGTCCGAATCCGAGCTGCTGTCTTCCAAATACCTGTCATAGCTAACTTGTGGACGTTGGGACGGCGGCTCATATAAACTCGAGGGACGGTCACCCGAGCCTGTCGATTGATTCCGTGAGCGATCTCGATCTTGTCCAAAACCTGTAGTGCTTCCACCGCGCGTCCGACACTGGCAAGATACTTGGGCGACTCGTCCAGAGCCAAATACAGCACTGCAAGGAAAAGCACGGCCATGGCACTCAGCACGCCGTACGCCGCTCTCCATCCCAGTCCTCCTTCCCCCAGCGCCGCACTCACCAGTTGTCCATAGCCCACACCTCCAAACACTCCAAGACCTGCACTTGACACCGTCAAGACCGTTATCCTTCCTCTCGTTCTTGTCGGCGTGTACTCCAGTGCAATGGTCGCCAGCAGTGCTAGTTGTCCTCCAATGCCGATCCCTGCCAGCAACCTCAGTGTCACAAAGGACGCGTAATTCCATGCCCCAGCAGTCAGTGCGTTGGCCACGATCCAGAAACTTAGAGCCGACAGTAACACTGGTCGTCGTCCGAAATGGTCCGCACAGACTCCAAAGAGGATACAGCCCACAGCTCCCCCAGGAAGTACACGCCTAGCAGCAGTATCACCTGAGCTGTACTGGTCAGTACAATGTCCTCTTGAGCTGCTGGAAGTGCGTAGAGGAAGGTAAAGATGCCGACCATGGCCAGCAGCCAACCCGTTCCCAATAGCAGAATGAGGCGAATGTAGAAGGCTGTGAGCCCCAAACAACGTGCCCAGGACCCTAGAAACGTCTGTCGCCGACTGGTACTGAGAGTTCCGCCTCCTGACGTGGCTAAAGGTGCGTTTTGGGTCTGGAATCGGCCTGTGCGAGTGATGGAGTCCACATAGGGAGAAGCTTGGAGCGAACTCAGCAGATACTGGGAGTGTTCGTCGTACGTGAGCGCGTCTAGGCGTTGACGGACGTGGACCAAGAGGTCCTCGGCCCCTGCCATAGCGAGCAAGAGTCCAGGGTAGGCTCAGAGACACACAGAGAGAGTGATGGCGAGGCGGTGGAGGAGCGGAAGGCTGGAGCCAGAGCGTATCAAAATAAGGTGAACCCGAATTAGGAAATGAGGACAACCCAAATGAAGACGGTCATGTCAAATTACTTGGCATTTGTAAGAATGATATGAGTAGAAAAGGACAACTTGCCCAATAGGAGAATAGGGGAACACCGAAACTAACAAAAATGACCCGGTTATGCGAATACACGCTGGGTGATCCATCACCTCGGGTGACTGATCCCGCGGTTTTTACACCAATGAATGATTTTAGATGAGATCATTTCAGCCAATTAGAGTGATATTTGGCCCATCGAAACCACACAGCTGTGACGGGTGGGACCAGTGGTCAACGCGAATCGATGACTAGCAGCCGCGAAGCGATACATGTAGAGGCTCGGCGAAAGCGTGCACAATGCCATGAAGGTGTCCGCATAAGGCAGCAAATCACCTCATGCAAAATATCCATACTGGTTTCCCACGGATCACTTGGTGGCAACAGTTGATTCACCTCAATCTGATCATCCACCCCGAACTTCCCACACCTACAACCTATGAACGAAGTACTGCTAGGCTAGCGGTGCTAATAACCAAATGGAATCCTGGTACACAGCTGCGTAGATTGGTTTGGATCAGTGTCGCGGCTACAATCGGAGGTCAACAACACATACGTAATTGTTTCTCTCGCTGGCACAACCTCTTACATCTGGCCACTGAAGTTGGCGGCATCCCCGTATGAATCACCGTGCTCCACTTGGAAGTGATCTTGCGTCGCGTGGAGAAGAACTCGACGCACCCGTCGCCCGTGATATCCATATCACCAAACTTGCTCTTCGTGCCGTACATCCCGCCGAAGCTGAACGGCTCGCGCGGCACGGAATCCCGATGTTGACGCCGATCATTCCGGCACGAAATCGCGACTGGAAATATTCGGCGTAGGCGCCATTTGACGTGTAGATGCACGCCGCGTTTCCATAGTCGTTGCCATTCTCGATCTGCAACGCCTCGTCGAACGATTTCACACAGTACACAGACAGCACCGGGCCAAAGATTTCATCCTTCAGCGCAGCATCGTTAGCATTGGTGTGCAGCAGCACCGTCGGCCCGACCCAATACCCATTGGACTCCTTGGCCCATGATCGACCGTCCACCAGCACCTTGACGCCAGTAGCCTCAGCTTCGTTGATGTACTTGAGGACGCGTTGCTTCGAAGCTTCATCGATGAGGGCGCCGACTTGGCCGGCTTCTGTCCCGCTGGCTAGCTCCTTGGATTTTTGAACGACCATGTCGAGCAGCGACGAGCAGTCCCCCACGAGCAACAGCACCGATGCAGCCATACACCTCTGTCCTGCACAGCCTGCGTACGACGCGACAATGTCCTGGAGGCGACATCGTCGTCCGCATCTGGGAGAGCCACCAAATGATTCTTAGCCCCTCCAAGTGCAAGCACACGCTTGTCGATCGCTCGGCATCGACGAGCAACGAGCTGCGCCACGCGACTGGAGCCCACGAACGTGACCGCTGCAACATCGGGATGGTCACACAAACTCGTCACAGGGTCTGCCGTTCCGTTGACGATCTACAACGACCAACAGTTTAGCCGAAAATTTGAGAACGTAGCCGCCTCAAAACCAACTTACCTGGAAAACACCCTTCGGCACACCAGCTTTTAGCAGCAGCTCCGCTACTCGAGCCATCGTAAGTGGCACCTGCACATGTAGAATAAAAATACGTTTAGAAGCACTCCCAATCAGCTTAAAATGCCTCTAGTATCTCACCTTCTCTGAGGGTTTCAAGATGACACAATTGCCCATCGTCAATGCAATGGGGATGGTCCACATGGGGACCATAATGGGGAAATTAAAGGGCACAATGCACGCCACAACCCCCAGAGGGTCCCGCATTTCTTGGCATGTGATGCCACGCGACACCAGCAGAGTCCGTCCCTGCACCAGTTGCGGCAGACTGCAGGCGTACTCCACGGTCTCGTTGCCCTTCAGTACACTGGCCAGCGCCTCCGTGCGGTTCTTGCCGTTCTCCTGCACCACAATCTCCGCCAATTCGTCCTGGTGTTTCACCAGCAGAGCGTGGAACTTGAGCATGATGGCTGCTCGGGTCTTGACGGTGGTCTGGCGCCACTCTTTGAAGGCATCTTGAGCACATTGTACTGCCGTCTCTACGTCTTCAGCGGTGGAGAGTGCGCATTTGCCGATCACTTGACCAGTGGAGGGGCTGAGGACGTCCAGATATTGGTTGCCAGAGGGTGAGACGAACGATCCGTCGATGAGGTTTTGGGCTGTCAAGGTACCCACTTTCTGTCTGAGGGATACACAGGAGGAGGTTAAGGGGGGATACTAGAGATAGCGGGGTTAAAGCTTACTTCTTGGTCGGAGACTCGGACATCTTAGCTACAGGTTGGAGAATGATACATAAGAGAGATCTTTTTCTGGTTAAGAACTTCAACTTGCATAAAATATAACTGGTTTTTTTGGAATTCAGGTGGGTTATTTGTTTTTGAAGGGCGATTTGGAGACAGAACTGTTGAGTGAGCTCTGAGAATTGATATACACATGCATCATAAGAGGTAATTCCGACGACAAGTATGATTGTGGGTGGGGAAATCTCAGAGCCTCTCTAGTGGCGTGCAACCATTGCCACGTGGTCATGACCAGGGTCTAATATATTATGTTATGGGATATGGATATCCATCGGGCGGATGGTCTGAGTGTTGGGCTCAAAGCAGGGCATCTTGACGGCGGCGTGCATGTATCCTCTACGATAACGTAAACATTTTTGAGTCTGGACCACGTCATTGGAGAGCGTCACAGGAGGATCGAGGGGTGTATCATATCTGTAGTGAGGTGGTCTCCGCTCACCCTCGACACTCTGCTTGGTGCATTTAAACTCATTTCTGAAAAAACATGTCTGCCCAAACAGAGATCTCAGCGACCCCAACGAGTACATTAGCAGTGTCGCTATGCGTATTGGCCCTGGTGCCCAAACTACTGTCCCTGGTAGCCACAGCGCACTATAAACTCACGGCGGAGCGACCGCGACTCGTGTACAAAGCTACAGCCAAGAACGAACGTCTGCTGGACAAATGCGACCATCTCGTGAGGAAGAAATTCTACCCATTGTGGTATCTCTTCAACGGACACTTCCAGACGCTGCAGTTGTCTTGGGCCAACGAGATGGATCCGATGCCTGCAATTGCGTACGAGCGGCAGTTGCTAGACATGCCTGACGGTGGTGTAGTGTCATTGGACTGGGCGCTTGTATCATCGGAGAAGGAGACGCCACTGGAGCAACGTATTGACCGGAGCAAGAAGACAGCCCTGGTACTACCAGGTTTGACTGGTGGAAGCAGTGAGCATTATATTCGCAGCGCTGTCGAACGGCTGAACGCACTTGGGTGGCAATGTGTGGTGCTAAACTCACGTGGATGCCAGAACACTCCATTGAGGACACCCCAACTATTCTGCATTGCATACACAGACGACTTGCGCTATGTGGCGCAGTATCTCTCGGACAAGTACGACTTTGCGAGTCAAGCTTTCGTTGGACTCGGGTTTTCAATGGGTTCGAACGTGTTGGTGAAGTATTTAGGTGAAGAAGGCGATCAAGTCAAACTGACAGCTGCGATATCAGTAGGGAACCCGTTCGATATGCCCAAGTGCTCGGAGAACATCGAAGGTCCACTGTTCAACCGTCTGACGTACAGTCGAGTCCTCAGTGCAGGCCTCCGCGACCTCTTTTTCAACCGCAGCAATGCGCACGAAATGTTTCGCGACTACCCGGGCATTGACATCGAGGCGCTCAAGACGGTCAAGTCTGTATCAGAGTTCGACGAGCTCTTCACGATCAAGCACTTCAACTACAAGAGTGTGGACGAGTTCTACCTTGACGGATCTTGCGTCACGCGATTGCCCAAGGTCACAGTTCCTCTTCTGTGCTTAAACGCTGAAGACGACCCTATCAGCGTTGCTACATCACTGCCGAGTCGTGAAGTGGTGGAAGCCAACCCGAATGTGATCTTGTGCACCACCAAGAGCGGTGGACACCTCGCCTTCTACGAAGGAGACAACGGCGATGAGCCTCCACAGAACATCAAAATCAAATTGCGTCCGTGGTCTGCTAAAGTCATCGGCGAGTTCGCAGAGAGCATTCTACAGTGCAAGTAAATCCTACACTTTTATCACCATTGTTCTCAAGCCCAGTTAGCAGCCGCTACTCATAGCCTACGAAGGATCACGGTAGCTGCGATGAATAATACCGAAGTTTGAAGGGTGACTTGGTCGCTATGAGGCGCTCTTGTCTTGGCAAAAGCAGTCTTCACAATCTAATTTGCTTCGAGGTATAGACCCTGAGCACAAGCTACACTCCAGAACTCAGCCCGCGACCCATCGACTACTCGACTTGCCGGCCAGTGACCTGAAGCAAATACGAGGGCCCATCGGAAGGGTGGCGGAGCCAGAAGCCCTCCTGATCGTCGCCGAACCATTGCACTCCTTGTGGCACCGTAGAAACTCTCTTCGAGCGGTGCTGCGATGGGGTACTCACGACTCATGGCATACTTCACTAACAGTGACAATCTTGGTATGACTGTGAATCGCGACGAGAACGCGTCCTGGAACAAGTTGCTTCTACTGCAGGAGAAACTGCAGGCTGTCGCCGTCAGCTGCCTGTATTGTGTCCAAGGGTGTACTAGTAGTTTATACTATGGTAAGAGGTTGTCGTTCAAGTGTCCTGCGTGTGCCTAGCGTGTGCAGGTGGCATTAGGATAGCTAGTAAGCTCTGGCACCGATGGAATCGATCACTGCTAATGGTTAAATCCTACACTGTAGACGAATTGACCCCGTCAAGCACCGTAATTATCTTATCAGCCAATCAAATACTTTCCTCTCCAATTTCATCCAATCATATTGCTTCAAATATGCTTCAAATACAAGCCTGTCATTGTGCGGCGGCCAGTCAAAGTCTCACTGCCAAAGCGCCAGGTATGCTTACCGTCCCCTGTCTTCATGGCGCTATATACACCTCCCCAAACTTCCATCTCTTAACCCACACAACCCCTTCTTCTAACCCTTTGTCTTCCCTATCTCTCCATAATTTTTGCAGACTGATCCGCCCACTTCTTTTAAAGTTATCACGATATTAACATGTCTGTCGCAGTCAAAGGTGTGGTCCGACTCCGTGTGCTGGCAGGCAAAGCCAGTCCGTCTCCAGCTATCGGTCAGGCTCTGGGTCCTCTGGGTGTTAACATGATGGAGTTCTGCAAGGCCTTCAACGAACGCACGTCCAAGATAGTGGAGAACGTCCCCGTGCCTGTGGTGCTCACGGCCTACACGGACCGCACGTTCAACTTTGCCACCAAGACGCCACCAACCTCGTGGTTCCTCAAGAAAGCGGCGGGCATTTCGTCTGGATCGGCCACGCCCGGACAGGCAGTGGTGGGCTCTGTGAGTCTACGTCAGATCTACGAGATCGCCAAGGTGAAGCAGCAGGACGAGATGGTGGACTACATCGACCTGCAGTCCATCTGCAAGACCCTCATCGGCTCGGCCAAGTCCATGGGTCTCGACGTCGTGCCGTAAAGTGGACTACGGCAACGTGACAGGAGTCCAAGATGACAAAGTTAGAAAAAACATTCGAGAATCTTCACGCACTTTTCCTTTTTTACTGCAGATTGTTGTGGGCTGAGGCCCCGAGATGAAGCTCGAAAGATGTTGCCATGCTTGCCTTCGCAGCACTCTTCGAGTTCCTACAGTCTTGTTTTCTTTTATGCTGATACACATGTTACAATGGAGCAACGGTAGCTCCGTCGTGGTGAAGATATGCTGCACACTTGGGACAGAATAATGACCACTTTGGGTCGATGAGTACCTTGCGAAGTTTGATGATGCCTCCGCAAAGCCGTCAGGTTCTTTGTTGTATCTGCTGATCCGGGCTCGTACGTAGTAGTAATGGAGCAAAGGAACAGTCGCGTCGTTGACGCACCAGCGTCTACCTGTGGATGTCTGGTATGGATATTGATTCGCGCTTGATCGCCTTCGCTCCTATTCGCCCAACTCCATCTTGATGTCGCTCTCTCGGAAGACAGACGTACGTCGTGAGCCCATGATGTCGCTGCCCATATAACTAAAGTCGTCGAAGTGCATCGCCATAATACCCGATCCTGTTGAAGAACCCAATACGCTCACTACTGGTGAGTCCGCCACTTCTTGCTGCTTGAAAATGTTTGGCACGTAGTGTAAGTTCGCGTTAAGCGTCGCGCTGCTTGTGCGTGTTCGACTACCGCTAAGCTCCTTCGACACGGGCTTGAAAGGCGGGTCCACCCGGCGATTCAAGAGAGCATCCCAGTCCACACCTTCAAACCAGGGGTGTCCCATGATCTCCAGAGCGCCGTCGGCACCGCATCCCATTCGTTGCCGCGGATTCTTCACTAGTAGCCGCTGTAGGAAATCCGTCGCTGTAGGCGAGAAATGTTCAGGAGGATATGCCGGTTCTTTGCTCAAAATGTTTTGGAACATTTGACGCCGATTCTTATCCCAGAAGGGTGTGTGGCCTTGAATCATTTCGTACACCAAGACGCCGTAGCTCCACCAGTCCACCGTGTTGCCATATGACGTGGCATTGCGTTGACTGCAAAGTAGTTCTGGTGCCAAGTACTCGGGTGTACCCACGAAAGTCGAACCTTCATCATCCTCTTTGGACAAACCAAAGTCCGTGATAGCAACGTGGCCTTCGTTGTCCATCAAGATATTCTCCAGCTTCAAGTCTCTGTACATGATGTGCATATGATGCAAATGCGCCAGCGACATGACCAACTCCGCCGCGTAAAAGCAAGCTCGTTGCTCCGTGAATCGCTTTTCTTTACGCAAATGCACAAACAACGATCCACCGGAATAATAGTCCATGACCAAGTACAGCTTCTGGTGATTCTGGAACGCATATCTCAACCGCACCACAAACGGGTGCTCCACATGCTTCAAAATCCGCTGCTCCGACTTGGTGTGCTCCACTTGTTTCTTCTTGAACACATCTTGTTTCCTCAACACTTTCATCGCGTACACTCGTCCAGCATTCCGTCCATGTTTTTCTTCGCCAAAAACACTTTTCCGTACGCTCCTTTACCCACCACTGAAAGTAAATCAAAGTCGTTCACACTCATCGAAGTGGAGATGACCATACTGCGTCTCGAACTGCGCGTGCTATTGGAGCGACTGCCCATATGGTTCCCTTGAGCAGCAGAATGTCCCTCTTCTTCCTCGTAAATCTCAGCATCTTCCATATGTTCCTGTAGATGAGGTGCTGACGACATTGCAGCAGCTCCAGCATAGGCGTATTGAGATAATCGACTCATTTCATCCATGAGTTCGTCCTCTGCCGGTTCATCCGGCATGGAGCCCCGTGCACTGTCAAAGAAGGCAAAGACCGTGTCCATACTGGCAGCAATTGTCCAGGCCGTATTTGAGGATTTCTGCTCCGCTGGTGAAGTGGGCTCTCCGGCAGATAAACTCAAACAGCCTAATTGAGTGCAATCTTGTAATTGAGTCCCCGGGCTCTCCTTGGCTCGTTGCCAATTAATGGCCCTGGTCCCCAATAAACCTCGCACTTCTTGAGTATCGTCAGGTTCGACCCGATGACTCGACTCAATGAAGGCGATGGCAGCTAACTTGGAACGGAGCTCTGGTTGAGTGCAAACCAGATGTTTTGTGAGGGACCCACCACGGCCGTAAGCAGCTACGTAGACTTGGGAGCAGGAAGCTCGAACTCCGTATTGCTCCCATACATAACGGACGTGAAGCTCCGGAGTACTGGAATACGGGATAGGGATTTTTCACCACTACCCACACTCACAGTGTTTGTACTGGGGTTCATTACCACCACACCATAACCTTTAGAGAGTGCCGTATGCAGGTAAGGTAACCTAAAATGCAGCATAACAATAAGCCACATAAGTAAGGTAAACATTTTATCTAACCGATCGACGCGGTTAGAACTTACATGGAACCGGAGCGGTATTGGTTCGGGTTTTCTGTTGCCTCGAGCACAAGTGAACGACTCCAAATGCCTGGCTGGATGCCATTTCCACTAACGATGACGAGCAAAGACGGCGACAAATGTGCCAGTTGGCACTTAAGAAGATGCTGCAACGAGCCTCGCTGTCTGGGGACGGGATACATGTCTCCACGAAGCCCAACTGCACCATTTTCTGCTGCTCCTCGAGCACGATCTGGTGTAATAATGCCTCCATCTTCCCCGTTCGTCGTCTCGAGGGTGCTATAGTTTAGGTTTCGGCACGGTTAGGTTCATTTAAAATCTCATCGGTTAGACACGACAGGTTAGTTGAACCTTACCATGGTAGTGTTCTTTCTGTTTGTGCGCAATCTGCTGCTGGAAGCGTTTCTTGTGTCTAAAGTGTCTAACGCTAGCGCTGTGATGGCTTGATGCGATCGCGGCCCTGCAGAGAATGGGAGGATTCTGGTCGGTGCGTCTTGCTTTTAAGTCCCGTCTCTACACCTTTTCGGGAAGACGGTCAGCAGCTGGGTTAAAATGAGTTTTCACCAATCAGAATCGAAGAAAATAACACATGGCTACATTCCTATCACGTTTAAAGTCAACTTCAACTTATCCAAAAACATTGCGTCCGTTACGTCAAATTTCACAATGGCGTCGCAATTGCTGCTAAGTGCCGCGATATCGAGCGATGGACAAGTGCAAGAAGCTCCATACACGCTCCTATGTATTGCTGTAGCGGTTGAGAGAGTGAATAGAGAAATCTTACTGCCACAATCTGCAGAGATTAATGGCGTCAGTGCAATCTATCAGGAAGAAAGTGCCGTCCATCCATTTGAACGCCTGCTGTTGGCAGCAAACGAGTTCAGTCTGCATAGGACCGCCACGTTGGACAAGCACGGCATAAAGAACAGATCGAGGCATTTAGCGTCGTCAGTTGAGGCTCTGAATAGGTTAACACAAGCAGAGACCGACCTACTGCGGCTGCTGAGTTCAACACCACGGCTTGAGACTAAGAGCAGACTTGCGAAGCAGATTGAAGATCTGAAGAAGACGAAAACTCGCGAGTTGACGGGCGTTTCGCTTCCGAGGCATCTGCAGATCATGACAATTGAGGAGGATCAACTGGAATTTCGTCGTGACATGCATGGCGTTGCTTTGGCTTGGGGTACGATTACTGTCTATCGGGCGCTTTTGACATTGTGTACTGACTGCTTTGTTGGATGTTGTGGCAGGGCGTAACGTACTGGGAGAACGCTATGCTTCTCGTGACAAACCGCTGTGTTTCATGTACAAACATTCAGCGCCTGAGATTTTTCAGCGCATGAAGCGAGTGGTGCGTGCAGATCTAAGCACACGAAATCAACGACGTATTGCAGCTTTAAATGCTAAGGAACGGCAGCGTATAATGGACCTGGAATTGCAGGGTATCCTGTCGCCAGAACAGCAGCTCGAAGCTAAGCTCGATCGATTATTTGCAGGTGCTGCGGCGACATGAAAGGATGTAAGAGGTCAAGTGGTCAACAGCGCTGTAAACTTGTGCTGCTATTGTTGCTACTACTGTTGTCGCTATTGTGAGTTCCCGCTGATTGACTACATACACGCCCTCGACTTAGGGCTACTGAGATGATATTCACGTCACTGCGGTTGACGCGGTGGCACGTTCTAGTATTTACAGAATCTAAGAGAAAAATCATGATCACAACAGAGATGAACGAACTGCAGATCGGAGCAACCAGCTTTCACCAACAATTCAACAAAATTGTGGTCATCAAAAACTTACTGCAATGCCTTCAAACCGTTGTCCTTGAGTAAAGCACGCAAGGAGTATATCGTATGACATTGTTATTCCCTCCACGCTTCAGCAGTAGTGATCTTGCGACTCAAATGCTACGGCGATAATGGTGTTTTCGACTGGCGCCGAGCGTCAGCGTGTCATGCAGAAGTTGCGAATTTCGTAGACGATAATTTTTTGCTATTACCAAACTCACGCTCTCCGGTACGCTCATGAAATTGGTCGGCGTCACATTGAATGGCAAGTCATTTTGAAGCCATGGCTGGGAGTACAATTGCAGCTTCAGCTTAAGTCCTTGATCAGGGGCAAAAAATAGAGTACCACGGGACGGAACGCGATGCATTACAAAACTTCAGACTTGAATTTCTGCTAGCACGACGAGTACACTCGCTTTATGATATCCGATACACCGAATTCAAGATGCGCTGAGTTGCGAGACGACGACAGGAGCGGAGTAACCTGAAGCAAGTATTTCGTAGCGAGCGCTAGCCACTACCGCGATGAATGTCGGCACATTGATCTTTTCTTCAGCAAAGTCGCCCAAGTTGTGCGTTGCTTACACAATCTGAGCTTGATGTTGCAATGACGGCGACCATGAGTCACGATTTTTGCTCTGACCAACGCTCTCAACTATAAGTCGAGCGTTCAAGGCCAATTGGTAAATTCAGGGAGTCTCGACAGCTCTTCAGTCAAGTAAAATATTGACGAGGACCATACTTCGGTCGAAACAATGGTGACGGCTACTTCTAGCACCAAGTGTGGCTTTCAAAGATTCTAGCGATTGGGCTGCAATAGTGTACATTTCTGCCGCCACGCACAAGTTTAATGACACCAACAATGCTTCATCTCTTTATCGACAACACCAGTGTCAATCGCTCCAATGATCCTGGAGTCTGGCGTGTTGTCCGATAAAACTGCTTCGCCCATTGTAAAGCTATGACGGAGCAACAATTTCGCGCTGACGGCGACAAATCAAGTGTATCGCACCGCATAAACCCCGTAATTCAATCAATTCATCAGTGGCGTCTAGAGAATTCACACTTGCGTGGTTTGCACTCCAAAGCATTGCTACGACGAGTGTCCAAACACCTCCGACAACATGCTGGGCGTTATCGTTGTGCTTCTGGACTCTTCGCTGCATTTGAGGACGATCTGGGCGTCAGTATTTAAGCCACGTGAGCATTGCAGTAGTGTAAATGTGCTCGGATTTCAGATTTCGGTTTAGCATGTGTGTGGATAGATCACACAGAAGGCGATCGTATTATGTATTACTTCGAAGTATGTACATCAGTCAGGCATTAATACCAACTGCTGAATAGTCATAGTCATAAGACAATCGAGGCAAATACAGAGCACTTCACCTTGAAGTTGGTCTAGAATATAGTGTCTCGAACATTAATTAGATTCTTATATCCTATAGTAGGTCTGAAATCCTAATCTAGCCACATTCATTTTGGTTGGCCAGTAGTCCGCGTGACAAAAACATTATTTCAGCCACTAATCTGAACACAATATCCCCTTACAAATGCGTATATGCGAAAAAACACAATATACAAAGATTTATATAAATAAGGCATACAAGGTTTTCATCAACTTTCCAGCCAGCCATTGGCGTCAATGGCATCCAATGCCGCCGATCTCCATCAAGCCTCACTTTCTGCTGACTGCTCTGCTTGGAACATCGTTTCGGGTACGCCACCTTAACCTATTAGATAACAGATTCCACCATCCCAATTGCCGAGTGCTAATGTTATTCTGCAACGTTTTGCAATCGGTCACTGTAGCATCTGAGCATCCAGGAGGGAATTGTCACTGTTTCGACTGAATTAGTGACGTCCGTCCCAGAAATGCAGCTCTTCGTGGAGACCCTTCCAGGCTCCCCGCTCACGCTTAGCGTGGCGGCGGATGCCTCGGTATCGTCGGTCATGCAGGCCGTTGAGGACGTGGAGTTCATCCCGAACTTCCGTCTGGTCTGCGCCGGCAAGCAGCTGACGAGCGGTTCGCTCGCTGACTACGCGGTTGGCGAGTGCGACACGCTCAAGATGCTGCTGTCTGTCAACGGTGGCATGCGTGCCAAGTGGCGCAAGAAACGTATGCGTCGTCTTCGCCGTAAACGCCGAAAAATGCGCCAGCGCGCCAGATAAGCTCGTGCACCCGACTGGGCCGTCTCTCTAGGAATGCTGACGATTGATAACGAAGCTCCGATTCTTTTTTAAAGAGTGTTGGTGCAAGTTGAAGACAGTAAGAGTGATGGACAAGTTGAAGCGCGTGCTGACGACGATCGCACACTGAAACAGCAGCAACATTGGAAGTTTTTCTTTGTGGTCCGTTCCACACCCGTTGCAGGACGTCCAGGTCAGGTTAACTAGAACAAAGTAGCTGGTTAAACTGAAATGGAAGAAGAACAACATCCCTGGGATGGATGATGAGGGAAAAATACTGAGCTGCTAAATGTTTTTAAGTGAGGACATTGATATGTGTTGTGCAGCGAGGGAATGGAAGGAATCGCAAGGTCGAAGGACAAATGTTTTCTAAAGTAGCAGGGATGCTGACAATGCATATGTCTTTGGATGAGTTCTTGTTACTTATGGCGATAAACTATCTTTTTTTATCTCCCTGACGAGCTGAAGAGAGAACATTCTTCTATTGATGCATCGCGTTTGTGCAAGTTATTGCCTTTACTGTGCCCGCCTTAATATTTGACGTTCGGGTCATAGTTCAGTGCCCAGGCTGCAAAAGCTGAGGCGGAGGCAGATACCCGTCGGAACAGAGTCTGCGGACGCTCAGTCACGGAGTACACGCGGCTTCTGTTTGCAGCCGACTGTGCAGAGTGTGGCGGACCATTGCCGCGCTCCAAGTCACTCGGGTACTCGTCGTCGTCATCGTTATCGTCGTACTCGTCGTGCACACACTCAGATGCCAATGAATCAAGGTTGACGTTATCCTTGTTGTCCTTACCCTTGTCCTTATCATCATACTTGTCGTATGTGTCCGGCATGACGATCACCAGGTCTTCCTCCCGTGGAGTGGTTGGTCTGTGTCGCGTCGATAATAACGGTGCTTTCCTAGAATCGTGACCGAGGTGGCTGGTTGATAACGGTCCCCTGAAATCGCGGACGCGGAACCTTGACGTGATAGTACAGGCGATAGCACCGAGAGCGCGGGCATACTCGGCTCTGGAGTCGTATCAACAGTCTCGATCTTATAGTCATTCAAAATACGGAAAGCTCGTTTGCGCTGCAGTTTCTCTTCTTCGCGGCGTTCCAGTCGCTGTGCCGGGGTATCGAAAACCCACATGGTTTCACCATTGCTGCTACCACTGTCTAGGTGGGTCCTAGACGATGACCGTTCGTCTTCATTTTCGCTAGGTGCCTCCTCTTCGGGAATTTGCTCAAGCCCGGACCCCTTGGACTTCGACTTTGCCTTGTCCTTTCCGTGATGGCGAAGCTTCATGACAGAGTCCGCGAGAGAATGGAAGACTTCAGAGATATTGAGTCGTAGTGCTTCTCGAATTGATCCAGTTTGATTTTGCTGTTCAGCGCCAGAATTTTCTTTTCACGAAGGCTACACACATGCAGATCCAGATCCGAGTCACAATCACGAGGCTCCGTACTGCTCGTCGTGCTGTCCGCATCTAAAGACTTACGTTGCATTGAAACATCGTCATGATCGTCAATATTTCTTTCGGAGTTTGGTTGCACCTCCTGCGATGTCCCACGGAACGACAAGAAACTCGTTAAGCTACGACGAACACGGTCACGTCGTAGTTCGTCAAGACGCTTCTTCTCATGGTACGCGCGAAGTTTCTCGATCTTCTCCATATGCTTCTCTGCACGCTCCACAAGAACATCCCAACGCTCACGTAGTTGTTCCGATGTGTAGAGCTCGAACTGTGGAGCATAGTAATGCTGCTTTGCCATGAGGTCGTCGAGCACCTGGATGAGATCCCATTTTGGCCCCACACGTTCAATTGCAAGCACCAATAACTCGTCATTGAAGCAGTCACAATGCTTGATGCGCTCAGTGCAATACGGACACAAATCTCTCCAGCCCCAAGTTTTGATAATGAGGTACCACGCGAGGTCCTGAACAAGTCCCATGAGAGACATGCGCATGATCGCAGCTAGAACTCCGAACCACATGAACTTCTTCAGGAAGAGACAACTTCTAAAAGCCCAAATGTAGAATATTGGAGCCTGCGCTAGAGTGAGCAGCACAACCACGAGCATCTGCAGCAAGAACGCAAATCGGAACGAAAAGCCTTTGAGGTCCCCGCCTGAAAGCCTTAGCACGGAAATACTTGCGCCGTTGTCGAAAGATCAACTTAAACAACTCCTTGAATGCGGCCTTGCCTGCCGATGGTAGAATGGAGATCAAGATGGCGTACAGGACCACCGATGTAAAGATCGTGATATCCGTGCCCCAAGAATCACGGAGCATGACGATGATGAATAGTACGTAGAACGTGATGTACAGTGAACACACAACAATGAGTGCCCGTTCGCCACGTGATAGACGTTCATTGCGGTACGGACAGAAGATCCACGTGAAGTAGTTTTCATGGCGCCACCACGTATAGAATGGTTCAAATGGCCGACGAAACTTCTTCCAGCAGCACGGCCCGCACAACTTGGTCTTCGGCACCTTACGGTCCCACGGCATTGGCTGCCAGTAGTCCACCTCGTTCTCCGGTACGTCGAGTTCGCGCGAGTAAATGCGCTCAATGTTCTTACGAAAACTCTCGCAATGGATGATCATCTGGAACACACGCAGCCCAAAAAGTGTGATAATCAGGTATGGTAAGAATAACAGCAAGTAGGCGCCACCGAGCCATCCTGAAGAGCTGCATGCGTCCGGCATCGGGTTCACTGACATGTACGTGACGTTGAAATGTTCCCACGCTGGTTTTTGGCCATCTTCTTCTTCTGGTCCAAGTTGTAGATTGTCTCGCTGGAATACACACTAGTAGGAAGTTGACCCGTCTGGCAGTAGTCGGCAGTGGGGTTCCGTTCCAGGTAGCACGGCTGCACCACAAAGTACATCGTCTCCTTGATCGTGTTGTCGATGTACGTTGGTGGCAAATGAACATACGTCGTGCGCAGCTTGGATCCACAGCTATGTATTCAAAAGGCTCTCCCTTGGTATAATGTTCGTACTCATACTCGTTGAGTAATAGAGCGTTGAAGTACGACGAGTTCGGGTTCACACTGGAGCTCAAACTGTCTGGGCTGGGCGTCTCGATAGTGTACGTTAGATGGAAGTCCACTTCCTCCAAGAAATGGAGATATGTGTAGTCCTGCGTGATCTGCACATTCTGCACCACGAATGCATCCAGGTGTAGCACCTCATTGAGCTGTAGCGATGACAGCGAAATGCCAAGCCACAGAAGAACCCCCAGACCGACTAACAGCCATGCCCAGAATTGCACACAACCGCGCCGCTTGCTGTATCTGGTCCCTATGAACCCTGTCCAGAAGTGTTGGTGCTCTTGCAGTACTGGCCGTTCCTGGATGTAGGACAATCGGGTAGCACGGTTTAACTCGTTGTCGCCTTCCCCAAACTCGTCCCTATCGACATGACTATCTCTCGGCTTTTGACCCATTCCGACTGGAAGTGCTGCGGGGTTCAGTTGAATATTCGGTTCGTGCCCAATCGACTTAGAGTAGGCGATATACGCCTCCAGTAGCTCCGTGTTAATCACATCGTCCTCAATTTCCACTCCACATTCACTCGCTTCTTCCTCTTCCGACGAACTCTCCGCTACATCGTGTGTTTCATCCGACCCTGACGGTCGTAATTGTGCCCGTAACATAGATTTATCTCTGCCTCTGCTTAATTTCCGTGATGACCGTTGTTTAAACGTGTCGAACTGCACCGGTTGTCGGGTATTTGCCAAGTGCACCAATTCCTCAAACAACACTCGATTTTCCTTGCGCCGTTCCCGCTCCTCAGACGTCTCATTTGTCCTTGTAGGCGAATCCAGAGGCAGAGATACCTGCTCCTTGATGCTCTTCCCTTGCTGTTGCTGTTGCTCCTGTTCCTGTTCCTCCTCCGTTGCCACTGTCAGCGCCGACTCGGACGCTGTTCTCTGTCTATTAAACACTCGACATAGCAGTCCTTCCTCATCTGTACTGGCTCCTCTTCTTCTCCTTTGTCGTTTAGTACCTCGATCACTGCTTAAAGCGCTGCTCACACTGCGTCGACTCAAAGGCAGCTCCTGATCCTCGTTAGTCTCTAAAATGGTCTCTGTTTGGGTGGAATTCGGTCCGAAGAAGGCACTGGCAATGGCCAAGCGGTGCATCTCGCGTGTGCTGCTGTTGTAGCTGCTGATACTGGGATTGCTACGTGCGCTCCACGCGTCTTCGTGGTCTGAGTGTTGCTCGTCTCCCAGGGCGCGTGGGGAGACGGGTGATGGCTCATTAGCCACACGAGACATAGGTGTAGGTTGTGCGGAGACTGCTGCAGCTGCATTAGCCGCTGCGATCGCGTCCGCGGACGGCGGAGACCGCTTCATGATTGTGCCGGGCACAACTAGGGGTCTGTGTCTGCCCCGTCTAAAGTTGGAAAGTGAATGTCATCGCCTCTGCCTTCCATGTCGCTTGTTGCAGCTTACTAAACTGCAGCGAGACAGCCAATAGCAGGCGTTTCGGAATACAGCAACTTGATAAATTAAGCATATTCAAGATTTTTAAAAGACTCAAAGAGGCATATTTAACTTAACAAAAACAAATATCGACGACCTATACATGCACCAAATGAGAATTCAGTGATTGCGTCCCGTCAACAGCCGACAGGTGCTTACGCCACTATGATCTCAGAGCACTTCCAGAAGAAGACTTGTGTCGTACTGACCTACAGCCTGTGGGACTGCAGTACAGGTCCAATGCAGGTGCATTTAAGAAACTGATCTGCTGCCAGTACTAACAGCTATTTGCCAGCGTTCGTGATGAAGCTACGCTCGACTGCGAGATCGAACGCCTCCTAATCGTAGAGTGCAACTGGTTGCAATTGTCCGTAATCTGCTTCCAACGAAAACCTCGGTGGATTATGCGTTGGACAGAATGGTTGTGAGCGTGCAGCACCTTCAAGCCCTTGTTGCACTAGTCTGCTGCAATTTCACTGAGATGTGGGCACGGCCTTGACAACGCCTACATGCCGGCGGGGCTCTGCTAACCAGACGCTGGCAGACGTAATTCGCAATTCGACTGGAAGAGCTACAGCAGCTTTTCATCCCCGCGATTTGTACAAGTGGCTAAACGAAAGCAGATAATTGATATCACATTTCGCCAATCGACAAAGAGGCATTTGTCGAAGCTTGACAGTATAACGTGCCTGGCATGGACTGGCGGTAGATGATCTTATATGTGTACCTAGTCACCTTTAGACAAATGTACACAATGCTGTCACGAGCACAGTGTATTTTGCAGCCAGATTCAGTCTCATTTGCCAGAGTCCAAGCAGCTGCAACAAGGATACATGTCGATCTGTTCGGCAGTGGGAGAGGACCCCATGGATACAGCGAGTGCATCGACGAGCATCGCCGGAGGTGGCACCAGTCTTGACGTCGAAAGGAGGGACAGTTTGGACAGGCATGACCAATTCTTGGACTGACTCAGCTGCTGAGCCCTCGCAGTGCACAACTATAGTACAGTTAACGCTGTTGCCATGGAATGCAGCAGTAAAGTCACGGGAAGCTAATCTACACAACAGTATGGAGGCAATTCTACTGCCCCTTCGCACAAATCGTCAGCGTGCAACACATATGGATACCACAAGGTGGCGCTTCGTTACGTGTTTCATTTCGACAGAGTTCGCTGCTTGGTGGAACAGACTGTGTACACTAGGACAATCATTCCGGCGGTACGACTGCATAACATGTAGGGGTGGGTGGGTATGATCACTGTAAGGTTTGGATGCTACTTGAGTGTTGTGAGGCAAATGTCAGAATGACTTTATTAATACGTATCTTGTTTTACTGCGGATTCTGTGCTCCCAAAGGAGCTCGTTCTGTTGTGCTGTTGAAAATGTAAGTAATTGGTGCACAAGTACTTAAGTGCTTGCTGCGCTATACACGACGACTTGCCGAAATCATCAGAAGCTGATCACTCGTTGAACTGCAGGCAGATCATTACATTTCCCCGGACTTGAGCGAGCGTCAGCCCTGGGAGCTGAAGTCGTCGGTCCTGAAGTTGAAGTCGATAGTACCGTATATACTCCATATAATAACAGTAGTACCATATCATCTTCGAAAAGGAATTATTTGCGTGGCACTTGGCTCTGCAGACGAAGGTGTCGGAGCAAACGCTTCCAATGGCTCACATACTTGATGTCACGTTCACTTTCCCAGCTGTTTTCGTGATGGAGTAGACCCTGCCACTTGACCAGGTACTCAGGCTTACGGTTGCCATCGACGAGAGCGATAGAGCTGGTCAAGGTGTAGCCATTTCTGTTTGCCATCATCGAGACATCCGAAGGAGTCCCGTCTAGATTTGTTGGCGTAATATCATGAGCTTATGGGACGGCATTGCACTGTTGTGAGTACCAGCAGATCATAGTGTAGGTGGCTGCAGTCGTCACACATCTCGACACAAATCCAAATGCTGCGATCAGCTGTGGATCTTGACAAATGCGTTTACTCCACTCCGCGCTTGTCCCATCGTGCTTCCAATACAAGGCTCCTCTGAGCTTGAGCTTGAGCTCGAGATCAATAGTGTTCAACACTATATCACTGCAATGGCCAACAATAATACCAAGGGAGATGCATTTTTAGTATCTGTCCGTCACGGACGGTCCGTGCTTGCCTCAGCAAGTTTGGTCGTTCAACGACGACGACTGGATACCTGAATCGGCATAAGCAAATCTTTCGGCTCGTAATCATTCTTTCGTCCATCTCATTGGTCAATATTGCTGATTAACCAAGGAGTCAGTGATGGAACGTCTCATTAAGCCATTCACCAATCGCCGGCAAAACGTACGACGCAGTGAGGTGGATGGCCATTAAAGCCCCTCAATGGCATCCTCTCCATCTAAAGAACCTCGTCGAGGGACTGACTTCCTCCGTGCCCATGAGTGCAATGCACTACCACTACGTCAGCAGAGTTTAGGCAACAACACGAGTCACAGTGACAGAGGAAATCGACGAAGGAAACGCAGAGACACCAACAGTGAAGGAATCAATCAACCCACAGGTCCATTTCGAAGGAGAGCAGTATCAGAAGCAGCAGTACCAGATCCAGAAACTACAGGCAATCGATTGTCTCTGGTTGGGAAGGAGAACTGTGCATTACTACAGGAATTGACACATTTGGCTGATACCGACCAGCCAGTAGATCTAGATACGTTCCGACAAAAATCAAGTCGGGGGAACCGAATCAGAGGGTACAGTGAAGCAAAGGTAGAGGAGTTTCAAGAACAAGTATCTGTAAAAGGTGATCAAGTGGAGGTGGTTATCAGTGATGACGGAAGTCAACAGGAGACGATTGACACGGAATTATTGGAGGCCTATCTGGAGTATTGCAAGTCAATTGGACGTGATCCTAATATTCAGATCAATCAGGACGCAATCTCAGGCGATAAGGATTATGGCGATGAAGAAGGTGAAGCTGCTGCGCTGGTGTATCATGTTCCGGAGAGGTCAGCACTTCCTGAGTTTAAGCACTTTTGGACGGGGTTCATAGGCACCAGATACAGCAAACGTCGCGGTTGTGTGCAGTTCTGGGCTTGGCTGATGGTTGGTTTGGGCATTGTGGCCTGGTTGGGGCTCTCGCTCTCGTCATTGCAGCTGAACGAGGTACTGCATTTAGACGCGTTCGTAGTGCAGAATGTTCAAGTCACGCAGGACTACACGTACCTCCACATCCTGGAGGAGGTCGACTTTCACATAACCTACACCATCGAGACGCCGAGCCCCGATACTTTGAGCTCCAGCGCGAACCCTAATTCGTCGTATTTCAATGCGCTGTTGATTAACGAGGACGAGTACGAACATTACGTGAACGGTGAACCTTTTGAGTACATTGCTGAGGGATCTACATTGCGTACGACGTATGCACACGTATCGTCTACATACATCAAAAACGAGATCGAGGAGACCACATACTTTGTGGTGCAGCCGTGCTACCTGGAGCGCAATCCAACAGCCGACTACTGCCAAATAGGCCAGTTACCCACAGGTATAAGCTCTGAACAAAAGATCTACAACCTGGACAAGAAGAAGAAGATGCGCGATATGGCAGCGTGGGAGTATTTCAACGTCACGTACATGTCGGTGAATCCCATGCCAGTATCTTGCAGTGAGTCTGGATGGATTGGAGGAGCTTACTTGCTGCTGTTTCTGCCGTACATCATTATCACGCTTTTCGCACTTCGCATATTCCAAATGGTCGCTCACCGGGAGAGCTTCCGCAAGAACCTCGAACGTGTCTATAAACGCGAACTCAACATCCCCGAGAACGAGGTGGATTATTGGCAACCTATGCCCTGGGACCGCAAGGTTCCGAAGACCAAGTTATGCGGGCCATGCTGCTGGAAGAAATTCCGCCGTCCGTTCGAGCCGTTCTACACGTGGTGGCGCCACGAAAACTATTTTACTTGGGTCTTCTGTCCGTACCGCAACGAGCGTTTGTCGCGTGGTGAACGAGCACTCATTGTCGTGTGTTCACTCTACATCACGTTTTACGTGCTATTCATCATTGTGATGCTGCGCGATTCGTGGGGAAGCTCTATGACAATTTTCACGTCAGTGGTGCTGTATGCTGTCCTAGTCTCCGTACTGCCGTCTGCGGGCAAGGCCATATTCAAGGAGTTGTTCAAGCTCATCTTCAGACAACGTCGAAAGTATTTTCGTGCTCAAGCAGCTGGTGGGGATCTGTCAGGCTTCTCGTTTCGATTGGCGTTCCTGCTGCAGATTTTCGTGGCTTTGCTCCTTACCCTGGCACAGGGACCAATTTTCTACATCTGGGCTTTCCGAAGTTGCCTCTTTTTGAAGAAATTCATCTACTTTGGTGTTTTGGCTGCGATCACGCGGATGTCTCTTATGGGACTTGCGCAGGACTATGCGTGGTACCTCATTATCAAGACATGGGGTTGGAAAGATTTGTGTCCATATTGCACGGAGCGCATTAAGCACTGTGACTGTTTCAACGATGAAGTGTTGGTGCTTGCAGTAGAACACGTGGGGCCGAAGTGGGAGCTGATTCAGGTGCTCGATGGCCTTTAGCGAAGCAGAATGATTATGCCCCGCAGTTTGAACTTTACACTGCAGAGCAACTACGTGAGCGATGGGAGGTCATTGTGGAGCGTGCAGAGAAGCACATGGAGGATGTCGAAAAACTTCGCGCGTACCAGGAGAAGAAGCGTCTTGACGAGCTACGACGTGACCGCGTTCGTCGCAGCTTCACAAGCTTTATGTCATTCACACAGCAGCCAGCGCACAATGACCCTGATAAAGAGAGAAATACCAACGAGGAAACCCGGGTGCAGCGAGTAGGCTCTGATGTGGGCAGTATGAATAACAACGAAGACGAAACGGGTAACAATACCTCGGAGACCGATATGTTCCTGTGCAACCTCCGCGAAAAGAAGATCCTGGCGCTAAACAGCAAGATCAAACTGGATTCTTTTGAGAAGCACTACGACTCCAACATCGCGGACGTCTTCCATGCTCTCACGCATTCCGTCATGAAACGACGTCTTCACGGAGAAAACCATCACGAAGATACCAAGGAGACTGCAGCCGAGGGGGACGATGACAGGCGAACCTCAGTCACTACTCACCGGAGCACGAGCGACTCCAGTAGCAGCGATGGAGAGACAATGTGGGTGTTCGATACACCAGCTCAGCGGCTGGAGCGCCGTGAAGAAGAGAAGCTACAGCGAAAGCGAGCGTTCCGTATTCTGAAGGACTACAACATCGAGAGTGTGGATTCATCGACGGAGCCAGGTGCGCCTACGACTTCTGCATTATCGCCTGCTTTGCCGCGGCAAAACTCTATGTCTGTATCTGCTACAACAGGAGCAGCGACGCATCAAGTCAATCGACGAAACTCGAGAATGATGCCGCTCTTATCGACGCGGCACGCGAATACAACTCGAGCAGAAGACGACCTGGTGACACTCATGCCAGAAAAGTATGACAAGTACGACAAGGACAATCTTGATGCAGTGGCGTTTGCGCGGGTTGACGACGACTACGACAATGACGAAGACAGTAATTACCCGAGTGACTTGGAACGTGGCCATGCCCGCTCTGCATCCTCTCAAGGTGCAGAAGGCGCGACCCGTGTACGCCGTCAAGCAGAAGCCGAGGACGCTACTGCGACAAATGTCAACTTCGGCTTCTGTCTTTGCTGCGTGGGCTCTGGACTACGACCCGAAGGCTGCGTTGTAATACTATAGCTGCTTGCATTGGAGTTGAGCCAAAGTGATGCATGCCCCCATCGACTAAGCACCACCAATGACACTTCAAGGTATCAGCAATAGCATCGAATCCTGTATCAATTAATACCTGTCTATCTAGATATCATGCGTTTAGTAACTAACTAACAGTTTTGTATTTCAAGTACCTGTTCAATCCGCGTCATCGTCACCTTCTTTTTACCATCATTCCGTTTAACAGTAAATTTCAGCCAATCCCATCTCTTCAGACGCGTGCTGAGTCTTGAGCCACACAAGACCTCGTAACCAGCAGCTCAGACCCGAACCATGCAGGCTCTACGTTCCTTTAGTTCCCAGCGCGTGGCGAGTCGCCTGCGGCACATCGCAGCAGCCTCCTCCGCCCGCTCCTTCGCCACCGACAAGCGCTACCGACCCGTAAACGAGGTGCCTGCCAGCGTGCTGGACAATGTCAACTCGGACAAGATCTTCTCGCCAGGTTTCGCCATCCGTGGGGAGCACGTGCCCGTTGCGGGGGCAAACCCGCGTACTTGGACATCCAGGCCACGACACCCATGGACCCGCGGGTTCTGGATGCCATGATGCCGTACATGACGTTCGCGTATGGCAACCCTCACTCGACGACTCACGAGTTCGGGTGGGACGCCGACAAGGCCGTGGAGAAAGCTCGTGAGAGTGTGGCGAGTCTGATTGGCGCAAACTCAAAAGAAATCATTTTTACGTCGGGCGCGACCGAGTCAAATAATGCGATTTTGAAAGGTGTGGCTCACTTCACCAAGGCCAAGAAGAAGCACATTATTACGACTCAAATTGAGCACAAATGTGTGCTGGATTCATGCCGTGTATTGGAGACTGAGGGATTTGAAGTCACCTATTTGCCAGTGCAAACGAACGGATTGGTCGATTTGGAGCACCTGAAGGCGGCCATTCGTCCCGATACGGTTATGGTGTCGATCATTGCAGTGCACAATGAAATTGGTGTACTCCAGCCTCTGAAGGAGATCGGAGAGATCTGTCGGAAGAACAAGGTGTTTTTCACACTGATGCAGCACAGATGCTGGGCAAATTGCCAATTGATGTAAACGAGATGAACATCGACGTCATGTCCATGTCGAGCCACAAGGTGTACGGCCCCAAGGGCATTGGCGCCATGTACGTGCGTCGTCGTCCTCGTGTGCGTCTTGAGCCGATCATTTCTGGTGGTGGCCAGGAGCGTGGTCTGCGTAGTGGTACCCTTGCTACCCCATTGGTCGTGGGCTTTGGTGCGGCGTGCGAGGTTGCTGCTCAGGAGATGGAGAACGACCATCGATGGGTGAGCTACCTGTCCAACAAGCTGTACCACGGCATCACGGACCGTATCGAGCACGTGGTGCTGAATGGTGATCTGGAGAAGCGGTACGCAGGCAACATGAACCTGTCGTTCGCATATGTGGAGGGCGAGAGTCTACTGATGGCACTCAAGAACATCGCTGTGTCTTCGGGCAGTGCTTGTACGAGTGCGTCACTGGAGCCGTCGTACGTGCTGCGTGCCATTGGCGTGGGCGAGGACCTGGCGCACACATCCATCCGCTTCGGTATCGGACGCTTTACGACGGAAGAGGAGATTGATTATGCGGTGGATCTGTGCGTCCAGCACGTGACACGTCTGCGCGAGATGAGCCCCTTGTGGGAAATGGTGCAGGAAGGCATCGACCCCAGCACAATCCAGTGGAGCCAGGACGCGCATTAAGGCATTTGAGCGAGCAGGCAGCAAGCAGGATACTGAAACGCCAAGACAAGGATGCAACAGAACCCAGCAGATTTTTAGTCACTTAATTTTGCTAGTAAGACTTGAGCTTGCCTTTCTTGTAGCCATCTTCTTCAATCTTTTGTCGTTGTGTCACCGGTCTCATCGCTGAATATCCGTCATTGCAGCGCCCACTGAAACAGGGAGTTCGATATTGACAATAATCAACGCCAGGATGCGCCTCTGTATGCCAAAGCAGTCCATCATCTGCTTAATGGCGGCTTCGCCATGGTCTTTCGATCCAGTCACCACAGTGGATCTGGCAACACACTTCACCAGGGTTGACATGGCATGAATGACTGGTACAGATGACCGAGTGCATTGGGTCCGTGAGCAGTAGCGCTAGCATCTGCGCCACTTGCTCAGCGTACGGAAAGAAAACGCCTCTAGGGTCCTCCACCATACCTGTCAGCAGTTGGCAGGCTATGGCCTTCTCCTCCAAAATAGACGTTCGGATGCCCAAGTATTTGTCGTTAACCTGAGCAAGCTGAATATCTTCGCTGTCCGTGGAGCCACCGCTTTCGTCGTCATCATCATCGCTGAACAAGGTAGTGCCTCACAAATTCATGTTGACAAGCCCTAAATGACGATGCGTGTGGCTCCGCCATTTCAATCAACCTCCGGTGCCTCCACCACCACTCCAAAATCAACAACGAATGCACTTGGTTCAAAGCACCCAAATTCAGACACAGCATCCCCAATGCTCTCAGTGCATTGAGCGCCACTCTTCCTTCTCTATCTGCCGGCCTTTGGCCATTGTCTGCAGCACTGTAATACTCAATCTGCGTTGCTACAAAGATGGCTACCATCTCAAGCACTCAGCTTCACGAAACATCACCATTGGTGCACAACTCCATTGTAGCAGCGTAGGCAGCAGGCCGTCCCACCGATGGGCTCACGTCTTCCGACACAAGCTTGCCAGCGGCACCATTCCTTGTCGCTCATGTCGTTGTTATTGCTGTCGCCGTCACTGCTGTTGCTGCCGTAGCTATTACCGTAGTGCTGTTGGCGACGCGGTACTGATGATCATCCGTTGACATGGTGCAGACGCGCGATCCAATGTCATTGACATGACCTGATTCGGCGCCAGCGGCTTCGCGAACACTACTGAGCACTCAACTCCACGTCACGCCGGTGACACACAATTCTACACAGGGTTTCGTTGTCTCGGAACACCGCCACCAGTGACTCACGGAAGCGGCCTACGAACGACGCCACCGGGTACAACACCACGTCCGCCTGCGAATCCGTGTTGCTCGACAACAGCGTCGTGACTGACAAGTTCTTCACGCCCACCACCCTTCCACCAGCAAGCTAAGTTCCTCTCACGGCCGACCGCAGCTCGCGATCGCAACTTCCACGTTCAAGGACAGTACTCTGGCCACAAGCTTGCGCTGTTGAGCGACTCGATCATCATCCGTGCTCTCACCACCACTGACTTCAGCGCTGTCGTCACCACCAGCGTCTGGGGGTCACTACTGCAGGTACTTCTGTACAGCAGCCTGTGAGTAATATTTCTGCACGTCGAGGTAGTGACTGGCGACCATCTCCAACTCGGAGGGAACGATCGCATCAGTAAGGACATTATGGAGGTTCGTGCTGACGATAGTAATCACCATGCTTTGTGCGAGGATACCTCAAGGCGCATTGTGGTGCATTTGGATACCAAGCGACCACTGAAACGATGACACGATCGGTGCGACTGATCTTTTCGTAGCCATGTTGTGAGTGTAGCCATGTTCGGTCTTATTTCGTCGAGTCGTCGTTACACTGTCACATTTTTCAGCCATTTTCTCACCAAAAATCTGTAAGGGAAACCTGCGCACGTTCCAGGCGTTGCAGCAAAATGTCCACACCAAAAATATGAAACGGATTTTGGTGGCACTATCGGCAATCCAGCGTTACTATGCAGTGTACTCACAGTCAAATTCAAGAGTGCCTGCCACACACTTTGCCAGCTGTTGCCGTATTGAAGCGGATTTCCACCTCTCTTGGCATTGCTATCTGGAGTGTTGAGCGTGACTTGGTTGAAGCCCCGTGTTAGACACGTATCATTTGCATCGCAGCGCTTACAAAAACCAAGTTCGCAAATAATTCGTACTTAATCAAGGGTTGAAGTTGCCTTGCACGTTTCTTTATCCGAATTTCTCGAACGTCTTTTTACAGTACGAACAGGAGAGACGAACAAAGGGTGGGGAGCACCGAGCTCCATCAGCATCGAAGTCCAAGACAAGCTCCAGCGCTCGAGATCAGCTTTGATATCAGCGCTGCCACTGCTGGACGGAGGCACCAGAGCTGAGGGACAGGAAACAGCGCTGACCACTGAGGCGACGGCGGCCCATACAAACTCCAAGTGAGTCGAGCGCGTGGGGCTGGTAATTTTACTGGGTGAGTGACACGCGCTTGATTCGCAGTTTGTATGCAAGCCCCATCCTTGCGCTGACAGGTGGTTTCCTGACTTGACTCGGAGTTTGTATGCAAATAAATTCCCCCAGCCCTGCCCTGGGTTCGAGGTTCATCTCCATGACGCGCTGCGGTGGTAACAGCTTGTTCGGCGTCATTATTGTGGCGTTCCGAGCGCTTGCCCCTTTACGGATAGGCGGCGATGCCTGCGGCGAGCGGAGGAGACTTTGCTCATTCTCTAACTATCCGGAAGAGGTCCAAACGCTCGCAAAGAACGCCGTTAGTGTAGACGTTTCTCGAAAAATCAGGCAGGCGACCCTCCGTGTAGCTGTATTGACTGGGACTTGACCGACGAGACTGAGTAACAATTGCTTTGCGAGTCGATGCGAGTCAAGGTAATTATCTTTGTTGCGTCATTTCCATCGAAGAATCCACCTGCCTCTTCCGACGTCTGCGTTGTCCAATCGCCCTCTCTCGCATAAAAACCCGCTCTCTGGTGCGCTAAGCCAGATGCCGTTCTTAGATGAGGTGTCTAGAAACCTCATTAAACTTTTAAATGAGGAAGACAAGCTGCTAATAGAATACGCCTCTTAGTTTGCGCGACCTAAACCTGATCGCAACGACTAGGCTCAGCAAGCGAAGACGCTGGCAGCACGTCATGCAGCTTCAACCCACCAGGAATCGCAATCGGTATACAACAAAGCCCCTTTATGGCATCCCAATAGTTACTGCAATTACTCCCAGCTTAACTCTTTTAACAGTTCAATTGGTTGCATCTTCATCTTGCTTCCTGGCATATACCCCGCCACAGAAGTCGACGTTGTTCGCTATCTGTACATGTATTATGGCGTGTGCTCTGCAAAGGAATGGCATAGTGGCTTGCTTGATGCGCCAATTTTACTCGGACCAGAACGCGTTTTCTTGTCCGATTTGGCGCTCGCGTCCACCAGGACTATCGTCGTTGCAGACAGCTACAACTATCGGTAATCATCATAAAAAACAACATTCATGGTGCAATACGCCAGCCTACTACCATCCCAGCTAAGCCATCTACAATATCGAGCTGATAGAGTATGGTTTAACGAACGAAGTTAGTGACGAAAAACTCGCGCTTTTGAGGCCTGCAGGTAGCCCAGAATGAGTTTTGCTTCCTCAAATGACGATCGTAAATTACCGCTGCCGTTACTCTTAGCGCGTAAGTTATCTGGTCCCCTCTCTCAGAGCGTCTGGCTCCTGCACAGCCTTTTCACTTGCAATTTGTAAGACTTGGCTGGAATGCCGCCCGTTCTGCGTCTGGGGTAGGGATCCGCGACGAGGACACGGTGATGGGCCAGTAGGTACCAGGTGAGATGCGCCGAAATTTATTTCCGATGGGTATACAAATTTGTAGTAAATCATCGTAGGTATACAAATTCGTAGTGAATCCAAGGCGGCCTGCTCTGCGCAAAGCGAGGGTCGGGACGTCTGCCATTCCCAAAAAGCCCAAGCCAAGCAGCAAGCTCCAACCGTCCCTTGTATACTTTAATCAAGAGAAAACCATGTTCGCCAGCCCGCGGTATTCCAGACACCACAGCAACAACTACCAACAGCAGTACACGGCCTCTCCGCCCTCAAGTACAGTGCTTCTCATCATCATCAATATGCTTCCCCCACCAAGTACAGCGCATATGACGGCTACACTTCCCCGGTCAAGGCCACTTCCAACTACCAAAACCAACGCAGCTACTCGGAGTACTACGCATCCCCCACCAGCCCAACCTACTACAATCAGCAGGAGTACTACAATTCTGGAGCCTCTACAGCCTCTTCATCTAGTCAGGAAGGCCCGTTCTACTCGGACGAGCTGGACGAGCTCGATGACTATACTATGGGTTTGGCTTCCGCTGATATGACGACAATTCCTACTGTCCCCACCCCCGGCAAATTATCCAAGTATGAGATGGGAAAGACTCCATCCGGAAGAGTCATGGTAACTGCCAGTAACCAGACAATCGAGTTCTTCTCGTGCGCTGTGAACGCCCCACTGTCACGGTGTATGATCGTGCAGGAGTAAACGCACAGAGGCGTCGTGGAGTCAGGCGGACGACGGTTACGGTTAGATTCTTTTTAGCCTAACGCGACCGAGCGGACTGCGAACCACTTCGTCTCTTGAGCAACTGCGCCTGTCTGTGGGGTGTTCAAGTTTTATTCTATTGCCATTTCCCTTCAGCCGGAAACCCAAAACCCATTGCACAACTACCGTGTACCAGTATGAAGCAAGTTGTCAATGTGGATGAACAAGTTTTCACCAAATTGTACCAAGAATGAAGAAGGAAGTGAATGTATTTAAAGCCCCCTCTCCAAGCGCCGCGGTTCGAGTGTCGTGGTTTAAGCTCACTCGTGAGTGCGTTATGTGGTTGTCGCGTGTATCTATCTACCCGAAACCTGAACCTAAAGGCTCTGCGCCTTCGCTTTTGTTGTAGAATTATTACTACGGTATTATATAGTAGTAGGCTTGCAGCCGATGAATATGAAGAAGAAGGAAGTCATATTGTTCACATCACACCAAACCAAGTGTTCATCTTCAAGTCTCAATCGTCTGTTTGTTGCCTTGCAGTCGCTCTTGAGTCGCCACTCTTTCCAGTTCATCAGCCACTGCAATGGCTTTAATCAGGGCTGCGATCCACGCATTCATCTCTTCCAGACTGGATGCTGCAAAGTGTAGAGTCTTCTTGGGACTTCCACCGCCAGTGACGTTGCTGTGCGTCAGTCGGAATTGATGTGGACGTTTCGGTTGCGACCGGATGCGAAGTGTGTATCCGCTGAGTTTAAACACCGCGGCGGGGGTTCGTTCCCGGCTAAATGCTGAGCTTGAGACGCGAACATCCCCAAGGAACCTTTACGCACCAGCAGCACAAAGAAGAAGGAGCTCCAAGTCTTTCGAAAAGCCTTGGACTTTGCACCGTAAGTGCCTTGAAGGAACTCAAAGTGCCAAGGTGGATGGCGGCGGAGGACGAAAGGGTGGACTCGGCGGACGCTTCGCCGTTGTCGGTCTCTTCTTGGTGGTGGTCGTCGGAAGGAGGAGGATCCGACTTGAGTGGCGTTGGCAACGAAGCTTCACGCACTTGGTCGACGCTGGTGAGAGAACTGCGGCTGATGTCGTCAAAACACGAGGTGCAGACACGTTGATGCTTGGACGTTGGCTCGGAGAAGACGCGGAGGGAACCGTGTGAGGTGAACACACTGCGCAAACGAGGTTGAGACACCGTCGACACTGAATAGAGTTTTGTGAGCAGGAATGTTGATTGAAGGCAAATTTGACTGAGGTGAATGCACTCACATGGTGACGGCGATTGAGGAAGGTGAAGGCCTCGTGACACACGGAACAGCGATCACTACAGTCGTCAGGTGTCCAGGTGCGCTATGGACAAACAAGAGAGGTGAGGAGTTTATGCCGTCTTACCCTGTTGATCAACTGGTTTGTTGACAAAGGAATATTAACCCACCAGCATTGCAGCATCGCAACCAGGAGGCGATTGCCACTCTGGTAGGACGTCCGCCACCACGCGAATGTATTCGCGTTGAGCTTCTTCTGCCGACATATCACCTAGATTCTGCCACAACTTCCTACTCTCAAATTGTCCGTCAGAATTGATCGACGATCACTAAAATCTGCACTTCACCTACATTTTGGAGTCGTCTCCGGCCACGAATTGGCAGCAGTTAAAGCCAAACAGGCCAGTGGAACTCTTCCTCGGGTAGAACTCCGTGTATTTCTTGGAGCCGCGCGAGACATCGCATGAGCCTATGAGTGCCTGCTGCTTGAAGGCCCACAGTCGATTCGCAGTGGTCTGCTGCTGGAAAACCCAAAGGCGTGGAGCCACAGACATCGGGTCCTTTTCAAGACGAGAGAGCACTACGGCTGCGAAGTGCTCGGCCTGAAGGAAGGTTTCCTCCGTCGAGCTGCCGCCTGGAGGTTGCGTTGAAGCGGACGGAGCAAAAGCTCTCACCATGCTATGCTATCTGAGAGGCTGAGACTGCGGTGAAGAACCAGAATGAGGGGGGCGGAACTGACCCTTCGGTGTAGCGTCCGTCTGTCATTGCCTAAGGTTAAAACGTATTGAGGAGACAAATCTGCGCAGTTGTCTAACAATTTGTCTCCTTGTAGCTATGGAGACAGTAATCTGTTTGTCAGTGCAACTCATACGATGGCATGGTTGAAGAACACTTCAAGCAGAAGTTGCAATGTGTGGAGCTGCATTGCTACTGTTTTACCTTGTCTAGTCTGCGTTGCTCTACTTACTCGAAGGCGTAGTTGGGGTGCACAGTTACATACCGCTGCTGCTTCTTGGCGTCCTCCTCCTCCGGAGACAGCTTCTTCGTGCGCTTTTTTTTTCCTCCTTGCTTTCGGTTTTCTCGTCACCTTCCTGCATGCTCTCGTCTTCGTCCTCATCCTCTTCCAGGTCAACGACCGATAGGATCTTGTCTTGAAGCAGCTTGTCGATGACCGAGCAGATCATCTGCTTCTCACGCGATAGCTGCGCCTCCGATGTGATGTCCTGAGACGACAGGTACCATGTCACGATCTCGCCCTGCATCACACCGCTGGGCTCTTCCTCGTATTCCTCCTCCTTTTGCTCTGTTCCTTCTCCACTTGCAGCAGTTTGCGCGCGGATCGCATCACGGGCCAGCTTGGCGCTTAGCGCTTCCTCCTCTTTTTCGCGGATGAACCGAATGATAGCCTTTTGGATACGCGCGAATCGTTCGAATGAGAGAGAGGACGACGTCGTTGAGCTAGGCTGCTTCGGTTTGGAAGGAGTGCCATTCGTCGACACCGGTTGGGCCGCGTTTGGAGCCTCACCTGGACCTGAAGCTCCATTTGCACTGCCATTCTGTTCACCACTACCGCCACCACCGTTATCACCACCGTCGTCGTTATCTCCACCATTGTCGCCGCCACCGCCACCTCCGTTATGATCGTTACCACCGTCTTCACCCTCATCGGCCGCAGGCACAGGAAATTCAAATTCGACATTCTGCGTATCGACGTGGATAATCGATTTGCTAAGCAGTCGGTAAGCCTCCTGCACGTGAGAGACCAGCACAGCGTCCATGAGGTCAAGACGCGCTAAGGCCTCAGACAGACGGATCATAGATTCCAGCTGGCGCACCGTGATACGGTAAGCAATATTAGTCTGGCCGTTGCTGACAACATCGTTCTCGCGGAGGCTGCGGTAGCATGCCACCATCATACGCTTGGCCTCGGGCGTGATTATAGGGTTGAGCGTACGCGCGAACTTGATGTAGCGTTTGAGGTCTTCTTCGCTGTACGCGCCGTTCTCGGCTGCTGCTACCTGTAGTTCGTTGGGCATATGGATGTTCACTATGTGCTCTGCGATTTTCAGATCTGTCACCTCGTCGCCGTCGTCCAGGATGACGAAGAACAAGTCGAAACGCGACATGATGGGCGCCGAAATGTTCACGTTGTACTTAAGCGTCTTGGTCTTATCATAACGACCGTTGTACGGGTTTGCAGCAGCCAAGATACTTGTTCGTGCATTTAGAGTGGCCTGGATGCCCGCCTTAGTGATCGAGATAGTCTGCTGCTCCATCGCTTCGTGGATAGCAACCTGATCTTGAGGGTCCATCTTGTCAAATTCATCAATGCAGCAAATACCGTTATCTGCCAGCATGAGGGCACCTGCCTCCACGCAATAGTCTCCACTATCGGCATCTCGCGTCACCGACGCCGTAAGACCTGCAGCTGAACTGACCTTACCTGACGCATAGATGGCACGAGGCAAGAACCCGCAAATGTACTTCAGGAACTGCGATTTCGCCGTCGAGGGATCGCCAACAACACACACATTGATATCACCACGCAGCTTAATCCCCTCAGTGTCCTTTTTGTGCACACCACCGAAGAGCATCAACAATATTCCTTTGCGAATCTCATCGTGGCCATACACCGACGGGCAAATGGACTTGGCCATCTTCAGATACCGATCAGGGTCCTGCTGCATATCACGGATAGATGCCAGCTCCTCTTCACTGAACTCCTCCAGAGCTGCAACCTCAGCCCCATCTTCTCCTTCTGCGTCCTCATTGAACTCACTACGGATGGAAATACTGTTAAAACGTTGCTCCATGGTTTGTACACTGCATGCAAGAAAGCACGTTTTGTAGGTGAGTTCACGAACACCCAGTGCCTTAAGACCGCGTACGCCTTCACCCTCCATTCCTTGAGTGCTATTTTCTCCGCCACGTCGTGGTGCATTGCCACAGTGGCCACAGCAGTCTCTCCACTAGCCCGTGCAAACTTGGACACATCCGGTACCACAATCAATGTACCGGTGAAAACTACACGATCTCCAGCCTTAGCTTGCTCCACGTTTTCATGACGTAAAATAACGTCAATTGAACGTGGCATACTACCGGCTGGGATTTCATCACTGTTTTCCTGCACTTTGACACGTTGCCAGTCCACAAAGACTGACTTTTCGGTATTCAATTCCCATGAAAAAGTGTTGGGACAGTAGGGATTTTGACACTTGACTGGCTCACTGTATCGGAATTGTTGCTCCACCCAGTGGTGTCACCACCACAATCTGCACAAGTAAAAGCTCCAAAGAGCAATTCCGGCCGCACTTCCGACGTTCTGGTTACTGTGCCGGAGAAAGACAACAATTCTCCAATACTTCTGGTACGTAAGTCTCGGATACTGTACACACATAACGCAAGGAAACGTTAATATTTTTCATCCCAGTGTCTAACATACTTCCCTTAAAAAAGTTACTTCAATCAGTTGCCTAAACAAGTTGTAGTTGCCTTACTGAGAGACATGTTGGAAGTTGTAGAAACACACAAAGAACTCCCTTTGCGTCTTGTTGGCGTCTTCATTCACAATATACGCCGCATCCTCTAACCGGATAAACTCGAACACTGCTCGACGCAAATACGGTTCCCATCGGTAATACTGGGCCTGCAGCGCCTGTGCCAGGTCTGGGTCAAATTCTAGAACATGGGAAAAGTCCACAAACAAAGACGAAGTTTCCGTGTTGCGCATAACTTCGGCCTGTTGGCTGTAATTTATCTTGGAGCTTCCATTCTCCCCCATGGCCTCGTCCTCAGTGTTCTGTTGTCCATAGCCACATAGAAACTGCAGGAAACGAGTCTTCACAGACTCGGCAGTAGAATCCACTAGGAGTTCCACGGGGCAGCGCTTGGATTGAGGGATGCAGCGCCATTGCGGCCACGCTTGGCGCCTACACTTCCTTGTTGCATTTTTGGATAGTAGAATTCCGCCAAAAGTGATTATTGATGATTGGCTGTAAATTATTATTTGGTGATTTTAAACGATGATTGGTTGAAAAGGATCAACTTCAACTTGCTGAGCTAAAGCGTTGACAAATGTGTTGATAAATGTGTTGATAAATGTAGCGATAAATATGCGGAGGAATATGTTGAGGAATACCAACTAACTTTAACGACCTATCCACTTGGACAAACATCACACCCTGGAAATGTGGCCAACCACACATCAAGGAACGATAACGTGACGCACTCATCAGCGGATGCAATCGCATTCCACTTTATGGACTCATGACTTCTCGTACATGTACTTGGTAAAGGCGAATGCTTGTACTTGAAAGTATTTGCGTGCGACCTCTCTATGGAATACTAGGGAACTTCAGGTCAGAGCTGCGACGGATAGTTACTCCCCTTAGTGGTTTAGCCTGGCTCAACAAGACTCATCCGTTCGGCAAGATTGCCAGCAACTCGGTGCTCATGTCGTGGACCTCGTGCTCCGCCCGGTGCAGAGTTACGCTTCTGCAGCTGGATCAGAGTGTATTCATTCCTGTACCTTCTGTCAAAGAGTCATTCGTGGTGCTTGTCTTTGATAGATTTCACGCCTATCGCTCGGTGTCGTCTTGACGCCGCTGGCGCCAGCGAATGCATTCGCTGAGTTCAACGAGGCCAATTCAGACAGAGCGAGGACTGCTCCAGAGAGATCATGTCGACCGGTCAACCTGGTGCTCTATCTGTGCGGGCCGGAGCCAAAATTCCTCGCCGCAAAGACACTCAGCTTTGACAGCGATTCGCACGCCAAGGTCAACAGCGTACTGTATGCATGTGCAGTACCCCATCCAGAGCGTAGCTACGAAAAGCTGGTTGGTCCGCCTTCAGCTGTCATCCGGCAGATACTTCAGAAAAACCGGCAGTTCAAAGTATCTTGGATGTCATCCTTGTTGAGCGAAATGACATGTGTCCTGCGGGAGTTGTGCCACGATGTTGATGGCAGGGCGGCTGGCTCAGCTTTAGCGTGTCACTGAACTCGTTGAACCTGTCGAGCGTAGCGATATCCATGATAGCTGTACCGGCTCGAAATTGACTGTAGAAATTGACCGTCGCGGGTTCTCGTGGTGGTCGATCTTGTCATCTTACCCGTGTGGTGCTGTGTGACTTGCGCTGCCAATCCACGAGATAGCATGCCGCTTCTCTGTCGTGCACGACAGTGTATCAGACGCTCGGCATGGTCAGGGTTCATCATCGTCAATGACTGGGTAATGTCAAGGCAAGGCTTGCAGTGTTTCTCCACTGAAATTCTACCGTGCGAATGCTGTGATCTCCTCCGATTCGGACAGTTAAGGGAGATCGATCGCGTACGCACTTGTATATCACAGCACAGACCTTGGTCGTGCCCCCGGACGCTTACAGATACCGGGGTCAAACACGTCACTATTAACGTCGCGTAAGCAATCTGTTACGTGCGCTTGTTGCTATAGCGGTGCCCGTGTGCCCTCTCTTTGCGCGGTCATCCAGGATGGAGTGCGAGCTCCTCACGCCTTTGAGGGAGAGGCGTGTCAGCTTACACAAGTGAACGGCGGTGGATCATCCAGCCTGGATGCCACCGATTCCCAGGGTGCACAGCACTTGCACCGACGTCTCGGCTCCTACGTGTCAGATCTGCTTGCAGCTCGGCGCTGGAAAGGGGGCGTGAGTTGCTGCCAGTGTGGTCATTGGCTGGGTACCGACAACCCAACGCTGCACTTTCCACTCTCGCCTGTCCCTTCCTGTCTTCCTCGAGTCGTTCGTGTCGGTGGAGCTGGTTATGCACGTGTGCGCTGTGATGAGGCCCCAGTCGTCTTGATGCGACCTAAGTAGTCGGGGCGTTGTCGATCCGCAGGAGCGGCGGGGAGAAAACCGGAGAGGCGGGCGGTTCACCCCAACCATTTAAAAACCTGCGCGCTTGTGGCAACGACTCCATTGACCATGGGAGGCAAGACTCGCTTCGTGATGAACCCGTTTGCTCCGCTTGAGCTGTCGCCCGGCGACAAAGCTCAGCTCCAGCAGACGGCGAACACCTTCCTAACGCAAAGCTTGCACTCGTACGAAATATACTTGAAGGTGGACGAACGCCAAGTTGATGAGAACCGTTGGAAACCGTTGAAAGTGAAAGATAACATGCGGTTATACATTGAGAGGGAGATCCGCACAACCACTGATGGCAACCACTCCATGATGAATGAGGCGTCGGAGCAAGCCGGCACACCGGTTGCATTGCTGGAAGGCAAGATGCAAGGAAGCCTGGAAGATGTCGTGTTCGGTACCGTGGCTACGACTTCGGAAGACATGTGCTTCAACGCGACGTACGTAGACACTCTCAGCGGCGCGGCAGTGCTGTGCACTGTGGCTGAGCCAACGTTAGAGGAACCGCTGAACACGGTGACAATGAAGTGGCAAGAGTTGGACCTCATGCTGCACTCCAACAAGCGTGACTTCGTATTTCTGGAAGCTACAGGCTTCACACACCTCGCCAACGGTGAGCGCATCGGGTACAAGTTGATGTACTCGATCGGATTCCCGCAGACGCCAGAGCTGCCGAGCCGCGTTCGCGGAAGCGTGAATGTGTTTTTCCTTTACCGCCAAGAGCACGACCAGTGTGTCGAAGTGTATGCATCTGGTGTTGTTGCTCACGGCTCGAGCGTTGAGTCATTCCTGGTAGCCCCATCTGCGATGAAGTTCTACACGTGCACCAAGTATGCTCATTGTGGTGAGATGAAGAAGTTGACGTGGCTCATGCATCGCCGCTTTGCCACGGATAAACAGCGCGGTGCGCCAATTGGCGAAGGCAACTGCGTCAACTGCGGCATCCCCATCAGCTCCAAAATTTTCGGCAGGTTCGGTCGGTCTCGCGACTCGTGCAAGTTATGCCACCGCCTGGTGTGCGGTACGTGCCGTGTGAAGAAGCGTCTCAATTTCGTGACACTTGAGATGACGTTCGAGGAGCGCAAGACGTCGTTCTGCCCGGTGTGTATCAAGGAAGCATTCGAGATCGATTCGCAGGATGCTGCTCGGGCACAGATCATGAGCACCGGCTCCCAGTACGCCTACCATTCGGGTACAGACTACTCGTTCGCGTCATCCTCTGGTTCGGAGCACACAACTATGACTGTTTAATGTTTCTGTCGCTCCACTCAAATAAATGCCCTTCAAGTTAAAATGTGCAATCTGCATTGTTGCCGTACCTAGGCTCCTCCCGTCCATGCAGCACATATCGTGTTGTAATACTACCAGAAGGTTTTGGACGTTAGCAGAGTTCAACAATGCTGCATGCTGTGACTCATGCATGCCTCAGTGCAAGAAAGTTGTATGTGGTGGACCAAGTAACGTAGACGCGCAACGGCAAAACTAAGTCCGATTGCCCCCATAGCTCTCCAAATGTTGTAGTCAGGCCGTACAGCAGCTTCTATCAGTGGTAATTCACGAGCCTCCCTGTCAAAGTAAAAGCACTGTACCTCTTACTAGACAAGTACAGATATTTGTTCCAAGAGCATAGAAGATTTTCATACGCAGTAACGATTGAGAAGAAACCAATAGATATTACCTTACTTTTGACATTCACATTGCAAAGGACCTGGTATTGCCGCGTCCACGCTCACTGGAGATGCCAAACCGAGGGCTCAACGTCTGGTAGAAGTTAGCAAATTGGTCACCAGCTGCCGATTCGTTCTTGGCAATGGTCATTGTATCGGCCGCCCTGGCATTCGCTACACAGCGACCGCAGAAACGAAGGTCCCGGCGCAAGAGTCCGCCTTGTGGCTTCATGAAGGTCAGTCGGTGCTTCACTCGACAGGACGAACACACAAACTTGTAGCACAGCTTGCAGCGGTCGCGATCTGCGTGTTTGTTGTAGGTGTGCTCTAAACTTCCACTAGGGGTCCTGTTCACTGAGCGCTTCTGGCACGACGTGCAAGTCTCCATCGTGCTCGGGTAGGCGGACTGATGGCTGGGACCATTACATGGCCGGTGGGCACAAGGCTAGGACGTGTTGTGGCTGAGCTTGTCGTTGTACTGGTCGCGTTGGACTCGGCACTAGGCGAATGAACTCCGACAGCTACAACTGCGGCAGCGACTGCATTATTCATGGCTCGTTGTTGGCGGGTCTCACGAGCAGTTTTGACCAACCAAGCGAGCTTCTTGTACTGTGCGCACTCCGTGATCTCCGTCACTGAAATGATGGCGTCTGCTACCGACCTCACCACCAACGAACGGATAATACTACCACTCGGGTTCAGAATGGCGCGCACATATATATCAACCAACCCCTCGCGCTCCTGACGATACAAAGCACCGATCGACAAATTCGCGCGCACTCGTCCATCTAACTCCGGCGTTTGCGGGAAGTGCACAGAGTGGAGCAGATGATAACCCACTCGTTCGCCCGTAGCGAGCTGAGCCAATCCAGTCACCTCTAAATATACAAAATCTCGGTTCTTCACCACAGGACGCAGTACTTGCAGCTGTGCATTCTCCATCCACTTAACCGTCAGAGAGTGAAACGGGTCATTAGCTGTTGGTTCCACGATCGTCGCCAACACCGCTCCATCCGCCATATTGTCCCCGACATACGACGACTTGATGCGCATTCCTTCCAGTGTGGAGTTCACCATGCCGTACATGGCGTCGTCCAAAGTCCCTACAATTGTACCGACCGCCAAGCACACTGGCAGATCAGCAAGTGACGCTGCAGCTGCAGCCGTCGCCTTTTCAGCTCTAGAAGCGTTCCGAATCAAATTCCGTTGCAATTGATGGCGATATTCCCTTTCGAGTTCATCTTGAGTCGCTGCTCCAGATTTCCGTCGTTCTTTCAGCGGTTGCTCCACATATACTGCACTCCGTCACGTTGTTTCGTGAGTTTCCAGCGGCGCTCATCCAGGCGGCGCTGGTCATCGTGCAAATATTTTTCGTAGCTCTTCATATGGTCCTCCACAAACACTCTTGCAATTTCGCCCAATCGATTGGCGTCTTCGACGGACAATTGCAATTGTGGTCCAAATGGACTTGGACCCCACGCTGGCATTCTTGAAACGGCTGTCAAGTGAATGGAATATTAGAACTTGACAAGTGGACATAGCAAGATTATTGCAATGCTTACCTCCAGCCTTTGGTGCTTGGGATAATCACTGCTGCTTGAGGCTTGGGAGGGCTGATGCAGAGCGTTGAGGTAATATACTTGGACTGTGGTGCTTGGGGGCAGCGTGGGGCAGGAAGGGAACGCACAGCACAGCAAGTGTAACGTAATGATCAGTCGCACGTACAATTATCCGCACGTACAAATATCCGGAAAATGTAACCGGATTTTTGTAACCTTTGTTAACATGTAACCACGTGTAGCCATCTCTCATGGACTGTACGTTGAAAATTAAAGATGGTAGCACTACAAGCCTTGCAATACTCACTCGTTCATTCTGAGCTTCTTGGCTCTTTCATTATACTGCTATCGGCTAATAAAAATCCCCAAAGGTAGATATTTCAGACCCACTACCGATAGTCAGAGCAGATAGTGTCTGCTTTCTTGAAGCATGCTGCAGGGTTGATAGCTACGACGGCGGGTAGACTCGTGAATTCGAATGGGTTGTCCCCTTCGGTACTAGAAATCAGCAGTTTGTACGAGCCATACGAGCCGCGCGTGCGACACGAGTAGAGCTCCGGAGGATAGTCAGCCCTAGTCTTGCCAACAAGAGCATCTTGCTTGCTTGCGCCAGTCGGTGCAATCACCAGGATGTACTCCCCTTTCTTGAGGTAGGTGCTTTTGTACGGGTCGCGATAGCTAATGGAGCCATCGTCATCCCCGCCCACGTTTAGTTGGCTATCGTCGGCAGTGAACACGGGGTCGATACCTCCCTTTGGAAAGAGATAGATCATCGAGTCCAGATACGTGCCGTGGCAGTCGCTGTTCAAGTCGTAAAAGGTATCGTTGTCGGCGATCTCGACAGAACGCACGTCGAAGATGACATTCGTGTCGCTGTTGAGTTTGAACGCGACCGTGTCGATACTGACAGAACCTGAGGCAAGAATGATAGCACCGTTCATCGTCAAGCGAGAAATAAGTGGAAGCGCTTCCACCGGGGCGGGTGGAACGTACGCCGGGAACCGCTCAGCGTTGGACGCGGGGACCGATCCGTCGTCAACACCGTCGAACGCAGCTACATCGACACCGTTATTGGCCAAGTCGGCAATAATACTCATCGCTGGGATGCCCGTGTTCGCGCACATCTCACCGCAGTGGTGCAGGGCTACAACGCCGTGATCCGCGTAGGAGATCACCGGTGACCCGGATGACCCGCTCTGTGTGTCGCCGCTGTACGAGTAGCCAATTGATCCACAAGAGCTAGCACTCAGACTGAGCAACGCCACGTTGTTGGTGTAATCGTCTACCATCGCGATACGCTTGCCGTGATAGAGGGGTGTTGAGGAATGTACACCTGCTCGCCAACAACACCAGGTCGCGACTTCAGTCGAAGGTATCCGTAAGTCTGAGCGATCAGAGGACCATCCGCTGGCAGCTTGAGCAGCGCATAGTCGAGGTCTTGATCGGCGTGTACAAGCTCCATACTCACGGTAACAGTATTCCCCGGACAAGCTCCCAGTAAGCACACGTGACGCTGTCACTGCACATATCAGCCTCCGCCATGAACTCCACGGCCGTATTTCCTGCGTCCTCATCTGTAGCGACACAGTGATAATTCGTAATCAGGTGGCCCTGATTGCCCAGTAACCAGCCTGTGCAACCCGCTGAAGCACCATCGCCTTTCGGGATGAGCAGCCGAGCCACAGCTCGTGAAGCCAAAAAGCCGTGCGTGTCGTTGGATCAGCGTAGTAGCAAATGGCCTCTTTCGTGTTGTCAGCAGCACAGATTGACTCATCAGTAGCAACGATGGGGTTGCTAGTGTCCATGAGAACGTAGCGGTACCAGTCCACCACGAAGCCGAAACATTTTGTCTCACTGTCCGTCACGTTGAACGAGTCAGCGGTGATATCATCCTCGGTGGTATTGGGGCTGCCTGCGTTACGGTAAAATTCGAGGCGGAACTCTTTGGAAAGGAGGGGTGCTGCGAGCACTTTGCTGTAGGCTTTGCCGCTTGGGTAGTTTGTGGACAGGTTCAGCGTTCGGTCTGGCGTGTCGAAGCCTTCCACTGCGCGAAGCACCACAGAGACGCCGCGCGGCATCCAAAGCTTACTGAGATGCAGCGCCATAGGCGTACCGGATCCTTTTGTAAGTGTGAACGATCGGAATGGGAGGGAGCTGCCTGGTGTCGCGCTATCGAACGCGAGCTGGAACTCTGGACATCCGATGCCGAAAGTCACATGACGCACACCGGATTCTCTGGTCGAATTCGATATCGCACCCGAGCTATCTACGAACACTGATGTTGATGAACCGTCCGCAGACAGTGGATTGAAGTCCACGCTGCGCATATTGCCGCCCTGCATGCCCGGAGTCGCCGCCAAGGTTGCCAGCAATACCAGCGCGACACAGCCTGTGATGCCGAGTGTGCGATAACGTTGCTGAGCTTTGACATCGTCTGGGCGATGATGATTCGGACAGTCGTCATCGTCGAGCTGATGGTGGTGATTCGAGGCCAACATACCGTGCATTCTTCACTGGAAAATCGGTTGCTTGGTCAACGGGCGGCCGTTTGGCAAGTGTCATCCTGAGTATGAGAGTACGCTTCTCAGTTGACGATCAGGAAACACCTCTTGGAAGTTAGGCATGTGTTCCAAGGCTAACGTCGCCATCGCTATGAATAGGGTGATAAGACTGCCTGCACGGATATTTCGATACCGTTGATGTCAAAGATATTCCGGAGAATGAAGAGCATGCTTTCAGCATGATCACAGAATAGATCGCGTCTTATGTTTGGCGTCACATGTCAGCGACTCTAAATACCAAACGAACGGTAAGTACCATTGTCTCCACCAATATTTGCAGCGCGCAGACCAAGACAGATACGCATCTGCGTACGCTACTGTGGTAAGCTAGTCACAGCGGCGAGTAAACGAAAAGAGCCGTGCAAGTGTCGTTTGCTCAAGGAGACCCACCGCCAAGTGCTTCGAAATGGCGGAATCCCAGCATTCCTGACGCAACGAGCTCAGATGGATACATTGGCTGTCAACGACCAAGCATGTATCTGGTCGATGCCAACTCGATCAGAATGGAGCCTTCGTGGAAAGCGTCGCGACTCGAATCTGCTAGTGACAGGATACATCTTCTGCCCAGATTGATGCGAGTCTGGCAGTGAGTCTAGGTATGAAAGGAAAGAATCGCCGCGACGGGGCCCGTCACGGGCAACCAGTTACACTGCCGAGGGAGCCTGGCGCGTGGCATGGCTGGTAATGTGTGGAGACTGGACATTTCATAGCAAAGTTGATGAACGCGTGATTTCATGGCATCATGCAGCCTGCCAGGATACAGTGTCACGCTTCAACTGCTTCGAATCGAGCAGCAGACGAATGTACACATCCTGGTGAGTGAATCCTTCTGCAGACAAGTTTCTTTCATCATCACTTCACAATTTTCGCAGCCGTGAGTGGTTCCATAGGTCGACATGGCAAGCAGTGCATCTAGTCCGTTTAGACCCATTCATTTGTCCAACACCGATACCGTGTGGCTGCAAGAGCTCGTACGGCTGCTTGTTCACGAACATGTTTTAACGTACGAGCAGCATATTCATCTGAACCAGCGTCGACTGGATCCATTCCAGTGGAAATTGAACATGAAGCGTGGGAATCTTCAGGTCTTTTCTCAGCATCATCTGCACGAGCGAAGGAAGAACATCAGTGTTGGTGAAAGAGGATTGAGACGGAAATGGTTAATGGGCGCCGAAGACACGGAGGTGGGGGCTGCATTAGCCAATATGCCGACGTTGCTACTAGTCGGGACGATCAAGGGCTCATTGAACGATGTCATGTATGGCGTGCTGAATCCGACAGCAGATGCTATGCGCGTGAAATCTTCTTACGTGGGGGACAAATTTGCGGCGTGTGCGGTACTGGCGACACTGACCAAGCCTACGCAGCGAGATCCGTTCCGCTCGCATACGCTCAAGTGGTTCGAGGGTGATCACCCATACATTTTCCGGCCGATCGTGAAGAACCGCGATTTTGTCTTTATGGAAGCTACGGGTTTCACCCAACTCGCCAATGGAGAAATTTTAGGTTATCATGTAATGCACTCCGTGACGTTCCCAGGTGCATGCACAATGAACGGGAACATCCGTGCACACATGGCGGTGTGTGCCTTTTACCGTCAACAGAGCGACGGCGTAGTTGAAGTGTTCACGAAGACGACAGCGAACCCAGGCGGACACGTTGCGCCAGGAATTGCTGTCAAATACGGAGCGATTGCCCTCATGTCTGCGCAAAACCTGGTGGTCTGTGCACAGGCCAAGAAGTTGGCGTGGATGACAGCCCGCTATGGGCGCTGGATGTCTACTACCAGTACTACGAACACTATCAGCACTACCAGTTCCAGTTCCAGCAACAGGATATCTCATCGACCTTATCGGGCGCGAAACAATGTGAACGCTCGTGTCTGCTTCAGCTGCGAGGAGATCGTCTCTCTTCTCAGCAGAAGTGACGTATGCTCGCTGTGTTCACACTCGATTTGCTCGGCGTGCAAAGTAAAGAAGGAGCTGAGCTTCATCTCCAAGGACGGAAGTTTGCTCAAGCACAAAATGCGATTTTGCGGAGCGTGTGTCAAGGAAGTGATGAATCTAGACGCACGTGCGATTGTCTGCGACGAATTCGGCACATCGCGGTCAGAAGGCAACCCAAGGCGCAGCCGTCTGACGGCTCATCTCGAGGGCTTGACAGCGTCCGATCCGAACGTCGTGCTGCTTCGTCCAAGCGCATTGAACTCTTGAAGCGCGACAAGATTCGACTTGATGATATTCGCGATACCGTCACGGCAGCAAACAACAACTGCCGTTCCTTTGACGATACCACACCATTATTTCCTGGGTAAAATCTCGTGGTACGGTTCCGGACACCGTTGGGATTTGCATGAACATTTATGGATAGAGAGCAGCGCAACGCTGGGACCAGTTGCTTCTGGGTAAAGAGTGCTTGCAAGTTGCACTGACTCGAGAGTGAAATCGATCAAGGCGGCTGGATTCGGAGGGCATTGCGCAGGATCTGCTGCTCGTTTGCGGGCGCTGCTCACGATCTCGGTGGAAACATGGCACGACCGGCGATACGGTAATCGATTCGGACTGAATTTCGGTTGCTATTTTGTCTTCCCACTTCAGCTTCGGCGTTGTACTCAAGTAATCCAATGACGCGCACCAATAATGCAAGTCCTTTCGCACCCCTCGCTCTGTCGCGTGAAGATGCGGCTTATCTGAAGGAGCTTGTGCACGTCTTCGTGGGTCACCAAGTGCAGTGTTACGAGCAGTATCTACACCAAGATCGAGAACACCTGGATAACACACGCTGGAAGTTGGTCTTGCAACGTGATCACATGCGGGTCTTTTCTGAACTGAAGGAATCAAAGGCACCTGACGACGTCGAACTTGACAGTCAGCAGTATCCTTCCGATGCGCCTGTAATGCTGGCGGTGGGTCGAATGGAGGGCTCTTTGGACGACGCAATGTACGGCTTAATGACCCCGACGGTGGGTTCGATGCGCCTCAAGTACTTTTACGCAGGCGATCATTTGGCCAACGGTGCAGTGCTGGATACAATAGAGAAGCCTTCAACCGCCAACCCGTTCCAATCACTCACGGTGAAGTGGGTAGAGGGATACCAGCCACGGGTCATCCGCTCGGTCGTGAAGAATCGGGACTTTGTCTACATGGAAGCCACGGGCTTTACAAAGTTAAGCGATGACGAGGTCGTTGGTTATCAGCTGGTTCACTCTGTGCATTTCCACAGACGCCTGAGGTCCGTGGTAACGTCCGCGCAACTATCTCGGTTTGCGGATTGTATCGACAGCGAAACCACAGCGCGGTGGAAGTGTTTATTCGGACATCCCTCAATCCTGGAGGTAGTGTAGCTCGTGCGATTGCCGTTAAATATTGCGCAGTAGCTCTCGCTTCGGCAAGGAAACTGGTCGAGTGTGCTCACCTGAAAAAGCTTTCTTGGCTATTGAGACTTCGCGAGTCGGACCCCAACGCAGCAGTTATTCGTGGCGAGGCCAAGTGCATTGGCTGCGGTCAGAAACCGGGTATCTTTGCCAACGGAATTGGGGCCTGTTCCCTTTGTCGGCGTGCGTTGTGTTCGACGTGCAGGTTGAAGATCACATTGGGATTCGTTGCATCGACAGGTGGTCTTGTCAAGCGGAAGTTGTGGTTTTGTTCGTATTGCGTCGGGGAAGCATCAAGAAGCAGTTCACGAGCTGTCGCTTGCGAGGAACACACGGAGTCAAGGATGGCCTATTCAACCGCATGGAGTAGTGGACCGACAGCGACGAGTTCAAGGTCGAATTCCAGCCATGATGATGACTGGGGCACGATGGACTCAAAATGCCATCGCAACCTCCTACCTTAGAAGAATGAAATTTCCGTTAATTAAGAGCGTGATTGTTATGCTTACTTGGATAAACTATCCTTTGCTGACCTTCACTGAAAAGAAAATATGCGTAGAAGACAGATTTGCCGGTTGACGTGGTAATGCATGCTTCTACTCGCACAATTCTACAGCAAACTGCCCTCACTACTTCTTCGGGCCCTACATTAACAAAACGATCTCTCCATATACGGCGAAGTTGAATTCATTACGCTACATTTTATAACTCACGCTATAACCTATCGTCTCGACCTTGGTCAACCCGAATCGGAGGAAGATGTGGCGGAGAACTCACTGGTAGAGCGGTAATACGTGCCCCGAGAGCTTGGGGTCAAGACCTGATCCCGCGCGACTTGCAGCGCACTGATCTCTAAGGCGTCCTTGATACATTTGGGACAAAACGTGACTTTGCGCTTCTCGTACTTGAGGTCGGGCTCCATAAAGGTGAGAAGTTTGCGCACGCGACAGCTACGGCACACCACATTGAAGCAAAGTTTGCACGAGCCGCGAGTTGTGCTGAGTTTGCCAAGCCGACTGCCGGTAGTGGGGGCGGAGCAACTCACACAAATGTCTTCGCTGCGTCTCGCGCCCATCTGCTTCTTGTCGGCGTTGCGGTGCTGCATGATCCACGCCAACTTCTTCATTTCTCCACAATGAGAGTACCTAGTGCAAGACAAGAGCATTGAGGCGATTGGGTGGAGCAGCAAAGACTTGATGACGTTGCCGCCAGGGTCACATGCCCCAGTCGCGTACATTTCCACAGAATGATCTCGGTCTTGCCGGAAGAAAGCACACAAGTGGCAATTGCCACGAATCAACCCTGACAGCTCCGGAGCCTGTGGTAGTGCAATCGAATGCTGGATGTGATACCCGATCCGCTCGCCATTATCCATCGTCAGAATACCAGTGGCCTCCATGTACACGAAGTCGCGGTTCTTGACCAGGCTGGTCGAACCTAGCGGCAGATCCAACTGCATCCACTTGAGAACTAGCGAGTGTAGTGGGTCTTGTGCTGTGGGTTTCGTGATGGTGGCAAGCACCGAGGCGCTGCTGATGTCGTCAATGTACGAGGCCTTGAGTCGCATGAGCTCTAATGTCGGGCTAATCACTCCGAACATAACGTCCTCCAGCTTACCAACCATTGAGCCCTCGCAGAGAACAATCGGCATGTTGGACACATCGACATTCACTCGAGACTCTTGACATTCGCTCTTGGTCACTTTAACCTCCCGTTCGGAGTAAAGGTGGACGTTGTCTTTGGACTTGAAAAGCTTCCAGCGGTTCGTGTCCACCTGGCGTTTCCCATTGGTGATATGCTCTTTGTAGTTGGGGAGGTGCTCCTCAATGAAGGCTGGCACGAGGGCCTGAAGCTCGGCCTTGTCGCTCACCGACAATTCCAAGCTCGGGAACATATTCTGAATGAACCGGTCCTTCGTCATCGCTTCGACGGTCTTTGAATAGGAGGCTGCAAATGTCGAAATGAAATTGTGGTCGGTCAACTGACAGCCGTAATCGAACTGTTTGCCTGACCACCGCCAGGTTCTTCCCAAGCCAATGCACGGCGATGTGTTATTTAAAGTTTGAATTGCTTAACGGATCAGAGGTTGTTTGCTGAAAGCATCTAGACGGGGCATTGAAGCACGCGTATCGTCGGAAGACGTAGGAAAAGGTTTCTCGGCTGATTAGAATGGGATGTGTCCATATACGTACGCCCGCAGTCACTGTTATTTACAGCTGACGATCGAGTCGCGTCGAGTCTATCGTGACGTGCGGCACGAAGTGGTGAAAGATCCAGCTGTGCTTTCTCCGGATCGGCAAAACTCACTTTCTGTGTCTACGGTCTGCTGCTGCCCAAATAACGTTGCTTACTCCTTGACGCAAATCTAACAATTGTAAACTCAAAGACACGTTGGGGTCTTCGCGCTCGTGTGGCTGGAAACCACCACGCCAATACACAAAGCATAACGCGACGGCCACGCCATTTAACTTGGTCATTTTCTTGAAGTTTTATTAACACCGCGTTGATGTTTGTCGCTACACATGATACACCATGTCGAACCTGCCATGTGTACCGCAGGTGTTTCCAATGTTAGTTGCATCGGAATGAACCTTCCAGCGGCTTTAAGGCGAGGATTGCTGCTGTAGATGTATGCATTGCTCACGCCACCTAGCATGACACTAAGAGAGAGCATGTTTATTGGAATGTCTCGGTCGATTGCTACACGTTGCATCTTGCCAAACGCAACAGGTAGTGTGCCATTCCAATTGTCAGCAATACCCTACGCTAACAACGAAGCGATGCGACTTCAACGACACAGATGCACATGCACACGACCTTAGTCAAGTTTACAGAGCAAAGCTGCATTCTACGTCTACAACTCCAATCTGTCCCGTAAAGAGTAAAGCTTGACCTGTTCACACGTCACACATAAAGAATGAACGTGATATTCGTTTTTGTAAGAGCTTGTAACCTTCAAATATCCTAATTTAAAATGTTTGAACTGGGGTTTTGTATTGCCTTTGGATATTTTGTTGCAAAAACCAATTTCTCTTGTCAAACCATGAGCCAAAGCTCTCTGCTTGCACCTCGGGTGTTCCTTGCCTTTGACGACTTCTCCCTCGCTGGCAAACGTACGTTTCGTTTAGACACAACGTGTGCTAAATTATCTAAACTACCTAAACTACCTAACAACTCTATCCGTAGATGTCTTTCCCTTTGCCAAGTTCGACGGTATCCAACCCCAGGACGTCCCTCAAGCTGCAATCGCCGCTCTGTTCCCTAATAAACTGTCCCAGTTCATCCAAGTCAAGTGCCAACCAGACAACCAAGCAGCTTTTGTCACGGTTAACACGACATCACTAAAGTGCAATGAACACTGGGAGCTTGCAAACACTTTAGTGACTGCCTTTGACCAGTCAAACGTCCAAGAAGTCGCCATTCTGGCAGCCCTCCACCTGCCGTACGCCAAAGACGGAGACCTGAATGTTTTCCAGTGCTCTTTAAACGAAGATACACTTGGAGAGCAAACGACACATTTGGACACTTTGGTTCTACCAAAGGTAGAATCCAAGTGGGAAGTGAAGGACCCGTTTCTATCAGCTCTACTGCATTTGATTCAAGTGGAGTGTGCACCTCGCACCCATTTGCTGCTGGCCAAGGGGTACAAACCAGGACGGATTTATCGGGAACGTATGACGCAGTGGACGCTTTGGGGAAAGCATTGCAACTTTTCACGCGTGGACAAGTGACGGTGGATTTAGACCAAATGAAACGTGAATTGCCACGAGTTCTGTCCAAGGAGAAGGTGAGAAACACCGAGTCTGATGACCATCTGACTCTGCTCTACCATTAGCTCGACGTTGTTCTACCTGTTCTATCTCGCCCTACCTTGCCCTACCAGTGGGTGGTTTTGCAGGAATAAGGCCTAGTTTGGAGATTTCGAGCTTAGATATGGACGATGCAAGTTGTAGATTGGCGACTACGTTTCGGTTTACGATGTCAGTTGTTCTACTTCCGGGGTTCGACGTGTTTTGGGATGTGACTACTGGTAAAGGATTTTGACCACACTTGCTACCTCATCGAAATGCACTTGAGATTTAAATCGTTACTTCTACGGCAGAGATCTCGGGCGGAGGTGTGTAGGAATAATTAACCGCTGTTGGCACCCCACCCGGGCCTAGAACCACACCTCGTTGTTGTTTCTCGTTGGGTGCTGCTGGTGAATCGCGCGACATTCCCCGGGCCTCTTGTACGAGGTGGAAGCGATGACGCAAGAAGGCCATTTCTAACTCACCACGCAGCATTTCAGCCGGATAGTCATCATGAACGGTGGCCCATGTGCCCACCAGGGCCATAAAGATGCGTGAGTCGAGAAAATCGGGTACGATTACGTTGCGCATGTGATCGTAGCATTCGTTTTCGACTTCGTCGAATGTCGTTCGGCAGGCCACTTCCAGCTGCAATTCGACGCGTTTCCGCAATGCCGGCTCTAGCGGAATGGGGGACCGTGGATTCGATGGGTTCAGGTACTTGTCATAGATTTTCTTTGCCGAACGCAGCACGATTTGGTAACTTGGTAGCCGTCGGTAGTGTTCGATTTCTTCCCATAGCATCAAATTCTCCGAGCAATGCTGGAAGTCTAGAAACTTCCGGAAGGCCTGCATGCACCCAGGGTACGTTAGGAATACGTCCAGGTGGCATAACTCGAGTTTACCGGCTTTTGCAGCCTGATCCACGGTGGCGAGGTGCACGTCTGCAGGTGTTTGCTTGCTGGCTCGACGCAGATCCTTGTAATAATTCGATTTGACAAAGCGCGGCAGCGAGTCCTGCAGCATCCCGTGGCGCACGCGAGTTGCAATTTTCTTGAACATGTCCACACTTGGGTTCGCGAGGCGCACGTAAATCTCATCGCGCATATTCGCGCTCATATCCACCTGCAATCTTGCGCTAGGCATCATGTACTTCCGGTAAATTTTCTTGGCGGAATGCTGAAGGAACTCGATGCCAGGCAGCAGCTTGAAGTCTTCCACTTCTTCGCAGAACGCAAGCAGTGAATCAACGCCTCGCCGGGTCATGAACATCTTGAAGTATTTCTTGGCGAACGGATCACTGAGCAATAAACTAAGCTGCTGCTGAGGCGTGAAGATCTGATCATCCTCGAACTTTTTGATGGACGTTCGTTGGGATGATCCTCCAACGGAGTTCACAGACGTGTTTATAGACTCGAATGGAATGAGTTTTTCGACAGGGTAATGCATGGCTGCGTCGATGAGCTGGACCTCAGCCAGACCATCAAGTTTCTGGTTGAGAGCCTCAGTCTGCTCAAATCGATTAGCTCGTCGCATCAGTTGCTTCGTGTCAGGCTTAATCTCTCTCGAGTGATCCAGATAATCTTTCGAGCGACAGAAACCCGGCCAGATATCCTCGCTGATGCGGTTGAAGACACTCAGCTGTACTTCATAGAAAAGTTTCGGAATGAGCGCACCCTTGCTTTCTACAACATTCTGTATCTCGCGCAAGGCTCCATTTTCATCTAAGCACGCTAGGAAGTTTTTCGATGATGGCGCACAGTATCGATCGTAAATTTTCCGCGTCTTGTTGACCACAAACGACAAGTTGGGCAAGCGCTTGCAGTCCTCAACCTCAAGTAAAGAGAAGATTCTCCAACGCCAATGCTTCCATGCAGAATGTCTTGAGAAAGCGCAGCTTAGCTGGGTGCGCCAATATGCCCAAAAGCGAGAAATCCTCAGCCTCCTCAGTGCCTTCGGTAATGTTAGCGGCCACAGTTCCTGTAGCCGAGGCAACTTGGAGTAGTGTTGGACCACTGCCTGAGCTGCCAGCAGCTGAAGAAGACCCTGCGTTTGGGATAGCTGGCGCGCAAAAGTCCTGCATCTTGCGGAATAACTTGCTTTCACGGAAGCGCGGATACACGGACTTCTCGAGTGCCACAAAGCAGATCTGCTGTGCCAAGGCGTAGATGCCCGCCGAGATATTGTCTCCTTCAAGAGCTTTCTCGATATCATGCAGCATTTGAATAGTTACACACCGGCGATGGCGCTTCTGGCGACAGGAACTTGTCGTAAATTTTGCGAAGCCGGCGGTGTGTGTACGAATGCGACGGTAAGTGTTGTAGCTCGTCGATCTCGACCCAAAATCGCAGCATATCCGCACCGTGGGGTACGTTGTTTGCTTCCGCATATTTAAGGATCATTTTGAGCGTGGTTGGGTCGGTCAGCACGTCTGTCGTGAACACGGGTGTGAGGTTCTGCACTAGATCGAGCGCAAGTCGAGTGGTGCCAACGGCACGGCCAAAACCTTCTCACCAGTGCCAAGATGACTTCCACTCTTGTTTTTATCGTCCATGTTGATGTCAGCTTCATGTGAAGCTTCATGATAAGCTTCTTCTTCGGGAGATGTCTTGCGTGCCTGAGTGATGCTGTCCTCGATCAACTGTTCTTCATTCTTGGATGAAGTCATCACAGACGCAATTGTCGCTGCATCTAACAGCGAACTCGTTCTTGGGACCTTTGCCATCGACTGCGATCACACATAGTGCAGTGAGCATCAAGACCACTAGTGCGTCATTGTGTATCAAGACCAAAGTTGTCTACCGTTTGGTGCGAGTCGTCGACGTTTTCATCTTCTGACTCTACTGAACCGTTCATGACGTAGCTTTCTGCCTTTAGGGGTACCGATTTCACTGATTGCTCTGTTAGAGAGGCTTCGCTGGGTGACTTGTCAATCGACTGAGTTGATGACCCTAAGCGGTGCGCAACAATATCGCGAAGACTACAGAAAATCTGCTCCTCAGAGTCGCCAGCAGCTAAACGACGGTCATACTCCCGCTTTGTCTACAAGAAAGACACAGTCAGCAAGAGGTCAGATGCAGCAAGCTATAGGCCTGGACCGTTTCGACGACAAACCTCTTTGAAGATCTCCGATCCATCCGGCTCGAGTGAGGCATCCACAGACGCTGCGGCTCCCATGTCAGCTATCTATTGCTGATGGGCCGCTGATCGCTTTCACTCCTCAGCTCGTTGATTCCTGTACCTGGGGTGGTTGTCGTCGGGTGCTTTTCCGCTTAAAGTGGTCGGCTGGGCTAGGCGGGCGGGAAACACTCTTGAAGCTAATTACAGCAGGCAGTTAAAGCACTATAGATAGGGAGCGGCTTTGACTGACTGCAGGACCCACCGACTGCTTCGAGTCGCATCGGACTTGATGCTATAAATGGTCTTGCACATGGCTGTATGGGTTAATAATCGGTGTGCAGGCCAACAGGTCCGTGGTTCAACCAGAATAAGCATCCACTGCGGATTTCTTAGTGCTCGAGAAGCGTGGTTGCGTTGTACTGGGCGTGAAAGCATATGGAAGTGTTGTCCTTTTGCACGACTCGCTTTATCGTCGTTGCAACAATACCAAATGTGACACGCTTTTCCTATTTACCACAACTTTTCGTTGCTTGTACTGACGATTTCCAACCTCACATCCAAACCGTTTTCGAGGGAAACAATGTTTGCCCTGCAAGGTAACAACACCTCAACACTGGTTGGCAACAGCACCAGGTGCTGCACAACTTCCTACTTCTCACTTAGCACCGGTCAGAAACCGAGTCGTCTATTGTTACAGTGGGCTTTTAGGCAGCAAAAATGCTATTCCGAAAGGAGTTGACAGCCACGCTGCCTGTGTGCAGCATCTCCGGCAGATATGGAGTGGGTACATGCAGTTGAAGTTTGAATGGCCGTCAAGTTAGGAGCTTGGACCAGAAGCTTTAGGGGTAGAATATGCTCTCAACTGACGAAGCGCTGCCGTTATGCTCACTGGAAGATACCGACCCGCTGTCGACGTGATGTTGAAGTTGCAGATGGCTACTTTGTAAAGGTTTTCGTTCAACCTCTTTGTTTTTATGTTAGACAGAGATGAGACCTTATACTTTGATACCGCATCTGTTTTTCTTACATTTACGAAGTGTTCGTTGCTGACTTCCACATTTAAAATTTAATATTCTCTAATTTACATAGCACCTTTCAATTTGCAACAAGTCTGTTCTGATGTACACTTGTGTTTACTATGTGTCTTCCATTTTTCCTGTCTATTTTAATCTACAGAAATCATCCGCGTCAAATCCTCCCGAATCGCACGCGTCCCTCGCTTTGTCCATCTCACATTCAGAGACCGCCTGCAACCATTTCGCAACCGAGAAGTGTGGAAGACTGGCTCCCTCACGCTATTCGCTCCTGTTGCAGACAGGTTAGACATTATCTAACCTGTGTCTAACCGAACTGACCGCATCAAGCCAGCACCTACCCGATTACGCGAACACTCGACCGAAACTCATTGACTGGCCAGGAGCTCCGTCCCAGCTACAATGATGTACTCCCCAGAACTCTCGCAGGCGTTAGTGAATCGCCATCGACGTCGGGCCAGTATAAAGGCTCGGAAGAGGTCCCTAACGGATCAAGGTGTGACTAGCGGCCCCAGTGGATCGTCTTTAACGGCAACGATCGGGACGCCGCCCTCGTGCCACTGGCGGTTAAGTACCTGGAGCAGGTGATGTTGGAGATGGCTGTGTGATGTTGAAGTTGCAGATGGCTACTTTGTAAAGGTTTTCGTTCAACCTCTTTGTTTTTATGTTAGACAGAGATGAGACCTTATACTTTGATACCGCATCTGTTTTCTTACATTTACGAAGTGTTCGTTGCTGACTTCCACATTTAAAATTTAATATTCTCTAATTTACATAGCACCTTTCAATTTGCAACAAGTCTGTTCTGATGTACACTTGTGTTTACTATGTGTCTTCCATTTTTCCTGTCTATTTTAATCTACAGAAATCATCCGCGTCAAATCCCTCCCGAATCGCACGCGTCCCTCGCTTTGTCCATCTCACATTCAGAGACCGCCTGCAACCATTTCGCAACCGAGAAGTGTGGAAGACTGGCTCCCTCACGCTATTCGCTCCTGTTGCAGACAGGTTAGACATTATCTAACCTGTGTCTAACCGAACTGACCGCATCAAGCCAGCACCTACCCGATTACGCGAACACTCGACCGAAACTCATTGACTGGCCAGGAGCTCCGTCCCAGCTACAATGATGTACTCCCCAGAACTCTCGCAGGCGTTGTGAATCGCCATCGACGTCGGGCCAGTATAAAGGCTCGGAAGAGGTCCCTAACGGATCAAGGTGTGACTAGCGGCCCCAGTGGATCGGGAAGAAGTCTTTTAGAGTGGACCCAGACGACCAAGTATTTCGGGACGCAAGAGTGGCGGCTTTGACTCTAATGGCAACGATTTGGACGCCGCCCCGTGCCACTGGCGGTTAAGTACCTGGAGCAGGTGATGTTGGAGATGGCTGTGACAAAAAGCATGCTGACGTTAGGTACATCCTAACGGTTAGGCATTCAGAGCTCAATGTGGCGTGGCGCCATGCACGGTCTTTGACGAGTACCGTAAATTTCAGCAGAGACTGATCAAGAGACTGCAACATGGTCATTTTGCAGTGCTGATTGTCCATGGTTGTATGGGTTTTGAAAAGTTATTTCCCGAAAAAATTGGTGTTTACCTTTTCCAATGCCAAAGTGGTAGAGTCGAGAAAACAAACCTTGGAAAGGTTTTTCGCGGCATTGCTGGGGTTCTTAATGGACCGGAAAAATCATTGCTGCTCGGTGATCATGAGTGAATTTGCAGACGAAGTGGTGGAATTCATTTATGGAGACGCACTGCAGCAATACGGACTGGAAAAGCCGGAGAAATGCGGTCCGATATCGGCCGCAGAACTGCTTGGAGAGAGGAGGAGTGAAGGGTTTTTGGCCAGGTGGGACGACCCGGAGACACCGCAGAAATTAAAGGCCCTGCAACAACAGCGGATGGGGAACAATAACTCGTTTACCAACAGTTCATTCACGGGGTCGTTGCCTGAAGATGATGCAGTGAACGATCCCAATTGTGGTGACTGCGGGATCTGTGGGTCAAGTTTGTGCGGCGTGGCGTTAAGCAGTTCAACTTCAACTTCGACTTCGACTTCGACTTCGATTTCAAGTGCATCGCTGTCGGAGGAGGAGAGTAGTAGATCGGGAGGTTCTACCGCTAGTACCGGTAGGCTGCCTCTGTCCCGAAGCAACAGTAGCAACAACAACTACACCAGCAACATCAGCGGTGTGTTCACCCCTCCTTGGCTGGGGACGATTAAAAACACGGGCAGCAAGAGCAGTGCCAACAGCTTCGGTAATAATCGACGCAGTAGCAGCAGTGTCAGTCGACGACGAGCTTCCACGTACTACTTAACGACACTGAGCTGCGGTCATCAGTTCCACGACGAGTGCATCGTACCAAGGCTGAATGACTCTTTGAATTGCCCTACGTGCGGCCGTGTCCAGACCAACTACTAAGCTGCTAAGCTGAGCGTCTAACAAGCCACTTACTGCAAGTATGAGCCACGTACGATTTCGGGACAACGGATGACAGACAGAATGTGAAGAACATGTCCATAACCGCATATTATGCCCCCTTATCAATGCATATTATTTTGCCATCCGACCAATTCTCACTTTTTGCGATGCAAATACCAGGTAGCGTCGCCCCAGGCTTCTTGAGTGACTGTGAGCTGGCGCAATACCTCGAAGCTGTGCGTGTCCGGGATCTTGTGTGTGGCGGTGATGACAATTGCACCGAACTTGCAACACTGGGCGAGTTTCCGTGCTAACGCGTGCATCAGCCGCTCTCCAAAGCACGTCGAATTGAGGAATATTAAATCTGCGTTGGCTGGCCAGTCGACAGTCAGTGCGTCTCCCAACGTGAACGAAACCCGCGTGCGCTTCTTCTGCATGGACAATGCGAAGGTCGGTTTAATGTGCTTCTCCCACCGCTGCAGCACTTGCTGGGAGATAGCGTGGAGTCCCTCAAGCACTTCGATGCCGTAGCAAGCGTCAAAGTCGTGCAGCAGTGCCGCAGCAAACACAGCTTTGCCACTTCCCGATCCGATGTCCAAGAACACGCCTCCGGGTTTCTTCAGCACGTGGTACCAGCGTTTGAGCACATCCAGCACCACTTTGAAAGGAGCAAAAGCGATCTCGCCGTACACCAAACTCATCGAGATAAACTCCCGTTCACGGCGTTCCTCCCGAGAGGCTTGTTTGGCCACTTGCAGTGGGTGCTCTTGGTACAGTGCTTCAAACGTCTGGGTCATAGCGGCCATTGTTTCTTCGGACAACGCGGATACGACTACAGCTTGGCGCTGGTTCGATGGACTCGAGGAGTCACCGAGATCTTCATTTTCGCTATCGGGGTCGCCTTTGGCTTCTACTGACATCGACTGCAGCATATCGCGCATACTGCCGATAGGCTTCAGTCCGCGAGAACTATTGTCGCGATTTTCACGACCCATAGCTGCTTGTGCCTCCATGCTGAAAAGATTTTCGCCGACTGCTGCGACGCTTGATTCGCCAAAGCCACCGCTTCAAAGTGGCGACCCTACCTTTTGAACGTGATCGTAACCATGACAAAAAGGAAGGCGCTGTTATGGCGAGCCTAAGACTCAAGACTGGTAGGTACTTGCAAAGGATTCTTGTGGCTGGCCATGTAGACGTCATGCAGGATTTGTCATGGTCGTTTCGTGGACGCATACTTTATTTTTACAAGATTGAGACTTGTGTTCGCGACGTTGATGCCGGTGAGTTTCACGGCGCTTCAGCTCATTCGAGTGCGTTTAGGCATGCAACTTAGCCCCGCCTTGTTACGAGGTCTAGGATCGCATCATGGAGAGTCGAAGCTCGCTCCGGCAACTGCACCAGAACTTCGGAGACTTCAGTTTGCTAAACCACGCCTACGAGCCGTTATCGAGAACCAACAGTGGCAAAGTGGGCCGGCCAAACTGGCATCTAGACAAGCGAGCAGCACCGCCACTGCCATCACTGCCACCATGGGCAGCAAATTCTAGTGCACCTGCAGCTGACGGAAGCGACAGTCGCGAAGAAAATGCGGGCCATTCGCAAAGACCTTTGCCCAGTTTACCTCTTGCTGGCGGCGGCTGGAAGAAACCTCGGCCATACTTCATGGCATTGAGACAATTACCTACCAAGTCATTCGACGCTGATGAACGCCAACAATATCAAGAAAATGATGACCCGGTTGAGGCGTCACAGCACCATGAGATTGAGAACCAGCAAGCGGAGCACGAGGAAGCTTCGTCATATGCCCATAATCCCAGCCAAACGATTAGTATGAACGAGCCTCAAAGTCGAAAATCCGATGCTTGCACTCTTGATAGCGGAAAGAAGGTGCCAGTACAAGAGCAAGACGATGATCCAGCTAACAGTGGAAGCGGCAGTGAGTCGAACCAACAAGAGGACGTGCCACCCAGGAATCGATCGCCACTCCGTGGCCAGTTCTTCCGGCAATGGAAGAAAAACACAAAGCTGCAAGATAATCACGATGATAACAACATCAGTAGCGGAGGCTGGTCACCACCAGCCTCAAACAAGTGGAAAGAACGTGCGATTATGGACCCGTTTGCTAAACGGCGGCCGCGAGTCAAGAGTGCAGCCCCGGCCAGGGCTCAGTCGCCCCCTGAGCGTTCGGATGAGCCACAAGCACCGACTGCTTCAGGGTCTCCACGCATGAAAACGCAAGAACCCCCTCCGTTGAATCCTCTACGATTATCATCGGCTGACAAAAAGCGAGCCGCCGTTGTATCATTTCGGCCTAGGACTCCTTCTCCAGCTCCACAGTCGTCTCGATGTCCTTCGCCAACTCCATTATCTGCCCAGAATTTACCTGCACCACTCCTGGCTCAGTCGAGTGGAGGAAGAATTTCTCGAGACAGCTCGCGTGAAAGTTTGAGTAGTACAGAGGAGCGATATTCTGAACCACCAACGGACCAGACGGTAGGACTGGCTGCGCTTCGCCGCGTTCGGCACAGCAAAGAATCTGACCTAGCCAAGGGCGCGAAAAATCAGCCAAAGCGATCGACTTTAGATGCGTTGAACGAGATCAAGCGCAAGCGTGAGGCCCGTCGAGCTCAACAAGCGAAAGAAAAGCGCCGAGTACAAAAGGAGCTGCGTGAGCACGGCGATGACGCTGGCTACAAATTCCGGCGGCTAATCCAGCAATACCGTGATGCACTTCCACCCAGTCAACAACCACAAAAGCAACAGCAATTACCCCGACTTCCGACAAGCTCGTCGCCGTCGCTGGTGTCAGCGCTACTCGTAGCAGCAGCAGATGCTCCAAAGCTATCTGTATTTATCCGAAAGAGGCCTCTTGCCAAAAAGAGCTGAAGGCCAAGGGCTACGATATCATAACATGTTTATTTTCCTCGGAGGATCAAAATGCCAAAACTGGTAGTGCCATACGTCGCGAACTTGCGTGCCACGAACCAAAGCTACGTGTTGATTGCTCCGAGACGCTAGAAAACCACCAGTTCTGCTTCGACGGGGTTTTCGATGAGTGGCAGGAGAACAGCAAGATTTATGAGGCCACTGTGGGCCCAATGGTGCCGTATTTAGTCACTAAGGCCACGGCTTCCAGCGATATGACCAGTCTCACAGTGTTTGCGTACGGTCAAACCGGCTCAGGAAAAACGTACACCATGAAGTCCATTTATCGACAGGCTGCTGCTGATCTTTTCCAGCAACTCGATGAAGCATTGCAGTCCACAGGCCGGCGGAGGAACCGCGTAGCCGTGGGGGTAAGTTTTTACGAAATTTACATGAACAGCGTGAACGACCTGTTGAACGGACGATCACGGGTGCAGCTTATGGAGGATGGCGACGGCGCCGTACAGTTGCCTGGTCTGAAAGAGTTGCCTGCTAGCAGTGCTGACGAGTTATTGGAGCTTGTCCAGCGTGGCGAAAATTCTCGTGCCACAAGTGCAAATGCCGTGCATGACGATTCGTCTCGCTCACACGCCTTACTGCGTGTGACATTGTATACTGAAGGGGACAGTGGTGGCTCTGCGTTGGCAAGACTCTCCATGGTCGATCTAGCTGGCAGTGAGCGCGCGAGCGATACACAGAGTGACACAAAGAGCACGCGAATGGAAGGCGCTGAGATCAACAAAAGCTTGCTAGCGCTCAAGGAGTGCATCCGCACACTGGACCGTGGGGCGACGCACATTCCGTTCCGACAAAGCAAGCTCACACAGCTACTTCGGGACAGTTTTCTATCGCAAAACTCAAAAACGATCATGATCGCGACGGTCTCACCGTGGTCGGAGAGCTGCAACCATACACTCAATACATTGAGGTACGCCGATCGACTCAAGGAAATTGGGGCTACTAGTTGAACGAAAGGTTCCTGTGCTTACTCGTTTGTTGCCCCAGTCTAAGATGCACTTGAAAGAGATGGCACCACCAACACGAAAGTGTTCATTCAATCTGTTGTGCATTAGCTCAAAAATAGACGTTTAGCATTCTGACCGGAGGAATTCAAGTGTTTGCTGTGCTGAACGATGAGTTTTCGCATGCTGCACGATGACCTCGCAATCGAATAAAGCAGCAGCGACTGTCACCCACAGTACCAATGAGACTAGCAAAGCAACGGCACGAAGCGCTCGGCTGAATCCACTCCCATCCATTCCGTTGCAATGTCTGACTCCGATCGAAGGCAAATTGTCCACAGTGAGTTCCACGACTTTCACCACGCTTATTGTGTTTACTCACTGATCCACCACAACTTTGTTTGAATCCCTCAGGATGCTGATTTATCTGCCCGAAATGTGGCCCATCGACCACGCGAAGTATTCGAGAACATTGTCGCCAAGTCCACACTGATCCTCAAGAAAAAATTGTCCGCCCAAGTCGGTTATAGTCCACTTGACAGTCTGAATGCGTCGTCTCCATTAGGCTCGCAAATGCGCGGCGGAAGCACACCCTTCAGTGGGCAGCGTTCTGTTTCCACGCAATTCATGCGAGGTTACGCGTTGCATCGATTGGAGCAATACAGCCAGGCAGCTGAAGACTTTTTGGCATGCTCGCAAAACGATCCTGATCGCGCGACTGCGCTTTACAATCGAGGTTGCGCTCTGTACAAGTTAGGAAAGCACGCTGAAGCCACACAAAACTTGTCCAAGGCAATCAAGTTGGACCCGCGGAATTTGCTCTTTATCGAGAGTCGTGCACATGTGCTCAAGGGAATGGGCAAGTTCGAGGAAGCCATCCGCGACTACACACGGCTAGACACGATTAAGCACCTCCCAACAACTGCTCTTGACTCTCTGCCCAGCGGCTTAAATCATCCAGTTATGTTTGAGACCCCCACCAGTTCTATGGAGAAGTCGGAGCTCCGGGGCTTAAATCCCGTTTCAACCTCGTCAACTGCCTCGATGGCGCATGAAGCTCAGAAAAGCAGCGCGAAAATTTGGCTTGAACAATTCCTCAATCAAAACCCGGGCAGAACACGTAGCTCTGCTGATGTGGCTGAGGCAGCGCAACTTGCACGCTCCTGGAGTTTTTCCGGGGAATGCGTATCGCAACAATTGAGCGCTGTCTTCGCGAAGCCGCATTCTGGCGGTTTGAAAGCGATCAGATGGTAGTGGATCAGGGCAAAACGTCATCGAGTTTCCACGTGGTGCTTGATGCGGTGGCGCCGCTCGTCAAGACAGTCACTTTCCAGGGATCGAGTTCACGCGAGCTCAGCACGCTTTACCAGGGCGACACCATCGGTCTTGAACCCTTCAGTGCCACCAACACCGAAGGTAGGCTGGTGACATTGCGCCATCGTGCCCAGAAGCAGTTCATGGTGCGATCTCGCGTCGGGTCAACGAGCGTGCCGCTGATGAGCCTTGCCTCGACCCGATCGCCCAATGGTTTTCAGCCTAGTAGTATGGGATCTTTTAGCTCCGTAGCCCAAGCAACCCGTGCAGCCCGAGGTGCACTGCGTCCAAAGGAATTGGCGACATTTTCGTGTCTGGGCGAGGTGAACTGCATGCTGCTTGACTTGGACATTTACCTGATCATCATGCGCGAGCACGAACAACAATTGCTTGCGGAACGATTACAATTCCTGCGTCGCTGCCACGCCTTCCAAACGTGCACCGATGAGATGCTTGCAGCATTGGTCGCCGTCTCAGGATCAAAACTGATCGACCCCAGCAAAGACGTCCTGAAAGCTGGCGATGTGGTGAAGCAGCTCTACGTTATTAAAAAGGAGTATGCCATGTGCTCAAGACCATCACCATGCCGCATCGATCGCACGCGTCGCCATCGAGACGAAGCAGTAGTAAGTCTGATGACTCGCTCACCTCACGGTCCAACGATGGTTCTTGGGTGCTGGACAACGGCTGGATGCTGACCAACCCGCGCCTTGTGAGCAACGCGCAGGCACTGGCTGGTGAAATGTTGCGTCGGTCGGAAGAGGTGGCGACGGCCGTATTGGCTAGCGGTCAGCTCTTTGGCGAACTGAGTGTGTTGCAACCAGGTCAACAATCCCCTGTGACTGTGCGAACCCAGACGTTGGTCGAGCTGCTTGTGTTTGAAGAGGAAGATCTGAGTCAGCTGCGTGTTCAGTATTTGAGCGGCACCATGAACGCGTTGCAAGAGTCTTTGCTGTTCCACAACCCACCGCAACAGAAATTGGCACAACTTCGACTGGATTTGTCGCATTGGAGTCGTGAAAAGCGTGGCGTCCTCGAGGAGCTTTTTCCTCCCGGTTCACCCGTGGCGAAATCTCCACTCAAAACGATCTCAACACGAGGTCATTTGCCGCCTAAGACTTCGATTAGGGCCAAAACAGCTCAACTACCGAGTGCAATGCCGTCACCAACAGGTTCTCGCCCACCGACAGCACCAACAGGAAGACCAGAAGATGCACAGAATGATTAAACTAATCCTAGTTCTGGGGTTGGCGACACCGTCTACACAACGGAGCAGAATTTATTGAACCTTTAGGTCGAGCCTAAGGATTTGACTAATTGTACTAGTAGAGTTTAGTTTAGGTAGATGGCTTTCTCTCAGCGAGTTGAGTTGTCAACATGGCAGAATTCAGGTCTCAAAGATTAAATATCAGTTGATCATTGAGAAAGCTCCTAGAATACTAATAGTTTAAATATGAATTTGGTTCCCGTCAACAAGAAAAGTGTCCACAGTATCGGCCCGAGCACCACACTCCCGGGAGAGTGTGATGACCCCCAGGCCTAATTAACGGATCTCAAACTTTATAATAATCATTGGGAATAAAGTTGACGAACTATGTCGAAATGCCCATTACATCAACATCAAAGAAGTTCTTCTCCTACCTACTTCCAAAAACGATACTGAACCATGTTGACACAGTGACCGATTTTGGATGGCTGGAGCGCATTAATTGCAGAAAGACACGATCTTATTGGCTGAAAGTAACTTCTTTTTACGTAAAAATACGAGTAAAAACGATTTTATGTGGGCCACATGCATAAACCTATTGAACAGAATTGAGTTCCCTGTAAAATGGCATTTCCCTGCACCCGCGGAATGATGTCTAAATATCAACTTTTGCATACAAAAACGTAGACAAAATGTGTCCTAAATTGGTATATTTAGACAATCTCACAGTGTGAGGTCGAGCGGCGCCGCAGAGTTTGTGGCCTTCCTTGCATTGCACGCACACGGACCCCCACGGACAGAACAGCAACATGATCTCGACCATCGCCAAGGGCCTCACCGCGCAGGGCAAGCGCTCTATGAGCACCATCCGCTATGCGGAATTTGGCCACCCCTTAACGTGCTCAAGTACGTTTTACTTAAACTGTGTCTAACCTCTTTTCCCTTAACCACTTTGTTTCCCTTAAACACTTTGTTTCCCTTAAACACACTTCCCTTAACGAACCGATACACTTGATACTTGGATAGAACGGACGCGGATGACAAGGAAGCTGCTCCTGCCAACGGACAGGTGGCACTCAAGTTCCTCGCGGCTCCGATTAACGTGGCCGACCTGTCACAGATCCAGGGCGCTTACGCCATCAAGCCCAAGTTCCCTGCCGTGGCCGGTAACGAAGGTGTTGCTGTGGTCACTGCCGTGGGTGCTGGTGTCACTAATCTGAAGGTCAACGACCGTGTCATCCCTACTGGCGCTGGTTTCGGTACGTACAGGTCTCTCCTAGTTAATATTATCCCAATAAGACAACTTCTAATATCCCAAATCTTGTGCAGGTACATGGCGTAGCAAGGCTGTCGCTGCTAGCAGCGACCTGATGAAGATCTCGGACAAGATTAAGGTCGAGGACGCTGCCACTTTGGCTGTGAACCCTGCTACGGCATACCGTATGCTGGCGGACTTTACGACGCTCAACAAGGGTGACGTCGTGATCCAGAATGGCGCCAACAGTGCTGTGGGTCAGGCTGTGATCCAATTGGCGGCCCTTCGTGGCATCAAGACCATCAACATCATCCGTGACGACGGAGATTACGACACGACGGTGGAGCACCTCAAAAATCTAGGAGCCACCGTGGTTTGCACGACGGATTACGTTGGTTCGGCCAAGTTCAAGCAGCTCATTTCGGACCTGCCGGCCCCTAAGCTCGCACTTAACTGCGTGGGCGGCCAGACGAGTCTCGAGATGGCTAAGACGCTGGCCAAGAAGGGTGTTCATGTGACGTACGGCGGCATGGGTAAGGAGCCTGTGGCTGTGGGCACGGGCTCGCTCATCTTCCACGACATCACGCTCAAGGGCTTCTGGCTCAGCCAGTGGGTCCAGGACTCGAGCGTTGAGGAGCGCACCGCCATGCTGACGGAGCTCGCCGGACTTGTGGAAACCGGCAAGCTGCGCACCTGGATACAGACATACAAGTTCGCGGACTTCGACGACGCCCTGCACGCCGCTGTGAACCGCACGACCAAGCGCAAGGTTGTTCTGCTCATGGACTAAGTTACCTACTTGGTGGAAGTCGGCGACAGGAAAGCTAGCTGGAAGCGACTACGGGTATGAGGGAGATGAAGGAGCGTGGAAGCGCGTGAGGGGGTAGGCAGTCCGTCAATCAGAAGAAATGGCCGGGCAGGCAAACGAGAAAAACACTGCGGAAAATGGATAAATTGTGTTGTTCCGTTTAGACAATTTGCAATAGCTAACGGCTAGCCGGATATCAATTTCGACGCAGCCAATGCATCGCTCAGCTGATCCTAAACTTACCGTAAAAGGTATAACATCATACGATTGCCTATAATACTTCTAGTGGCAAAAGGATAGATGTGGGCATGTGGGCATCACCAAACGCAAAAAGTGGGTTCAACGCCGACTGTTCATCCAGCCGAGCGACTCTTATTTCGGATGGCGACAATGGCAACAGATCCCTGCGGGGCCACAAGGCAGGCAATGTGAATGACGGTAATGCTGGCGTCGGCGAAGAAGAAGAAGAGAGAGAGAGACCTATCGGCACTAAGAAGTTGCTCAATTTGAAGCTATTCGATTTTGACGAAAAGAATCCGAGCAAGATGTTGTATGACGAGAAGTTCAAGCTCAAAATGTTTGGGAAATGCGATCGGCATGGGTACATCGCGGGGAAGATCGGTGAAAAGCTGAATGCGGATAACGACAGGTTCTACAACAAGTTGTTGTTAGAGTTTTTGAACAAATATCCACACCGTGGATACCATGCAAAGTCGCCAAAAAGATCAATGCTATCCAGGATACACAGAACAAAAAACAATCAAGATTTCGGAAAGTCTAAACAAAGAATACATATTCGACTGAGGCTGCATCGACACAGTGTAGGCGTGCTCTAGATCCAGAGTACAATCAGGAAAGACTTTGCCAGCGATATAATTCTTGTCCAATAAAGTCAGGGTTTAATAAAACCTATTGTTTTATGCTATTATGAACCCTTATTTTGGGATAGTAAATCTAATGCTGCAGCTGGCACCCCAACTGGTTAATTTCGTGAAAGCATACCCAAAACCGGTACAAGACGATACCAACCGGTACGACCGGAGAATTGCATACCCCCAAATCTTTTAAGCACACAACCGGTATGGTTGGTGGCTCTCCAAAATTCTGGGAAACAGTCGCATCGTTTTTTAAATCCCGCTGACCATAGTCTGATTATACTGCAATGCATGTTGAAATCACTTCATGCTTAGAAGACACTGGCCCATGCACGTCATGATTTTTATGATTCATCTCCACTATCTCAGTCTACACCGAAGCCCTAGTCATTGACAGCAAATGTTCGGAAAGATTTTACCCAAGAGAACATAAGAAAGTTGAAGCGTTCAAACTCGAACGGTTTGGGAAGTGTGAACAAACATAAGCGATCAAGGAAAAGCTGAATTATAGTCTGCGCTACGAAATAAAAACCGCTGAAGAAAAGTGAAGCCTCGTAGAAAAAGAACATAGCACTTTTAAAAAATTGCCATCCTCCTAGAAATTGGTGTACGTCATCAGCGATGACAAGAATCCACGGCGGTTTGAGATTTGCTTCTTTGAAGTGCTACTATATTCGTAGACTTTCTTCGACAATTGACCGAAGAAGCTCTGAAATGTTGAGGATTGCTTTGCTGGCAAAGAGTTTTTATTGTCTTGTATCTTCTCTACTGTTGCAGTTAGTGTCGAACGGCACGGCCCCAGAGCGATAGACACAAACATGGATCCAGTATGAGGACTGTTGTCTTCATTGTTTTTGTAAAAAGAAGACGGGTTAATCCTGCAGAGGAGTCCTCTGACATGGACGAATGTGGCTCCAATTTGGGGGCAACACTTAGAAGAAGAAGGGCATTTGATTGAAGACGACAATAAATTACTTCGAAATACTCGTTTTTACACTTGAATGCTAACCGTGGCCAAGCAACATCCGTAATTTATCATTTTGAAAAGGGTACAGTATTAAAACCCCAAATCAATTCACTTGAGTTTTGACTTGACATTGTGAGAAAATTATTCCAATCACTTAAACGATTTTTGGCACAACTAAATCTTTCCCACCAGTGAATCCGATCGCTTATTAACTCTGAAATAAATTTCAGAAAACAGTTTACTTCGCAATTCACCGTCCAGAATTCGGGTTAAGTACATCCAAGTCGCCAACTGCAGCCCAATACACGACCATGCGTCTAAGCTACGTCTTGGTGGTGGTTGCGGTCACGCTCCTAGCAAATTGCGGTACCGAGTCGACAGTTGGCACGTCGGTGATGTCGACCCCGTCGTGCAACTCTATTCCGAGCAATGACGACGATGGTGAGGGAACCGTCGACATGAAGAAGCTATTTGATTTCGATAATAGGACTGCTCAAAATGATGATGGACGAGAAGTTCAAGTTCAAATGTTCGCGAAATGGGACAAACAGTAGATCGTGGGGGAGGTCAACAAAAGCTACATCCGAAGTACAATTAGCGCCACCATAAGCTGTTGCTGAACTATTGAACAAATATCAAAAGATGCTAGCTAAACCAGGTCGAGCCTGCACAGAACAAGAAAATTGCCAAGATTTCGGAAAGCCTAAACAAAGTCCACGTATTCGACTCAGGTTCTATCGGCGTTGTAGTGAAGGTGGGGATCCTCAAATGGGAAGACTTTTACCATCTTTCGAATCCTTGTCAAATAAAATTGCCGACAGCGATCACGAGGACTGCACAGCCCTTTGAACCTGAGGACTCGCACATTGACTTTTTCGAGCTCCAGATTGTGCGGTAGCATCATCACGCAACGCAGTGGTATTGTCCTGAAATTGTGTCATGTCTCGATTGGCGGTGCACTGTGGGGTTTGATGTACGAATAGCTGTTCATGAATTGCGTCCTCTCAAGATCTTTGTAATTAAGTTAATGATTGGATGAAATACACAGTAAATTCAACCACGTGTTTTCATTGGCGGAGAACCATACGCATTTTCTACAGTATGTATCATTGACTGAAATATACTATTAAAATTGCACATCGAGCGCCCACCCATTCATTCTTGCATTGTGTCGTCTCTATCTAATCTATCAACCTTGTACTAAGTAAAAACCCTATCTAAGCATGGAGGCGTGGGATCAATTGCTATGGAGTCTTCTCTCGGTCGATAACGCGGCGCGTAACGTCGCCGAGTCGCGCTTCGCCGAGCTCAAGCAAAATCCATGCAGTGACGAGACGTTGCTTGGCCTCGTGCGCGTCATCCACGCGACCAGACGACGTGCGCGCCTTGGCTGCAGTGCTCTTACGGCGCGTCCTGCTGCGTGACGCTGTTTCTCTATGGCCCAAAGCCACGGACGAAGCTCGCGCCACAGTCAAGAGGGAGCTGCTGGCGGTGCTGGAGGCTGGGGAGAAGAACCGCGGCATCCGTCGCAAAGTTTGTGACACAGTGGGGGAATTGGCCAGCAGCATCCTGGAGGACGGTCAATGGGACGATCTGCTGCCACAATTGCTGCAATGGAGCTGTGCACCAATGGTGATGCTCCGTGAAGCTTCCCTCCGAGTATTGGAGATGGTGGCCATCTTCTTAGCAGCGCAAATGACGCAGGACGCCAGTGCAGAGACAGAGAGCACCACGCTGGACGTGATGGTGCTGCAGACAATGGCCAAAGGACTGGCAGATAGAGAAGGACGAGTGGCTCTTAATGCACTGAGAGCTCTGGGGATGTTGCTGCTGAATTTGGATGCGTTGGACCAAGTGCCACGACCGGAGTTGTTGGCTAGTGCTGTCCCTTTGGTGCTGGCAGCACTGCACTCGTTATTAGTGACACGGCAGTTTGAGGAAGTGATGGAGGCTCTGGAGGTGCTCATTGAAGTGGCGGAGCCACATGCGGCGTTCTTTAAACCTTGTCTACATGAATTTGTAGAGACAATGGTACAGATTGCAGATGCCCCGCGGAAAACGAGACAAAGGTCAGTGATGAGAATCAGGCGATGCCGGATGGGTGCAGACAGTTGGCGATGGAGTTTTTGGTGTCACTTGCAGAACAGGCGCCGTCTCGATGCCGAAGGTTGACCAAGAACATGTTCGTGCTGTCTGTATACCCCGTGGCGTTCAAGATGATGCTGGATCTGCAGGACCTGGACACATGGGATGTTGCAAATTGCGAAGACGAACAGTCCGCTGGTGGACAAGGTATCGACCAGGATATTTCCAACTTTGACGTCGGCTCCGAGGCGCTGGAGCGGTTGGTAGGTGCACTAGGTGCCAAGCGCTCACTTCCTACGTGTTTTGCGCTTATCCAGGAGTACGCCCGCTCTGACAATTGGGTGAGTCGCCATGCTGCTCTGGTGGGACTGTGCCAAATTCTTGATGTTCTCGATGATGAAAGCCTGGATGCGATTGTGCGTCATCTACTGGCGCAGGCTAACGATCCGCACCCACGCGTGTGCTGCACAGCCGTTGATGTGATTGGTCAGCTGTCGGTCGACCAAGCCCCACAATTTCAGGAGGCCTACCACGCTCAGGCTCTCACCGTGTTGGCGCACTATCTGGATGACTTTAACAAGCCACGACTGCAAGCTCATTCGGCTACTGCTCTTCGCCAATTTATTGACATGTGCCCGCCCAACCTGCTTACGCCGTACCTGGACAAGCTGCTTCACCAGCTATTTGCATTGCTGCAGCATGGCCAATCTTTGGCTCCTAGCGACAGTCAGACGCCGTCCCAAGAATTCACTGCCACTCGCGTTGTTCAGGAGCAGGCTATCACAGCTATTTCGTCTGTGGCGACGGTCGCAGGCACGTCTTTCAGCAACTACTACTCTGCCGTCATGCCTCCTCTGCAGCAAATTCTCTTGAACTGCCTGAACGAAAGTGTGCGCGCAGCAGCAGCATCACCGGCGGTACTGAAGCCACAGACGAATGCACCTAGCTCATTTACACTTGGCGGCATCACGCTAGAGTGTCTGAGTCTGATCGGTCAAGCTGTGGGCAAGGAAGTGTTTTCGCGTGATGCCCCTGCAATTCTTAAGGTGATGGCTGAGATGCAAGCTACGCCTTCCATCGTTGGCAATGAGTTGATCCGCACGTATTTGTTGCAAGCGTGGGCTCGGTGCTGTACTTGTCTTGGACGCGATTTTGCACCATATTTGCCACTTGTAATGCCCACCCTTCTAGAGGCGGCCACGCAGCAGGCAGAATTCGAAGTGGACCCCACTACCTTGTCCAGCGACGATGATGACGACGAAAGCGGCTCCACGGACAGCGAAGATATTCAGCTTGCTCAGGTTAATGACAAGTGCTTGAGTATCCGAACATCCATTCTGGAGGAGAAGGCCACAGCCTGCCAACTGCTGGCTGGTATGGTGACGGACCTTGACGACGCTTTCTTTCCGTACGCTGAGCAAGTTACGCAAGTGCTAGCGCCACTGCTCACGGACTCTGTGCACTCGGACATCCGTGCCTCAGCCATTCGTGCCATGCCAGCCCTGGTGAAGTGTGTTGCCAGTTCTACTGCGGTGCCTGGATCGAAAGAGCATGGTGAAGCCGCCATTAAGCAGATGGTGGACTTTGCTCTAGGCCGCTTAGTTCTTGCACTGACTTCTGAGCCCGAAGTCGATTTGGTCGTGAGCATTATGCAAAGCATGACGAAATGCCTTGGCGATGCCCACGAACTGCATCCTACGCTAGTGCTTAACGAAGCACAGTTACGCGAGCTGGTGCAAGGCCTGTTAGTGGTTCTGGGCGATAGTTTCCAGCGGCGTGCGATGCGAAGACGTGCAGCGGACAGTGACGAAATGGATGGTGGTGAGGCCGATCCAGAGTTCGATGACGACGATGACACTTCTCAGTCTGGTGAAAGTCAGGTAGCCGAGCAAGAAGTGCAGTTCGTCTTGGCCGAGTGCATAGGATCTCTGGCTAAAGTCCACGGTGCGGCATTCTTCCCTGTTTTTATGAATATTTTGTGGGAGAAGATCGCGGCACTTGTGGCACCCGGTTGTCTTGTGGAAGACCGGCGCCTCGCACTATTTGTGCTGGACGATGTTCTCGAGCACTGTGGTGCACCAGCCATGCGCCGTCTGGACATCTTCTTGCCTGTAATGGAAAACGCTTTGAGTGAAGTTGGTGAGCCGGGGCTTGTGCAAGCAGCGGCATTTGGTGTTGGTGTGTGCGCTTCGCAGGGCGGAGATGCCTTCGCCCCTCATGCCGAACAGTGCTTACAGTTGTTGCGAAACGTTGTGGCTTATCCTCGTGCTCATAGCAGCCCCGAACAGCGCAATGCTACCGATAACGCTGTGTCGTCGCTTGGCAAATTCTGTGAGTTCCAGTCAGCTGCAGTGGATGCAGCAACGCTTTTCCCGCAGTGGTTGGAACTGTTACCTCTTCGTGGAGATATGGAGGAGTCTCTTGCTGTTTCCCAGCGGTTGTGTCGTTATGTGGCTGACCGGCATCCACTTGTGCTAGGCGCACCAGACTATCGGCACCTCGGGAAGGTCGTGACAGTGCTGGCTGCGGTGGCTGAGGAGAAGTTCTTGCGCAAACTGAGTCGCGACGTTGGCGTGAAGGAAGCTACGGCGCTGCGTCAGGAGCTGGCTTCCACTTTGGCTGGCCTCCGTGCCACGGTGCCTGAGCCTGTTATGGGTCAGGCCTGGGCTTTCTTTCAGCCACCCAGCAGGCTGCGTTGCATGCACTCTTCGCTTAAACATTTGCTATATAAGAAATAGTACTAGAGTCTTTCGAGCGGTAGGTTAGGAATCTAGATGCGCTAGATGAACGTAGAGATTATTAAGATTTGATTGCATGAATGCTTCAGTTGCTCTTCAGTCGAACATACATATAAGTGCCTACTGCACCTGATGAAGGCATCAATTTCGAATTGCAACACATACAGTGCACAGCGAATAGCATCTTACGCCAATGATCAAAAAGTACTCTTACATTTATATCCCATGGAAGTTCCATGATGGAACACTATTTTTCTGGGAAAGCAGCCTAAATCACATTATTTATATAGTAAAAAACAAAGGGTTTGTACAAGCCATTTTAAGCTTGACATTTGTAAGGGATGCGATATTTATTTGGAATACGGTGTGTACAGGCAGTACTCGGTCAGACTAATTTTGAATTCCAAATTCGTCTTAATATGCAGTTTTGTAAGGTCGGCCCAAACAAAATCTTACAAGTCCGAATTGCAAAGTGACAACCAAAATAAAGCACACCCTCGCCTCGGTATATATTACAACACAACGCAACAGGTTAGTGCTACGCCAGCCTCATGTAGGAGCGGGACTGCGAGAAAGTGATAGTAACGGGTATCTGGCAGCTGAAGTCAGTGGCGCCGCTGGGGCAATAGATCGGGGATTCACATTGGAATTATGCATGACTATTTTCTTCATTAATGACACTGAAGTCATAAAGTGCCCAACAACCGAATCGTATCTGCCATCGCCTTTTATTATTATTAAATATTAAAGAAAAAAGACACATGTAGGCCTTTAATCATGACGCCACTTCCCTCGAAATGGTACAATTTTACCTGCGTGCTAGTCGCTAGGAGAACTATTTTCTCTAGAAAGCTCATTGTGTCTCGTCATTATCATATGTAGCACGTCGGATGCCGTTGCGTCTACCATAACGTCTGTATTTTCGCGGATGGTCTACGAAAGAGCGCAGACTAGTTTTGAATGAGGCGAATTCTCAAGTACATTAATTAGTCTGACTAATTCTGAACACAGACTACTTACTGTAATCACTGTAGTATATTTTACTTCCCAAAGTTATGATTTTGGCCAAACACATCAACTTCTTTCTTTTCGAAGTCGAACAGTTTCGAAAACTCTCTTCATCGCCGACGTCGCTCTCGTCGTCATCCACATCGAGCGTATTGTGAAACTTTTGCCATTTGCATTGTTCGGAACATCATCAACCGATTTACTTAGGTCCACAGTCGGGATGGTTGGGTCTTGGACGGTGTTTGTAGTTCGACGATGTAGCCATTTAGTATAGTGGTAACACATTCACGCAACATTCGTATTGTCATTCTTACACTTCGAACAAAACCATGGCAACGAACCAACGAAAGGATGAAGGCGCAATGCCAGGAATTCAAGAACTGAACAGCACAAACGAGGCCTCTCGGTTCGGCGAGGCTCTTTCTGGATACTTCAAGTGGCTAATACCGCTCGGAAGCGCGCTGGTCGTCGTAGCCGACACGGAATGCACCTACAAGTTGAGGAGAACTGTGCAATGTCGTCCGAATGTTTCTTGAAACAACTAAAGAGAATCTTACGGGATGCATCGCCTTCAAGCCAATCACAATACGTACAAAGACTTTTTGCGATGATTTTCCACCAATTAAACCACGGTAAAGTGTCGCCGATCATCTTCAACCGGGTAAAACAAATCTGTGACGTGTGATGAAAACATTAAAATATTGATACCATGACGCACTGACGCACTGATTGTTGTAGGCCATAGATCTCTGTCGAGAGATTTTCCAGCGATCGGTAGCCTTTCGAGCGCTGGTTACGACACAGACGGCTTCGTTCTATGACAAGTTACTCGTGGCAGCAGGTGAAGATCCCAGGCCCAATGTGTCAAGAGTGCTGCGAGCTAAGAACCGTGGTTCTGCACAACTCACGGCGGTGCTAGCGCTGATAGAGTCGTGGAAGCACGACTTTGGTGCACGGTATCCATCGATTGTCGCGGGCTATGCTGTGTTGATGGGGCGTGGATATGTATTTCCACGAGAACGTGAGCGGCAACAGGAGGCACAACAGCAAGAGGTGGATACGCGCAGACATCGTGATAGAGTTTGTGAGGCCAAGAAACAGCAGCGTGATCGTGAGATGGCACAGTTCATCCCCGAAATGGAACAAGTGCTAGTGGAGATGAATCGTATTTTCGAGATTTTGGTGCCTACGTTGGACGCTTTCGAAGTGCCGGATGAATTAGAAGCCCATTCGAGTACAGCGACACAAAACGTGATAGTTGTGGACGAGGACAGCAGCAAAGACCCAACACAACAAATAGCACGCGGCCATCATGGCGTTGAGGAACTCACCAATGTTGATGGAGGCAGTGACGAGGTAGAGTGGGAAGATGTAACTCCGCGAATAGCAATATCCGTGGAAACTGGAGATGATGACGACAAGGATGTCGAATGGGAAAGCGTATCTGCAGATAGCGACAGCAGCCGTGAAGATAGTATGCGCGAAGAGGAGGACACTGAAAGTGCAGTCGGCGACCAAATGGATATCAATGATATCGTGCAAGCTTACGGACTGGGTAGCTCGTCATATCGTCTTACTGTGGAGGTTCCGAAGCGAGTGTGTGAGGAATCTGCTGATAATGACGTGTTGTTCCGGGCTTTGAAGGATAATGCGCTGCGTATGCGCAAGCGCTTCCTGCCATTATTAGATGACTGGGAACAGCACTCGACACTGCCTGGACCGGCATCTTCCAGTCCCTCAGCAGCTCAGTCACAACGCGAGGTGCTACAGCAAATTAGTGATTTTCGTACGACACATGCACTGCTGAAGTGGGAAGATCTTGCTCAGGGCACCAGAGACTCCCAGCAGGGTAAAACACCTACAGTTGCAGTGGTGACGCTGCCCCTCGACGCGTACGAGTACAACCCGCCTCCTATTAAGCGTAGATGCAAGTCCAGCGATAGGCGTCGACAAACATCTAACCCATAATTCTTCAAGTAGAAGTAATTTCCAGACGCCACAACGACCGCTTCACTCCATGAGTAATATCATATCAATAACAAGAAGCCACAATTGTGCCGCGTATCTCAATAGGAATCTTGAATCGGCATTCCGTAAGCTTATGTTCATCCGCATTTCCCACCCGTTCGTAAAAATGGATCCTGTCACGATCTTTCAACTCACTAGTGAGCTGAAAGATGGAGTTGATAGCACCTAAGCAGAGGAAATCTTCACTTTGTGTGTCGAGGTGCCCGAGATTGCCTCTCGAGGTCGCCCGTGGTCGCCCACGTCTGCTTGGCCAGAGCAGTTGTTGACTTTATTCCTTAGATTCCGGAATGAGCTCGTTCGCTCATCCCCTATTGCTAGCCTCTTACATGCATTCATAGCTTCATGGGTTCACTACAGTTAGTTGCCTTGTTAATTCCTCTCGCCCATGCTGCCGTCGCTCATAAACGTCCTTTCGACTCGCCACCGCCGGTATTGCTCGAAGCCCTGTCGCTCGATCAACTTGTTGCTACTCTCTGCCCTTACAGTAGCTTGCAGCAACAATCACCACTTGCACAATCTCCTCGTAAGACTCCACAAGAATCTCGTGGCATTCGATAACGAACATATCCAATGCGACACAATCATGGGTCTTGGTAACACGTAAATATAAGCTGTATGCATTGACAGAAACCCGTGCAAAAATAATTCGTGTTGTGCAAAAAACGTCATCATTCAAAACTGTATGCCATTTTGAGAGACTGTAAATGAAATGCAATGGTTTATGTGTAGCCAGAGTAAACCTCAACTTTTTGTGAGATTGGCTTGAGATTATTCGTAAGCACATCAGTAACTCTATCTGGGATATGTCAAAACGGGAACTTTGGCACTTTTATTTTCATTATTTAGCTTTTAACTTATCCATGTACTTACTCACTCACTCACCTTAGTCTCATGACAACGAGATGAAAGTTTCCCTCAACGATCGACCATCTTCACCCCTTTATACAATAAAATTCAAACGTCGCACATAAAGTTTAGGGGGTTCCGAACTAGAAAATCAGGTGGTGTACGGAAGCTTCAGATTAAAAGGTTGGAAGAAAAGGTTGGTGGCAACAATATTTTGCATAATTCCATGATCTTTCCATCCCAAGATCGATGTGTTGGCTCCTCGTGATACATGATAGCGGTCAGTACCCCCGTCTCTTGGTCCCAGCTTAAAATGTTATTCATTTCTCAATAGGAAGATCTATGTTCATGCTTCCCAATGCTAATATCACGTTAAAACGATTTATAAAGACTGTGCTGGAGCCACCACCCGTTATATTAGGTCGCAGCACGACAGAGGAGCGGTTGTCACTCTGTCAAACCCGTCTAAGGTTCATTTCGCAATTCACCTTCAAGCCCCGATATTCCTGCTCGCCTCGATCATGCGTCTACACTACGTCGTGCTGGTTGCTGCAACCACGCTCCTCGCGAACTGTGACGCTGTCCAGATGCCCATGAACGCCGATCAGACTGGTCTCTCGAAGATAGCATCCCCTAACAGCCTTGATCAACCCATCAACCCTGTTCAGAACATCGGAGCCGCCAGATTTCTGCGTGGTGGCAAGACTGTCAAAGACGACGAGAGCGATGACCTAGACGGCGAAGAGAGGGGTCCAATCGATGCCTCAAGATTTAGCACCTTCTTCGAATACTGGGCGAAGTACGGTTATACTGCCGATGATGTTTACAAAGACCTGGGGATCGGTCACCTTATCGCCAAATATGCCATGAAGAATCCCACTAAACTCTCAGAGAAGGACCCGTACCAGAAGTGGATCGGATACAAGGCCCACTTGGAGCAGCTAAAGAATGCTGACTGAGCGTACAAGACATACACATGGCTGCGCCTGAACAACAATGTTTACCATGGAACGAACGAACGACTACCTTCTTACTGTTTGAGAGTCTCTTATAGAGATGTTATAAGCTTTTCTTAAAGAAACTAATCACACCTGCGGGTCGTACTTTTGTTGGAAAAAACTAATGATTCACTACGTGTTTTTCAACGTTAAATGAAAACTCGGTGTTTCTGAACCGAAGCGCATTCAGGAAACACATAGTCCAAAATCACGTGTTGCGCGCGACGTGATTTTAGACTACATGAAAACGATTTTCCGGGGCTTCTGAAAGACTCTATTATCAATTTATTCGCCACCATTCGTCATTTTACATGGTGCTAAGCTTGCGCTAGATCCCGAAAATAACAATATGGTCTGAAATTGTCAATGCCTAAACTATATTTCAATACCAATATTTCAATATAAATAAAACGGCGGTACGCTTTTTTAAAACAAATATATCGCAAATATATTTTGACGGAGTTTATTTTATAGTAACCCATCGTAACCTCTAGGTTGCGCTCTACATAATAGCCACACAATCGCTTCCAATCACTGCTGTAGTGATGGCGGACGGTGGTTCACTCCCTTCGGGCGACGACGACGCCGCTTACTGGCGGCAGTTCGAGCGCGATTACTACGCGCTACTGGGGTCTCTCGCGATGCCTCCAGCGACGAGATACGCAGTTGCTTCATGGCTCTATCGCGGGAGTTCCACCCGGATCGCCACCCAAGACGCAACGGGAACGCGGCGCTCGTAGCAGCTGCCAACGCGCAGTACGCGGTGCTGGACAGAGAGGTGCTCTTCGACCCAGTGAAGCGCCGCGTGTACGATATCTACGGCGAGAAGGTGCGGAGACCGTGATTCTAGATGGTGTCATTGTTCTTAGAGATCATATAGAAGCTATTGCTACTTTTAGAGGACCTATATGGATTATACTTAGAGTTAGAGGTCGTATAGGGGTTTATTGAAATACTAACCTGGGGTATTTGTTGTGTATCTACAGGGAGTGCATGCTCTGGAGCAGAATGGACTTGCAAACCATGCAGTTGGTGCACATTTGAAGACATCGGACGAAGTACAGCACTATGTGGAGGAGATTATGCGGAGGATGAACCAGCAGGCTCTGGAGGCTCAGTTCTCGTCGTTCAGTGAGATGTCCATGCACGTGGATGCTTCAGATTTTGTGGGAACCAATGCAGGGGCTGCGGAGTTTATTCCACAGTGGTGCGAGATGTGTGGACCGTACCGAGATGACGATCCACCAGCGTACGACTTTTCCGTTGACACGTAGCACTGCGTTGACACTTGGTGGCTACATGTACGATAAGAAGGGACTAGGTATGGGCAGTTTCACGGCGCAGTTGGCACACACTTCGTTCGATCCGAGTGTGCCATCGTTCACGCTTACAAGTGAAATGGGCTGGACGCCCAAGCTCCACTGTCAGATCAGCCAACCGGTGTCCCCGCACACGGCCTTCATGCTCATCCCAGAGCTTGATGATAACGGTCTGGATATCTCCATGGGCGCCAACCAAATGCTGACGCCGCAGCTCCACGGTGCCATGATGTGGAGTACGAGGGACGGTCTCTCAGGTTCGCTCAGCCAGGACACGGGGACGTACAATGCCACTGCGGCAGTCGCTGTGGGTCGTGGGGGCCAAACTTGACGTTCCAATTCCGTCGTATCCTTATGGCTGCGACGACAGCGAAATTATCGCTGCGTGCAGGTCTTGCTAGTGGGCTGTCGCTTGTGGCGGGGCAAGCCGAGAAGTATCGAACCGCACACGACTAGCGCTCGGTGTTTTACTGGCTCGGGCAGGTGTGACGTTGCGTTTAGGCTTCACTCGCGGCAGTGTTCGCTTTGTGATGCCTATTTTCCTGTCGCCATTCTCGGCCCAGTCAGCGTTCTCAACATTTTGTGCCGCTACATCACCCTTTATGATCGCAGCTGTCGTAACGCAGCTCGTGAAGCCCGCGCAGGAGCGCAGGCAGCGTCTTGAGCTGGAGCACCGGCATGATTTGCGCGTACAATACCTCGCTTCAGCTCGGCAGGGTGCATTAGAGCAGCAGAAACTTATGCTTCGGTGTGCGAAGGATAAGATGGAGCAGGAGCAACAGCGGGAGGGTGGCAAAGGGCTAGTCATTTTAATGGGGCGGTACGGTAAGAATCCGACGAGTCCCGACTCACGCGAGGCTCAAGGGGATGACCTGGACATGGCACTGCGAGCAATGCGTGAGCAGAACATGAATCGCGAAGATGGCGAGGACTCCGAGATTGGCAGTAGGGGCAGCGCTGTACAGCAAGAGGCGGACACTGAACTGCTGGAGCAGAAGTGGATCGACGTTACTGTTCCTCTTGAGTTCTTCATCAAGGTATGAGAACCTAGTGGGGGTTACATTCAGGAAATTGTGTGCTGATTGAGTTGCTGACATTTAGGACGGAACACTTGAGCTATCGTCATCGTCGAAGGCCGGGCTACTAGGATTCTATAACCCGTGCATTGGCGAAGATCAAACCATTGCCGACGCTCGATCATCGGAGAACTCCGCCACTAAACCATTGCTGTAAGTGGTTTGACATGTGAAGCATTCTGGGGAGTTATCGTTGTCCCCCTCACTGATGTGTTTTTCTTGTTTTGTTTTTTTCATTGCAGGTATGTGCGCTATACATTCGATGACCAAGTGTTTGAAGCAACATTCGACGACGATCAGGCAGTCAGCTTGCCATCACGGTACGCTCAGGCCATGGGACCTGTGGGGAGTGTGTACTAAGCAGAGTGGCTGGTAAAACGACATAGAAGAGATGGCATATTGAAATTGACGTGCACTAGAAATTGTGTGTGTATGTTGGATGTTTAGACGACATGTAGAGTTTCCACCTTTACCGACTGGACGAATTGGTCTACCAGTACGTGCAAAGGCAACTCTTGCAGCTGCTTTTGATGGTTGTTCGAGATTTCTAGCGCCATGTGCTGCTTCATGAAAAGTACGGCGGCGATGGCATCTAAAAACTCAGAGAACACCAGTGTTGTGCTAATAAAGAATGCATCGGGTTCAGCATCATGGTCGAGCTCGTTATCGCCAGCGACATTGCTGCGGAATAGCTCAGATTTGAGTGGTGGCGATGACGCCGTGAAAGCCCGGTTCAACGCAGCCAATGCATCGCGAATCTGGAAGTCTGCCGTGAATACCGGCATCTCTGGCGCAACGTCGTTACGAAGCATGACAAGCACCGATCGAATCGACACCGCCTCGTCGTGTTTGTTGCCGCTTGCTGTAGTATCAGCTTCCTCATTGTCATGCATGCGCTCCCCACGTCTTCACACTGGCGCAGTACTGAAGGAGCTGCGCACCTGTTGTACAAACCATGAAGCTGATCGTGGTGCTTGCTAAAGATGCTGTGCAGCTTCTTCCCCATTAGTTGTGCACGCAAGAGAGCAAGCCATGAAGGTGTTTGGCTAAGTGCCTCCTGTCGCTCGTGCATCATCTGTTCGTACAGGTCGGAAAAAATGTCTGCGAGAAACCCTGTGCAGTCGGTAGTCACGGCAAGCTCGATAACGCCCTCGGCTTCTGCTGTCATAACCCACGAATGTGCAATACGAACGAGTAGCTCGACGAATTCTCGATAGAGTACGACTTGATCCCAGGGCACAACTTCAAGCCGAATTGGATCAACAGGGTTTCTCAAGCGATTTTCCAACGCCAGATCTTCCACAAAAGACTCTGCGATATTCATTGACGATGCACAAGCCAAGGCAGTAGTTCGCTGTGCCCTTCGTATATCTTGCATAAAATTCTCGAGCTGCCCACTCGTGAAGTAGAAGCCGCATTGGGAGAGTAGTTGCCGACATTCAAAGCTTTCAAGCAGCGTCCCAGGGTCCTCTGAATCAGCAGGGGCAGTTATTGAAGACCGCCGAGACTCCCGAATGCACCCACGATATAGCGCGCGCAGCTCTGTGTTGATACGCAACGCGGCGTGCTCCACAGCCTTTCGAGCCTTCTCACGTTTCGCATTGTCCGTAATTGGCAGCAAGTCGTTGATGAACAGCATGATTCCTGCAACGTTCGATGAAGACGAAGGCGATGACAAAATGATGCCACCGATGGCGCAGTCGACTCGGTTTGTGGTGAAGTGAGCGGCGGCAACGCGGTGGGGACAGAGGCCGCCATTCCTGCAGTCGTCGCTGTTGTCGCGTAGCAACCCTCGACGCCGCGATCCTGGTGGAATAGCCCCACGAACACCCTTCCGTCCTCGTAGAAGAAAAGGCCGTAGCCATCTTTAACATTAGCCTTCCACTCACCTTCAAACCGTGCGCCATTGGCATAGTAGAACACACCATTCCCATGGCGCAGTCCATCGCTAAACTCACCTTCGTACCAGTTCTTATCGTGAGGAGAATTGGACGATGAGCTGTTCCTGCTAGGCGACACAGGAGCTGCTATACTATTGAGACTCACAAGCCACACGTGTCGTCCAAAGCCTTGCTGGCAGTCATTCTCCCACTCGCCATCATATCTCTCGATCGGAGTGGCGTTCTCCGACTCATCAGCAGCCATCCACGTCATCACGCCTTGACCGCATTTCACATCGTCCTTCCACTCGCCAGCATACACGCTGCCATCCGCATAATGCATATGTCCTCTGCCTGCACGTTTTCCTTCGACAAACTGGCCTTCGTAGCGGATGTTGCGAGCAGCGTCGAACACCAGTTCTCCGTAGCCGTGAGGCAGTCCGTTCTCCCACTCACCATCATACCGAGCGTTGCTTTGAGCCACCACAAGTCCAGAAGCATTCGATCCGTTTCCACCTTTGTTACATGTATCGTCAAGTTCGCTGTCGCCGCCAGCATCAAGGTCATGACCCAAACTACCTGACTCCTGGAAGGTGAAAAGTAGCGGCTGGGTAGGGAGTTCCGTGCCTTCACTGTCCACACCTTCCTCATTGCCCCTCATTTATCTTTGGGTTTTGCTCTAATACAATGCCACGGTCTCCGGTAACGAAAACCCCGCGACCATGACGCTTGCCGCACTTGACCTCTCCAACGTACGAACTGCCATTGGGCCACCAGTAGGTCCCTCGCCCAGTGATCTCATTGTGTGTGAAATCACCTTCATAGACCACGCCACTGTGCTGCCACTCGATGCGACCTGTACCGTGCATGCGGCCACGGATAAAATCCCCGACGTACGTAAAGCCTGTGTTGAATTCCAATCTACCTTTGCCATGATAAACGGGTGCATCGCATTCCGGGACTTGCAAAGTCTCGCCTTCATATGACCGCACTACATTTGACAGCACACGCGGGTCCAAAGGCGGCGACTCCGACCAAGATGAAGAAGGTTTTGTCTCCGCGACGTCCATGGTAGTGTTTGTTTTACAAGTTCCGGACACCAGTCGTTACACCTGTGCAGGACAAGTAGCTCTCCAAAGGGCGTCACTTCAACATCCGTATTTGCGGTCAGCCATAGCATGAGATGTTCAAGACATCACCATTTTTGCAGTGCATACAGGATGCAAGCGGTACCAGCATGAAGCCGGATAATGACGAGATCGCACATCGCTGAATTTATCCTTTTTGCCAGTAGATCATACCATCATATCATGACTGCGCCTGGGTATTCACTTCTCTTCGACTGTAGAAGTTCGATCGATGCTACAGAACAAAGGCTAGCTGGCTGTGTACTTGCATATTTCACGTGCCATCACTAGTTACACAGTTATTGCCATTATCGTTCCCCTTTTTTCTTTATGACGATGGTTTTCCACTTTAAGTCTGCTTCATTACTCCATTTTGTTGATTGCTCAGTTACATATCATGTAGTACTTGTTAACGATGTCGCATGGGCAGATGCTGGTAAAGAATACTTATAGCCACTTTGTTCAAGAAACAAATCTCATTCGTATCACTGGACCTCGCAACTACGACTAGCTTTGGTGCAGTTGTACCAGAGTATCTGGTTGGAGACTTGTGACCTTGTGAAGTGAGCTCTCCGCGGCTCACCCGACCGGGAGATCACTTCACAATTGTTCACATCAAGCTCACGTCTTCGGTCACCTTATAAGCCCTTCTCCAAGTGACGACAATGAACTTTCGTGTTCTGCTAGGTGCAATTGTCACTTCGATCGCCGCAGTCTCAGTCGAGAGTAAAACTATCCGCCATAACTGGGTGCAATCCTTCGCTGAGCCTGACCCCGTTACCGTCTCCGATAAAGCTGCAGTCAAGTTTAAGCCGCAGCTTCACCTCAAAGAAGGCTGCCACCCGTATCCCGCCGTACAAGAGGATGGCTCAGTAAGCGGTGGACTGAAGTGGGCGGGCAAGCAGGGCGGCGACTGCAAAGGCTCCAAGTTGGGCTCCCAGGTCTACGCTCGCTCCACTTGGTTTGGTGACGTATGGGCCATCATGTACGCTTGGTACTTCCCTAAGGGCCGTGAAGCTGTTTCCATGCACCCGTACGCAAGGTTCTTCGGTCACCGCCACAACTGGGAGTATGCTATCGTTTGGATCGACAACCCCGCTCTTGATGACCCGGCAATCTTGGTGTGTCGATGTCTGCAGCTACTAGCTACAGTAAACGGGCACCCCTGATGGCGAAATACCTCGACGGTGACAGCTTGAAAGTCGAATATTATAGCAATGCCGTTGTCGCCAGCACGGCGCTGCGTTTGACCAAGACTAAGGGCGAGTTTCAGGACTTGGTCACGTGGGACCAGCTCCCGGATGCTGCAAGGAATGCTCTCATCGACACCGACTGGGACACGACACTTTTCAACACTGCGGGAGCGAAGTTCCCTCTGAAAGACGGTGTCTTCAATGAGACTCTGGCGAAAGCCTACCCGTTGTAGATGAAAAGCACTCTTATAGCAGATTAATGTCGTGGATAATCTCATCATTGAACTCAAACCTCCAGTTTTGGTTTGCATTTCAACTACCAGTAAAACAATTCCCAAACAAAGGCCAAACGAGAGGAACACAAGAGGTGAACGAAGTGTAATTTGTACGTACTTATAGCGATAGTCTCTAGTCTTGATAGTCTTGGTACTTTATGCTGCGCATGGCAAAATCTGTTAGTACATACTTTAGGCGACGGTGGTCGAGTTGAGTTCCTGCTCCAGTTCGCGCAGGAACACGGCGAGGTAGTCTTGGTCCACACGCCGCATGGTGAGTTTCTGCTGCAAGGATACATAGCCAGCGAGCTTCAGCAGCTTGATGATACTTGGCGTGGCCTTGAGCATCTTGGAATAGCGAATGTCATCGTGTTGTAGGGTGCGGAACTTGAGCGCACACCTTCGCGGTGTAGCGAGCGTAACACCTTGAAGATGGATGTAAGTTTGCGAGCGCGCTCAGTGTCCGATGGACACTCGCAACGGCAACTCGCGAGACACGCGCGGATCTCGCGCACAGCCTCCTGCACTTGGTGTCTTGTCGGGGCGCGGTCGGGTGCATCGTCACTCCACGATGGCTTGTCATAGTCGTGTATCGGCTCACCCGAAGATGCGCCTCCCATCTGGTTTGAATGGAAGGGTAATGACGAGCTGCGCGGGCGGACAAGCCCCGCCATCAACTCTCGAAGCTCGTCGCGTTCATCTTTCCCCACTGCAGGTGCAGGGGGCAACGGGGAGGAGGGTGACGCAGGGTCAATCGGTGGAGACGTTCCCACTTCAGCTGCCTTCCGCTTCTTCAGCATTGCACCCAGGTCTTCCTCCACGTAAAATGCGTCCGGGCCCTGATACTTCTTAAAGTGGGGTTCGCGGAAGTCTTCGCTGCTGACCAACGACAAGTCATCGGACGAGTCATCGTAGCTCTCCTCATCTGATGAGGACGAAGCATAGTCATTGTCACCAACAAATACGCTGCCACCAGTAGTTCCCAAGGCCTGCAAATAGGATCCATCAGTAGGCGTTGAGGAAAGCCGGCCTGCTTGGCCCTCTTGCGAATTTTTCGAGCTGCTGCGGCTGTTCTTCAAGACAGGCTTGGCCGGCTTCGCTAGTTTGGCTAATGAGTAGCGGTTCTTGCGTTGTGGTGACACTTCCTTCCTCGGGGAAACCGGAAGTGGTGGGGGGAGGAGGACTGGGCGGAGTCTTTGAACGAAGTGGAGGGGTTGAGGACCTAGACAAAGACTTACGCGACCCAGAGCTAGGCCGCGCAGTAACCTCACTAGAAGCCATCACACCACGCAGTTCCGACACTAAGTCGTGAGTCGTCAAACCCTGTCCTGAATCCCCAGGAAGTGATGACATGTCCTGCGGATAAGACGAAGTTGATGAAGGTGCTTCGCCAGGAACGATGCTTGATCGTTCACCTCTCTCGCCAAAGATCTCAAAGACACTTTCAATCTCCACCTGTGCCGAGCGTTCGCGCACAGCATCTAGCCGCTGACGCGACCGCGCCTCTGGTTCCGGCTCGTCGCTATCAATGACCGATAGCTTGCGCTGGGCATCCACGAGGCTCTGCTGCAAGTCACGAATCTTCTTTTCTAACTCGTGGATTTCAGTAGCACGGCGCATCGACACCGCAAACTTATGGGTGCGATTATCATCACCGTCGTGCTCCGATCCATCATGTTCCGGCTGATACGTTGCCATGATTTTTCGTAGTTTGATGCGGAATAAGGATCCGGGCTCTGGATTGAGCCTTCGCTGTCATACATTGTCGGATAACTCGCTACTGAAGCCGGGCTTGCTGACATTCGATCGTCGTCGAAATCGCCGTGGCTGTCAAGGCCAATGAGAGCCTCCTGGGACAAGTGCAGACGGTCTCCAAGGTCCGACGAACACGTCGAAAGGAACGCCTGTCCAGCCTGTTTCGTGGCTCGCGCCGCCGCAAAGTGATTCGTGCCACTGAGTCGAACTGGTCAGCCGTCATGGCATCCTCCCGCTCGCTATCGCCATCTCGCAGAGAGTCGTGACTGCGATCACTCGGTCCGGAGTAGTACATGGCAGGAGCTGCACCCGTCGTATTGGCCAGAGCGGCATCAAAGTTTGAGACTGAACTTTCCAGTGCTTCACGAATACTCGTGATCTCGCTGTACATGTCGTTGAACTCCTCCACCTCGTCGCTGTCCTCTAGCTGATGGTCTCCATAGTCCGCCTCGGACATAGCAATGTTAATGGTATCACGGATCTCGCGGATATGACTCACCACGTCCGTGAGCGCTAGCATCTTGTCCTGAGCTCGCTGCTGTTTCGGACTGACACTAATCTTGCGCGCGAGCTCTGCAGGCTTCAGCTCTTCCTCAAGCGGTGCTTCGAGCACCTCAAGGCTAAGTCACTCTGACGACGGTCGCGGTCCCGCGACTCACGCATCTGGAAGATCATATCCTCATACGAATTATGCTGTGGGCTACGTAGTCCGCGAATATACGACTCGGTGTCATTGGACGTGGAGGACGCAGGTTCGTCCCCAGTGCCCGTTGCGCTCAATGCCGAACTGTTCTGCAGTTGCTGCTGTCGCGCACCAGCACTCGTCATGCAAGCCGAACACACCCGCAAGTGCGTGATATCAAAGATAGGCTCCTCCATTCTCGCAACAATGCGCAGGACGAGCAGACCACCTCTCCACAAGTTCGGCAATGGTGTTTACGCCGGAAGTAAAAGCCACGAAGACACACTGCACACGCTTTCCTGTCCGAATTGGGCACCCATTGCCACTGTTCCACGAAGCGCAAGCTGCTCACTCTTTGGCGCGCCACTAAGCCAGGGATCCTGGCCACGGCACACACTGTGCGCTTCATTAGGTCCTCCAAGACGCCTCTCACGATGGGGTTCAGATCTCCATCAATCTGGCAGATGGACGTCACTCGGAACGTGTTGGGCTGGTGGGTCTTGGACACGATCATGCCCATCCGCGAGAGGTAACCCCGTGCGATGCCAAAGTTCTCCAGAGTCGGTACTTCTCGCTCTCTGGAGATGGATTCTTGCACACAAAAAGCCACGACACTGGAGCCTGGATGGGGTTTCTTCTTTCCTGCGTACTCGAGATAGCAAAAATCTAAAATCTTTTGATCTTCTCCGTGCCTTGGTCGGTGCGTCTTAAAGGCATGCCATTTAATCGCCCGATAGGATGAGGTCGGTCTTGGAGGACCATTTTCATTGTCCTTCACTCGATTACTAGTAGGGAACGTAAACAATGTACGACCGTCCACAAAGACATCGTCGTGCATGTACCGCATGGACTTACGGAAATCCTTGGTCTTGATCTTAGCAACAGCTCGTAAGATTTCGTCCACTTTGGTATCTGTCAGTTGGACACTTGCCTTGAGTAAAGTGGACGCATGAGTGGACTTATTTGCTGGTTGGAAGTCCAGAAACTGGGCTTGTTGACATGTCACTTGGTCCTCTTTAGTGTCCAAATTGAGTCTTGAACGTCCTGGGAGACGGGACCTGGTGCGGTGGGAGGACGACTCGCCATTCGTCCACTTGTAGGCGCAATCAGCGTCCTCGATGATCCTGATTAGTTGCGTCACTCGCTCCTTGCCCAGTCGCTTGTAGTACTTAACCTCCTCGCGAGAGAGAGCGATCTGTGGAAAAACCCATCGTGGAGAGGGAATTCCAGCATAAAACCCCTCGACAGTCGGTAGTAGGAGACCGACCTAAACGACCTAGACGACCTAAACGAGATGTCTGCGCTGAGGCAACTTGAAGCAGGTCAGGTTAGGTTACCTTAACCGGAGTACAGCCAAGACAGATGTCTCGAACCCTGCGTGAAATCCAAGAGTGAGTGGCCTGCGGGGCGAGAGAAGACTACCGTTGTTGGCGCGCGCGCGAAACGCTGAGCCAGCCGTGGCACAGTGAGTTCTGGCAAACCGCCGCGAGCGGGCGTTGCCCATTGGCGTCGTGCAATTGTGAAAGGGATGTTCCTGGTTATTTAAGAGGAGCGGGATAGAGAGAGGTTAAATCAGATTTAGACCAATAACATATCGAATTGAAATAACCAGGTTAAGTACCTGCTTGCCGTTTCGTCCGAGAAAAAACGATGGGGGCTGATTGACAATTGCACGCTGTGTCTAAAGCGAATGCACGGCCCCAATCTCTATATTCATCCTCACGACGTCAAGTAAGTTAGACTCAGTCAAACTCAAGTGTTGCCTTTATGAAAAACATCTCCTCTTCGATGAAGACGTTACTCGGACTTACCACGTGAAGGGGTGCGCGTACGTGCGCGGTGACACTCCAAATCAAGGATGGCGCCACTCGCTCCAAGATCCTGCACCTATGTATATAGTAGGTAGACCATTGAATGGCTGTCAGACACAACCAACACTGTATAGGCACTGTGGTGGAACCACGTGACGCAGCGGTTTCTGTTGGTTCGACCGCAATCGTTTACTGTAGTGCTCCAGCACTGCTACAAACGTCATAACTTCAACGCCAGCTGTTTCGACGTTGCAGTTGAGTTGAGTCAGCCGCTGACTGCTAGCCAGGCTCTGTTGCAAGCATTAAGGCAATAGTTGAGCTACTCATTGCGACGCTTCTTGGCACAGAACTCATGAAGAGACACACAACTAAAGTTCTAATAGCCAGTGCGGGACATCTTATTCTGCTTGCATTGCGATTAGCGCAACGGATCTTGCGAACATTAGCATGGCCATATCAATGACAACAACTTCCAGTGGTCATGCACATGTAACTACAGTAGCAGTGGGCTTAAATGACCTCCTTCGTCTTTCGTACTGCTTTCGGTTGTCGTCCAACACCTGTACAACATATTTGTTAAAAATCAAACTTCTCGGTGGGCGGGGCACCCGTGGACTGGCCGCTTGAGCATCGGCTCCGCAGCGGAGCCTTGGCCAATCCCTCCATGAGCTCACGCAGCTCGCCACTCGTCACGAGCTCTCGCTCTCCGGATGGTGCCTGGCGCTGCTGGAGGTGGCATCACCATCGTCGCTGCGGCCGTCCGAACTTGTCCCGACTCTTCGTTCGAGGGGACAAGCCCCGAGTGCTCTCATCAGGGACATTGTCGGTGGTCGTTCTCGGTGCGTCGGCGTAGGACCTGGCGCCTGAGCTGAATGAGGTGTCGCTGGTGGCCTAGATCGGCCTGGGTAGGATACGATGGGCGTGATCGATGACGGCGATGGTGCATGCCGGACCGTCGGCGGGGAGGTGGGTGTGTCAGCTCGCTTGAGTTCATGACACCACGTAGACTGGCCACAAGGTCAGGTGGAGCACGGGATGGTTCAGAGAGTCGAGGTTCACGTGAAGTAGAGCCGCGCGACGCTGAGGATGAAGGAGAGAACGGAGCCGCACCTGCAGCAATAGCCACATGCTTCTCTTTAGGGGTTGTGGTGCAGGGACTCGAGGCTTTTTCAAAACTGGCAGCGGTGCAGATGATTGTCGTCGGTGTGTAGCAGGATGCTGTTCCGGCTCCGGTTCACCATTTGCGTTTTCATCTAGCTCGTGTACGACTGAAGGAACATCAAGAGGAGCTGGGGTAACAGCGGCCATCACCGCAACCGGTGTTGGGGTGTTGCTGCTAGCTTCAGAATCGCGCTGAGAGGCCTCAAGGCGCTGTTGGAGGCGTCCGATTTTTTGTGCAAGCCGTGTAATCCCGCGGTTCTTACTCACAGTTACGACTGGCATCGACGCTGGTTCTGTTGGCTCATCATACACGGGCTCTTCAACATCCACAGCTGCTGGCGAAGCTGGGCGAGCAGAGCTCACATGCACAGTCGGCTCCGACTGGTGCACCCATCGCATTGCCTCTTCCAGCGCACGCGCCTCATCTGAAGCGCTATGTTCTCGGAGTGTTGGCGATGGCAGTGGTTCACCGGCGTCTTGATGATCTAGCAATTGCACTGATCCCGATGCAAATGACGAGCGCGAGGAAAGAAACTCGGCACTGTCGCTCTCAAGACCACTGGGGTGGTCGCTAGCAGTTCCTTCGCTATAGCTAAAAGCTAAATCTGTATCCAGTCGGCCAGTGCTCGTTTCCGATGGACGAACAGGATCATTGTGGCCGATGGATTCCAGCACAGCGTCAAAATCGGAGCTGGACATGTCTAGAGTATCGCGAATCTTCATGATACGGTCATAAATCACGTCGTATCGCTCGGCACCGGCGTCAGGATCACCGCGGCCACTCTCAAGGAGTGTGCTGTGACGTTCCTCCTCCTCCTCAGCCTCCGAAATGGCCACATTGATAGTATCACGAATTTGTCGTACGTGTTCCACCAGTTTATCTAGCGCTTCTTTCTTCGACTTTGCTGAACTCGACGATGATAACACAGAGTGACGCAACACACTGGAGCGTCGTTCCCGCCGTGCTGACTCCGACACGGCTCGCGAATGGCGCTCGCTGGCATCATCATCAGCATCAAATTCGTTGGCTTCAATGCTGTTGCGACTAGATAGAGATCGTCTCTGTCGGAACGGCGGAAGGGGCGAACGCATGGGGGTCTGAGTCGATGGTGGTCCCCGCACAGATTCTTCCATGCCTCCTCTCCGCAGTCCCCGGTGCTTTGGATAGCGTAGACCACCGACGTATGTCTCTGTGCCTACGTTTGTCGTAGTTGTCGTGGTCTCGAGTATCCCGTCTTCGCCTCGGTGTAGCCGGATATCATACTATTTTGGTGAGCACTTCCTGCTTGTGCCATGCATACAGAGCACACGCGCATGCTATGTGTGTGTTCGTCAAGCGGCTCCTCGAGTTCGCGCAAAGGAGCACAGTTGGAGCATACCACCTCTCCGCACGTGGCGCAGTGGTGTTTACGATGGAAGTAAAACCCGCGGAGACACACAGCACAAGCCTTCCGCTCATGAGAAGAGACCCAATCCCACTCGTCCAGATATTGCAACCGTCCCATGCGTTGGCGTTCTAGCAGCCCCTTCACGCGGTGCACAGATGCAACGAAATCCACCATAATCTCCTCCATCGTCAACCGAACGGCAGTAGGCACCATCGACCCGTCAATCTGAGCGATAGCCGTCACCTTGAGGATGTTCGACTGGTGCGTCTTGGTGATGAGAATTCCTGTCCGAATAAACTGTCCACGTAGAATATCGTATCGCTCCAGCGTCGGTACTTCTCGATCTCGTGCAATGGACTCTTGCACACAGAAACCTACAACGCTGCTAGCCCCTGCATGTGCTTTCCGTTTGCCTGCATATTCCAGGTAGCAATAGTCCAGAGACTTCTGCCCTTCTCGTCTGTTCGCCTTCAGCAAGCACCACTTGATAGCTCGGTACGAATACGAAGGTTTCTTATGGTCTGCCGACGTAGGGAACGTCAGTAACGTCTGTGCATCGACGAACTCGTCGCCATGGAGGTAACTCATGGTGCGCCGTGCATCTCTCGTTTTGACCTTGGCAATAGCTTGCAGGATCTCTTCCGGCTGGACGTCAACGATATGGATACTGGACTTGAGCAGTGTGGACGGCTGCTGCGATGCAGGCTGTTTACTGACCGGACGGATGTCTAGGAACTGCGCCTTCTGCACGACGCGGCGCTGCGCGCCCTCATGTCCATCCAGCGGTACACGCAGTCGGCGTCATCGATTATACGCACGAGCTGGGCCACCCGCTCCTTGCCGAAACGTCTGTAGTGCATGAGTTCGTCCACCGTGAGCACCATCTGCGGGAAGAAGCCCGAGTAGAGCGGAGACGGCAGCTCGGCCGCCATCGATTGCGCTTGTGTAGAGTCACTGAACGGCAGTTGGTTAATTCGAAACTGCAACGGAATAAGAAAGAAAGCTTTTACTTCGTCAGAGGCGACGTGATGCGTCGGTTGTGTCTGTGCCTGCCGAGAGAAGATCGAGACGCCAAGACGCCCGGCTGCTCTGCTTGGTGAACTACAGTGCCCAATATTGAGAGTGGACGCTTTGAAAGTTTGTATGGAACAAGAGCGGGCGGATCCCCAGTGGGTGAGCGGACGAGCGGACGAGCGGACGAATCGTCAGTTTTGGCAAATGGGTGGCGAACTGTAGTCTGATTTTGCAATGGGGAGTAATGACACAAGCAGCTTCGAAGGAATGACAGGAAGGATTCATCGCCTAAGTGAGAGTAGTGAAATGCGCGTAATGCTGGCCTTCTGGCTGGTGGACGCATCAAAGGAAGGAACAGGAACACCTTCATCGTGGCATTGTGGTAAGCGGATGCCTCAGACGCAGGTTCCCGCCACACCAGTGACACACCATTGAAAAACTGACTCGACCAATCGCATTTCTCGATCCAGTCAACTTCAACTTGGGCAAGTTGCAAGGAATTCGCTCATGACTCTCTCTATATATTATCTTCTCTACCGCATTACACTATTGCCATTGACATCTTACCTATATGACTGCCGACTGATGCCTGTCCTTCTGCGTGCACTCCATTGCCTGCTATTGGACACATTGCAACCTTACTGGAATACAGCGAATGGATGGAGTTTTCTCTATTTCGTTTTACTGTGCAATGCCGCTCTATAACCATCCTCTTCAGAGCAATGTCGGAGTCTTTGACGCTATGCATTGTTACAGGGTAGTTCCAACGGCAGCGCGGCATTCTGGACAGCTCGGGTTGTGTCGCAGCCATAGCATGATGCAGTTCTCATGGAAGAGCGCGCACGGCAATTTGACGGAGAAAGCGCTGGTGCTGGAGTTGACATCTGTGTTGCCACTGCTGCTGCGACTGTTGTTGTCGTCTTGGTCGTCTGGACCCTTTACGAACTTCGAGGGTAATAATTCGAGACAGATGCTGCAGGCGTGCTCGGAATGCGTCGGTAGTAGATCTTCGACGTCCTGGAGACTCAAGATGGCGTTGGCGTACGTGCAATTAGCGTCCAACACATTTTCCGGTAGCGACAGGAAGTCGCGCATCAGCAAGTAGATGCACAGAACTTCACGACCCAAAGGTGCAAGTAGGTACGGCTCCACTACGAGTGCCGGCATGATCATCTCCAATGCTCTCCAGCAATCGGTCAGAAAACTCTGGAGCCCTTCTGTGCCTGTGTTCATGGTGGTGGCGTCTGCTTGAATGGAGAAGGCTGCAGGCTTAAGGTATTTGTAGCGCCGAAAGATCTCAGTGAGCACCTGCAAGAACACATCGAATGGCTTCCACTCCACGTCGATGGCTTGGCCTTCCTGCTGCTGGTTGATTGCAGGGGTGAGGTGGTGGATCACGGCTGGGTGGTGCAAGATTTCGTTCACCTGGGTGTAAAACACCTGGAATTTGGTTTGGCTCATGGCGATAACCCACGACTGCGTCGTTTGCCCACTGCCAATCACTCTAGAGCGGGCAGAAAGCAGAATGGCGACAGGGATCGAGCCCGTAGAGTTGAGGGTATCGCTGAGCAGCGCTGAACCGATTCGCCACCCGACTCACTCGGACTTGGTCGAGGGTCTTGCATAGAAACTCTTTTCGTCGACGACGACACTACCGACTCTACTTATCCGACTACAAGATACGCATTCATGACACCGAAAGAAGTTGCATTTGGCTAGCCGTTGAGTGGCGTGTAGCAGCGAATGATTTAAGAAATCAAGAGCCAAGGGTGGCCTCATGGTGGATGGTGTCCGGTTCTTCTGTACGTCTGGACTATATTTGCCAAATTTGTAGAGCACACGAATGAGAGCGCCGTGCACGGCACAAGAGACGAGAACTAGTCTGGACGTCGTTGCACCATTTAGCTGAAGTGCGCCAACAAAGTTGTGGTAGCCATCTTCTACCGTTCATTTTCCGACGGATGTCCCACCGTTTCCGGCTTCACCATGTACTTGTCGGCGGTGACTCTCTAGACGACGCGACGCAGGACGTACGTAATGGGTTTGCTTCGCTCCACGTAGCGTTTGGTCTGGATCGATTCACTAGATGGTAGTGCTAGACAGTTTAGAGAATGTGCCATTCGCTAGCGTGGCGTCGCACGAATGTACAACCGATGCAACCACGCTGAGTTGAAGTCCGATCCGATCATCAAGAGAACCTCGTTGCAGAGCTCACCGTTTCACGGAGCTGACGCGATGGCCAAGCAGTGCATGTCTCCATTGCGCAGGATCGCGTTCCAGTGCTGAGCCAAAAATGTATGACGTGTAGTACTTTGATAACGAGACCACTCTCCGGCATGCACATGCTTGGAGGAAACACTGCGCAGAGAGGTTCAGCGACCGATGGCTAATGCTTGGCTCACTTACAGTCGTGGCAGCAGGGGTTCGCAGCCATACCTATTTTGCCATTGAATTTTTGTTTTGCTACACCTATCGAACAAACTTCACTGCTCACAGCACCCTAGCTCGTTACTTACTACTACGAAGTATCCAACCAAAGATGAGGCTCCAGTCTGGACCAATAAAGTACATGTAGATAGCAGCGAGGAAAATCGATCGTTCGTTTACAGATCCCGAAACGGTCGAGATTGGCTCCATAACTTCGGCAGTATGCGTCGTCCACATTATTGAGGTGGCATGAGTTTGACGCCGCACAATGGCCGCTCCATACATAATAAACACCCATTTCAGTGACTTGGCTTGGCGATGACCTCCTGCTGGAGCCCCAGCAGGTGCGAGCTTCGCGACATCTCCGTCAGTCCAAAGTCACTTGACGGCCGAAACACTTTCCAAGTAGTTCGGTTTGAGCATGTACTTAGGTGGCCTCCTGCTTTGTAGGGGCGGCAACACGAGTCCTATGAACCACATGCCGTCTTGCCTGCCAAGCATTCGGTTAATTGCATGCTTGGCTGCAGCTGCCGTCACAGAGAGTTGTCTCCTCTCTCCTTCACGTTGCATGAACTCGATGGTCGTCTGCTCCGTCAGCACCAAGTAGACATGCCATCCCCAGTAACAACACAGTATGACGCCACGACGCTTGTCGCCATGAAGGAGAACAAGACTTTGAAGCGGTCCAACACCGCGTCTTCTCGTCTTTCAGTCTCCTCTTCCCTGTTGAAGGTCAACAAGAAGAGTCTGACCGACAGCATCGCCACGTACAGGCAGCTGAGCCAAATGTACATGAGCAGTAGCCAGAAGTGTCCTACACAAAGCACCCATTTAGACATCTCATCTACCAATATGGCACTTTTTTCTATTAAATTAAAACGCACGGTAGTTGTAGTAGCCGACGCAGTTGTTGATCCACGGACAGTGGTGGTCCATCTCGTAGACGCAGCGACGGCACTCCCGACAGTGATGCGCTCTGGGAGAGTGAGTACTGCAAAAGCAGCTCCGACGCCAGGAAGACGCTCAGCACGCAATGAACGGACTGCTGGGCAGGCAAAAACTTGGTGAAATGCACGAATGCGATGCCCAAATGAGTCCGTAGCCCACCGCCACGAACAATGGACCCATATAGGACCTCGCCCAGTCACGCATTGTGTCCCTCGCACACATCCAGCTGGCAAAGTGTAGGTCGCGTGCGCATGCGTATACAACGACGAACTACATGTCCGCAAAAGTGTAGTGTATCCGACATGCTATTCCCTAGGTCTCATCAGAGTCAGTTCTCACAATACAATTTGAAGTATAAAAGTGCACTATTCAGATCATTCTACTGTCTATTTAATAGTTCTTGCTATACTTTATACGTATAGTACTCCCTAGCCCCATCCCGAAGCAGGCCCGCAGCGTTCCCGCCAGCCAAAGCCGCTGAGGCCCCCAAAGAGAAAGCAGCAGGGCCAGGAGGCAGTGAAGTCGTGCGGACCCAGTCAAGCGGCGGTCAGAGCCTTCAGAAGCCTCTACGTCGTGTCTTGGCGTCTTGTACTATTAGCCCAACGAGCCCCAACGCCCCAACCGTGTGTTTATTTACGAGGAAAAGAGCGAGAAAGGGAGCCATCAATCACTTCTATTGAGTTGTCTACAGAGCCACCCACTGCAAGGTATGAACATCTAAGCTATACAGGACACAAGTGTAGATGGGGGATGGATGGAGAGGGATCAAAAAGAGAGAAGAGACAAAGACCAAGCTCTGCAGAAGGCTCACTTTGCAACGGGCTGTCTTAAAGGGATCACTTGAGTTTTCGAGCTCCCCTCCCCCTCTCTTGCTACCAGGAGAGGACGACGCAGTAGACGCGTACTTTAGCTGTCTCTTCCTCCCCCATCTACTATCCACGTCTGTTGACTTGTGTAGCGTGACGACAGCGTGACGGAGCAGAGTTATTGACTATTTGGCGTCTTGTACTATTAGCCCAACGAGCCCCAACGCCCCAACCGTGTGTTTATTTACGAGGAAAAGAGCGAGAAAGGGAGCCATCAATCACTTCTATTGAGTTGTCTACAGAGCCACCCACTGCAAGGTATGAACATCTAAGCTATACAGGACACAAGTGTAGATTTTGTGTGTGTTGTGATGGTTGACGTACTGCAGGATAGACGCACAGCGCCAAGTGACTTTTGAAGACAGCAATGGAGTTTGCACCTGCTAGTGTGCCTGCTGCTGGTTCCAGCAAACCATCGTACGGCTCACCGCAAACGGAGAATGACAGCAGTGAACATGGCAGTGATGGGATTCAACCGCAGACCTCCCGACCGGGGTCGGCACCACAAGTCTGAGCTTCGAGTCGTCGAATCTCTTCCGCTTTGGGAGCTCGCGATTTCTTTGCACCGATGAAGTACAGCGAGGACGAGTCGTCGCCGTCTGGGAGTGGAGACAACAATGGCAGCAAAGTTGACGTCGGAACCAGCAGTGGCGCTGAAGTCAACAACAACGAGGTGCTCCCACCCCACTCGCTGTCGCCGACAAACAACCAAACGAGTCACGAGCGTGACGATGACAGCACAGTTGTGGAGGATGCTGGCCGCCACTACGCGAACGATGCAGCAAACAATGTCTCGGTATCAAGCGACGCTACTAGGACCATTGATATCAAGGTCCGCAAGGCGCGTCCGCCCATGGAAATGGTGCCATCGCGCAATAGCCGCCGCAAGAACAGTATCGAGATGTTCCTCTCACAATCGCCGAGCCAGGCGCTGGGTGGGGATTTCTTGAAGCTGAGTATGGATGACCGCCAGATGAGTCTTCAGGCGAACGAGCGCGTTGCTAACGGTAATGGAACCTCAGGAAGTGGGCCTAGTGGCACTGGAAGCGCGAGTTCGTATGGATCCGGTCAGTTCCAGCTTAACCCGGTGCAGGAATCACCCAGTGAATACGGATCATTGGCTGGACGCTATCGCCACCAGCAGCCTTCGCCTGGTCCTCAGCAACAGCAGCAAGAACGCTACCGCTCCAATGGCCGTGAGACCCAGCAACAGCACCTGGCAACATCGCTTTCGATTGCACGTTCGACCTCGGTTCCAGGCACCAGCAGTGCCCCTAGCAGTGCGTACAGCGGAGCCTATACTCTGAGCCCGCGTATGGCGTCTGAAGACTCGTGGTCGGGAAGCCAAGATGGCAACCAGAACGAGTTGTACCAGGAACAGCAGATGCACGACTATTACGGCAATAGCCAAATGGCTGCCTCGTATGCCCTCGAGCAGCAACAGCAGCAGCAGCAGCAGCAGCAGCAACAACAGCAACAACAGCAGCAATATCGACAGCAGCAGCAACAACAACAGCAGTACCGATCGGCACAGACTACTAATGGCTACGGCTACGGTGGAAATTCGTCTCGCGGGCAAATGACTTCGGGCCAGTGGAATCCAATGGTGGTTGGACAGCCACATCCTCTGCCGGCATATATGAAGCTGGTAACAACAGCATGTATATGAACCCGCGTTCAAGCCCAATGCGTCATCCGCACGCACAAATGGGGTATGGATCGCAGGTCCCCATGGGGATGCGCGGAGGCGGTCATTCAAATGGCCGCACCTCGGGGCGCAGTATCTACTCACGCATGACCCCTCCGCTCCCAGAGTCGTCTCTCCCATTCACCGCGCAAGGGCATGGGTGGTGGTATGCAGATGGGCATGACTAAGCAATGCAAGTTCTTTTTGCAAGGACACTGCCGCATGGGTGGCAAGTGCAAGTTCGCGCACCAGACAGGCGCATCGACACCGGAACACATGGGTGGTGGGCACAACTCAAACCGCCAGAACGCTTCCATGATGTACCAACAGAGTCGGATGATGATGTCACCACCTACGCATCTGATGCAGCAGCGCCATCTGAGTGGCGAGGACCTTGGGCATCAGGTGAATGGGTCGTATGGAGGACGCCAACAATCCCGAATGGGGTACCGCTCAAATGATGGTGCTAACATGAGTTCGATGGGCTTAGGCTTAATGAATGGTGGCGGCATGAGTGCGCCGATAATGGGTGGTTCAGCCAATGATTCATCGAGTTTGAGCGCCGCGCTGAGTGTGGAAGACATCCAGAACCGTGTGTTTGCTATGTCAAAGGATCAAAATGGTTGCCGGTTGCTGCAGGAGCAACTCGACTATGAAGACCGTGCTGATCTGTGCGAGGTGATCTATCAGGAGTCATTGGAGCACCTAGCGGAGATGATGGTGGATCCATTTGGAAATTATCTGTTCCAGAAACTGCTTGAGCGTGTGAACGAGAAGCAACGACTTGTGATCATTCGCCGCGTGAGTTCGAACCTTGTGGCTGCTGCACTTAATCTGCATGGCACAAGATCGGTGCAGAAGGTGGTTGAGGTGTGTGCGACATCACCTGAGGTGATTGAGGAGGATTATGAGGAAGAGGACGGAGAAGAGTATGACTTTGCGACTGAACGTGAGGAGCGCCCTGAAGGTGGACAGCGTCGCACCACAAACTTGCCGGATATCATTGTGGATGCGTTGAAGGATGACGCAGTGCGCCTGTGTATCGACTCGAACGGTAACCATGTGATCCAGCGTGCGTTGCAGTTCATGAAGCCAGAGTACAACCAGTTTGTGTTTGACGCTGTGTGCAAGGAGTGCACGACTGTTGGCACGCACCGCCACGGTTGTTGTGTGCTGCAGCGCTGTCTGGATGCAGCCAACAAGGCTCAGAAGGCAGAGGTGATCGAGCAGGTTGAACGTCAGGCGATGAAGCTGATGCAGGATCCGTACGGCAACTACGTGGTGCAGTACGTGCTAGATTCGTGCACGGCTGAAGAGGCCTTTGGCGTCATTATGAAGCCATTGGGCCACATTTATGAGTTGTCGGTGCAGAAGTTCAGTTCGAACGTCATCGAGAAATGCCTCGAAAAGGCCCCGGAGCGTGTGCGCCAGAAGTACATTGCCGAGATCACAGGCTGCCCGAAGATGAACAAGATGCTGCAGGACCAGTTTGCCAACTACGTGGTCCAGCGTGCGCTGTGTGTGCGCCGAAGAGCAGTGTCTGCTGTTGGTGAAGGCTATCCGCCCACATCTGGCAGCCATGAAGAACACATCGGGCGGGCGTCGCATCACTGCACGTATCCTCAAACGCTTTCCGAACATGGATATTAGCATGGACATGGGCATGTCTCCGACCGCTGACGCCCTTTTTGACAATGGCAGCAATGGGCTCATGATGAGCCACTTGCCATCTCCTGCGGGCGGCTACGGGATGCACCACCAGCAACATATGCAGCCCAACATGTATGGCATGCATGGCGGCGGTCACATGGGCGCTGCACACCATCTCAAGGTGGTCGTGGCAGCCGCATGCCGCAGATGCATGGCGGTGACGGTAGTATGATGATGATGAACGACGTCAGCGGCATGGGGATGAATGCTACGAGCCGCGCATAGAAGAACAAGAATCGGACAGAAAAGTATGAACCAGCAGCCAGGAAAGAGCGTGTGGTGTATGAACGACGGAGAAGCGATGAAGTCCCGGTGACGCTGGAGACGCGCAACAGATGTGACGGAAGTGTTGGAGGGGAGGGATGAGGGTGGAAGAATTGATCTGCTTGCCACCAGCGAGGGAATGCAGAAGTGTGAGTGTACTGATGACATGCTGATGAGCGAGTGTTGACGCAAGGAAACAAACTAGTGACAAGAAGCAGGAACAGAACCCGAAAGTTTTGCGCGTTTGTAGATAAGACAGAGATACAAAAAGAGGAATGCATGTTTAGGACTTGTATCAAAGCAAAGAACAAGGACGGAGCCCCGCGACAGCGGCGACGGCGAGCGGAATAGCGTGTGTGTCGTGTGTGCGTGTGCGGGGGAGTGGGCGTGAAGGCGAGAAAGCAAGTGACACGACAATATGCTGTACAAGTAAGCCGCCACCCTACCGCGAAGATGAAGATGAGGCTGCGGCAACTAATGCAAGCTGCTTGGCCATCACATCGCTCGCCCGTGCTCTGGCTGCGACACATACGTAGGAACCAAATTGACCACTAAGACAATGAAGCTTTTGAAGGACGTACGAGTAGCGAGAATGCAATTGCCATCAGGAGTCTATTGTAGAAGTACTGCTTACTCTTGGCGGCAGCTTAAAATTTGTAGCGTTGGATGGATTCGTGGTGGTGAACGGATCGTGGGCTCTTGGGGCGCGTGTCATCGAGGCGTCCGGATTTGCAGGCGTAAATCATCAACACGAGGCTCAGCAGCGCCTTGAATGCTGCAAGGCAAAGGAAGAATGCCACCGTCACGAGTATTCCACTAGGTGACATCAGCTTGATGGGGACGTCCGCCAGAGCTTTGGATACCATACGTAACACGACACATGCGAGGGGCAGCGACATGAGCCCCAACCGCTTGGACACATGGTGCGTATGGTCCAGAATTGTGTCCTCGCTCTTCCAACCCGTCAAGTCACGACACAAGATCGTGATAAACTTGGAGTACAGCGTCGGAGGGAGTTGATTGAATTTCGTGATAAAGGCGTGCTTGAGCCAGTCGATCAACATTTCAGCTACCATCACCATTGACTAACAACACAGTATCGAATACATTGAAAGTGAGCACATTGCCGAATTGAGAGGTAGGAATAAAGTAGACCCACCGTTCCGTAAGCAACATCCTGCGTCGACGATTGCAACCAGATAAGTCCAATAATAGTGATAAGCTTGAAGCGCTCGACGATGTCGCTACAGCTGATTTGGAACAAGTTTTGCTCCTCAAATTTCTTGAAGACGGAACTTTTGAGCTCAGCGAAATTGTTTGATAACAATAGTGTGAGCAGCGATGTGTTGCTCGAGTTAACAGCCACATTCAGAGTCACAACTTGCGCGAACAGCAACAGTGAGTGCAGCACTACATAAATGATAGCCACGGCAAAGTCCAAAACATCCGCGTCACGCGGCGTGGGTGATACTTGGCTGTGTAGTACAGCGAATCCAGCACATCTTGGCCGAGGGATGAGAACAGGCGGTCGAAGATTTCGATCATCGTGAACAGCACGTAAAGCTTGATCATCGCCTGGCCACGGATCGAGTGGTAGACTCGTGACATGTCCACATACCACAACACTGTGGTCCCCACCGCCATGATAACAGCAACCATCAAGTCGTAAAAATGTGTTCTTCGGAATACTCTCGTATGGAAACTCGACGTCACAGCACACCCACACGCGAACAAAATCCGCAGTGGCAGATACGTGAACACGTAGAGAAAGCTATCCAGTGCCAAGAGCACTCCAAAGAGAAACAACTTCTCGGTATTTCTTGGCACCACAAAGAAATTCTGCACACGTTCTTGATGCATGCCATCACTTGGTTTAATATCATGCAGACCAAAAATTTCCTTATAGAAGAAATCCGACAGGCGGAATGGATGTGGAGCTGGAGTTGTAGCCTGTAAAAGAGTCCCTGGGGATTTAAATTCCCTGTAGATTTCGGCGATGGTGGCGCCATCGTCGGTTCTTGCACTGCAGACCTCGACGTTGCAGGGTACGGGGAGCTCCTGGCTAGAGGGGCGACAGGAGAGAAAGATGACGGCGAAGGCGGCGAATAGGACGCCGAGAAGTCCGTCTGCACGTGGAGAACAGGCTTATAACGGGGGTTCTGCGCTTGGGAGGCTGAGACTGGCTCGGATACTGGAACTAGAGACGGAGAGACGCATTCAGAGGCTGTTGGAGAGCTCACAGTGGGGCTGGAAATCTCCGAGATGATCTTTTTACGTCTAGAGAGACCTGGCGCAGAGGACGCGCGTTGAGTCCTGCGACGTATCGAGCGTTTGCGGTGAAGCAGGACGGAAGAAACATTGAGTTGGTGCATTTTTCTAGAAGGTTCTGGTGTGCAGACGTATGTGGCGTTAGTATCTGGCGCCATAGAGAGGAGAGACGATGGTGAAGCGCATGACGACGCCATGTGCTGCTTGGTTTTTTGGATGCGAACAAATGTTGGAATATGTGCCACATATAGAACTACCTTATTTAAACTAGACTTAATTTATGATTTGCATAGACCCAAACACGCCGTCGTCGGATTAAAATTCGGAGATACGCTGCGTACGTGAACGATGTATCTTGGTGGTGGCTTCGCTCGGCTGCTGGTGCTGGGGTGGCATTCCACGCCCTGTACGTGCTCAGTATCTTCGACATCTACTTCACGTCTCCAGTCGTAACACACATAGAGAGCGTCGCGTATACGGACTCTCCTCCAGCCAAGCGTGTCGTTATTTTCGTAGCTGATGGCTGTCGAGCCGATAAATTCTTCGAGGCCAACGCTTCCTCACTCAATTCAGATACAGAGCTCCGCGTATCATTTTTACGTGATATGATTCGTACAAGAGGCAGTTGGGGAGTCTCCCACACTCGCGTACCCACTGAGAGTCGTCCTGGCCACGTCGCGCTGTTCGCTGGGATGTATGAGGACGTGAGTGCAGTCACAAAGGCTGGGCAGATAACCCGTGGATTTCGACTCTGTATTTAATCAGAGCAGCAGTTCTTTTCTATTTGGCAGCCCAGACATCGTCCCCATGTTTGCGCGTCATGTGCCTCAAGCCAGAGAAGAGCACTATTCACATGAAGAAGAAGACTTTGCCAAGGGAGATGCCTCCGAATTAGACATCTGGGCATTTCGCCATTTCAGAAATTATTGGAGAAGTCAAAAAGTGACCAGAAATTGAGCCACCAATTACATGATGACGGAGTTGTGGTGTTTTTGTCATTATTTGGGCATTGATTCCAATGGACATGCACATCGACCGAATTCTAAAGACTATTTGAACAATATTGCACTTGTGGATGAATTGGTGGAGAAAACTTATCGGATGGTAGAGGAGTTTTACGAATATGATGGGCGGACCGCGTATGTGTTCACGGCGGACCACGGGATGGGGCTCAAGGGTGCACATGGTGATGGCGACCCAGCCAATACGCGTACCCCGTTGGTTGTCTGGGGTGCTGGAGTACAGGAACCTACAGTCGTTGAGACGAAGAATTCGGGCTTTGAAATCGATTTGCCAACGCAATCAAGAGCGCAGGTTCGAGCACAGTTGCAGGCACAGGAAGAGCAGGAGCATGCAGCAAAGAGTGAGTGGGGAGCTCTTGACAAACTGGTGCGGAAGGACGTGATGCAGGCTGACGTGGCTCCGCTCATCAGTGCGTTGTTGGGATTACCATATCCTAGGAACTCGGTCGGGGTGCTCCCGTTCTCGTATCTTGCGAAGGGTGCCTACCGTGCCAACGCCGTTCGCTCCAACGCGCAGCAGTTGTACCTGCACGCGTTGCGGAAGGAGCAAGAAAAACGTTCGCGCACATTGTTGCGCTTTGTTCCTTACGGTCCGTTTCGCGACCGTATACCTGAGCTCTCAAAACAGCTTGTTGAAGCCTATGATGCGAGCATTGCGAATGAGAGGCTTGAGGAGAACTCAGACGCGTACGAACGCGTAGAAGTGCTGAGCCAGGAACTGATTGAAATTTGTCTGGACACCCTCGAGTACTTTCAGCGGTACGACTGTTTTTCTTGCTCAGTATCGTCGTGCTGGGCTATGTCGGATGGATGATCGTAGTGGGTGTAGCCTACCTGCATCCACAGGATTTCCGTGTGAGCTGGTTGCTTGGCGCACGCGGTAAGCAGGTGGACATCAAACTGTGCATCATGGTATTTGCAGTTTTCATGTATCTGGCCCTCGAGGGATCGCCGATTACATACTACCTTTACGTGTTGTTCCGCTGCTTTTGAGTGTTTACGTGGAATCATGCTGACCTGATCCATGAAACCTGGACATCCAGCGCGAGTGGCAGCCACGCTAAATCTAGCTGGAAGTGGTGGGCAGAACGCGCATTAATTATGCTGTGCCTAGAGCTTGTGGTGATCGGATATGAGCGTCGTGAAATTTTTGGCGTGCTTTTCTCTCTACTAGCGCTGTGGCCATTTGTCGGCACATCTACGAGAGAAGGTGATGGCCAAGTGCGTGGAGGAATTCGGAGCTTCCCCTCACCGAGTCAATGTTGGTCGGTTAGCTGCCTGCTCATCTCAGTGTTCCCATACTTGCCCAGCGAGTATGGTGAACATACTGCGCTTGTGAACATTGGAGGTGTGCTGGTGTTGCTCTTTGCAGGCATGGTGTTGACCATGGCAGGTCTGTCCCAGCAGAAGATCTGGACAAATCCCTCATTTATCCTGAGTATCACACCGTTGGCGCTGTCATTAGTGACGCTACACTACACAATGCAATACCTGGATGGAGAACGAAGCAAACCGCCGTTCCTGCTCACAGCAGCTAATTGGGTGCTGGCTAGTTTGCCCATCGTGGTGCTGCTTGTGAAGCTGCAAAAGGAATCGCCGGGCAATCCCGTATCTTAGAAACCGGTGCGGGCCGTTACGACCCACAGCTGCAGCAAGCTGAGGTGGGACGCTACGTGACACGGATCATCGACGTAATCCTGGCGTTTGCGCCTTCATTCACACTTTTGAGCATCGCCTACGAGGTGCTGTTCTATGTGGTGCTTTGCGGTGTTCTCGTAAGCTGGCTGTTGCTGGAGGCCGAGACTTCATTTACGTCTTCAACATCGACGTGGCGTGAGGTCCAGAGAGCGTTTGTGTTCTTGCTGCTAGTAAACATTGCCTTCTTCGGAACGGGCAATGTGGCCAGCATGAGCAGCTTCGAGATTTCATCCACATACCGCTTCGTAACGGTGTTTGCACCCTTCACCATGGGCGCGCTGCTGGTGGGCAAGATCCTGATTCCGTTCATGGTAGTGGCTTGCACATTCCACCTCATCCTTCTGTTACCATCAGCCTCCTCTGCTGGTTCGCAGAAACCGCGCCTACCTGCGTCTCGCTATTTTCTGCTGGTTGTGGCCATGTCGGACGTCCTGGCGCTTCATTTCCTCTTCCTAGTCAAGAACGAAGGCAGCTGGAAGGAGATTGGTAACTCGATCTCCATGTTCGGTATTGTCAACGCGCAGATCGTTTTCATCCCGCTACTGTTTCTGCTAGCGCGTGCTTTCGTGCGCGACTTGACACCTGCCACTGGCTTATCTGGTCAGAGTCTTCAGGACAAGAAGCGCCAGTAATCCACCAACTATAGAGCACTATAGAGCATAGAGCCACGACGTCCAGGAAAGACAAGTTAAAGTTCTTTTCAATGCATTAATTGCGCGTGGAATTTATTAAAGCCGTACAGGCGAGTGTATGTCTGTGTAGGCAAAAAGGTTTCGAGGTGCTGATCCTGTGCCCTCAAGCCGAGGAGCTTATAACATCGTCCTTGTTGTTTATACGGTGACCTTATCAGGGATTTGAGGCCGGCCGTATCGACGTAAGCTACAATGATCGTGGTGTCATCGATGACTTGTTCCTCCTTCATCCAGCGGCGGTTGGCCTCCATGATCAACAGGTCTACAGCCACTTTCGGGTCTTGTTGCCCCATGGCGATCTCCATACATTCTTCGTTCGACATGAATTCCCACAGACCGTCCGTTGCCACAATGAGACACCGATCGTTTGCATCCAGCCAGTGAGACGTGAACTCGGGCTCAGATAGCACGCCTGCTGTGTGCCACTGCATCACCTAGAGACCGAGACATGGCTAGTCCTGGAACGTCCATGTGGCCCAGCCACACACGTGGCGGGCCATCGATCCCGTCGTCGTACTCCACCGCAAAGACCCGTCCACCACTAGCGACAATGCGAGCTTTCTCATCCGGCCGATCGGGTTTGTGATCAATCGACAGCTCCTTGCAATCCACAGCATCGGGACCCGAAGGACTGAGCTGTTTGACAAAGCCGCGAGTGATGCGCGAGTCGCCGACATTGCCAACCACGACGAGGTTGTCTCGAATGACACTCACCACTGCAGTCGTACCACTGAACTCTGTGTCGATACTAGGATCACGAAGCACAGTCTGCTCCACAGACTGTAGCGTGTCTGTGATGGCTGTACGCAAGGTCTCAATATCGCTCTGAATGTCCCCTGTGCGTGCAAATTTGGCATGTGCGAAGAGTTCCGTGGCAAACTGATCCCGGATCGCTCCCGAGACTCCGTCCCCAGCTTCACCGTGACCGTCAAACACACACAGCAGCAGCGACTGCGTGTTCTGGTCATACTTGATCACCATAGAATCCTGGTTCTTCTTACGCGGATTGTATGGGGCGTACCCTTTCTTGGACAGTCCGGCAAAAGCCATAATGGCAGAGTTCTCGTTCGCCAATACATTGGCACTGCTATCCACGTCGTCGATGGTTGCTGCAGCCATCCCATCCACAAGTTTGTTGTCGCTCACCACCGATAGTCGGCGACGTTGCAGACCGAGGGAGTGATCGCCGCCAGCTTGAGCTGCCGGGAGTTTCCCAGGCGTCTTGATGGAGATACCCTTGGGGGATGCCACATTGGTGGCCGTAGCCTCCGTTAGACGGATTTTGGCTGTCGAGCCCATCTTCTGGATCGAACGAGTCGCCATTGCTTCTGAGGGGATGAAGTCTTTAGCGGAGACGAGGGGTCAGGCTGGTAAAGCGCAGGAGACGCTGCAAATACCAGAGTGATCCAACCGACTGGTAGGGAGCTACGATAAGGTCTAAATCTGACCTGCTGCAGCGACGACTGAATAATAATAGCGAGAGAGGTGAGGGCGATGAAGCAGCGTCAAGTGGCAAAGCAAAAGTATGGGAAGGGGCAGTGATCAGATACCTATAGTCACGAATCATTCAGACGTGTTATGCCGTTGCACGAGATGGAGGAGATCGAGACAAAGAGCTAATTAAAGAGAAAGCGAGTGAAGGGAGGGAAGTCTTGACTATGCATGGAGCAGATAAGCTTAGCTTTAGCAGCACTGCTCGGCGTAATGCACATACTCCTGATCAAGTATATGGAAAATTCAAATTTGACAACCAAGATCGGCGAAGGATCCACGATAGATACCACCAGATTGAAGTGACTGTAGCCATCTCACAAACGAATGGCTACACTTTACTTCTAGTTAGGAGGTGTTGTGTGTGGAGCAGGATTTGCTTAGTCGCTGTCTTCATCACTCTCATCTTCTGAAGATGACGAGAGGCTGAGCGAGATGGTGTTCGGTGCCTCCTCGTCGCTGTCACTAGAGTCACTTGAACTCTCACTCTCGGCAGTGCCCTCCTCGGCCTTCTCGTTCTCTTCCAGTTTGCGCTTCTTGCGAAGACTCTCCACATCGTCCACCACCTCGTCGTCATACAATGGTGCTCGCTTCTCAGGCAGCTTGAACTTCTTGCGAAGGATCTCCATAGCGTCTGGTGGTAACGGGTCTCCGTCTTCCAAGACTCGGGCAGCGTGATCCCGTGTTCCTACAAGTTGAAAGATTTACCGTTAGTCGTCAACGAACGGATCTTCGTACTGAGCGAGCATGTACGTACCGCAAAGAAGCTTCGACCCATGTAGTGCAGTAGTGCGTCGAGCGGCAGGTCCACTGGGTCGCCTGGTTTCCATCCTGGCGGCATCTGTTTACGGATCTGGGCGTCGCTCGCACCCAAACCGATCGGAATGTCGAGCTTCTCAAGAGCCTCCCTCCATCTCCTTCCTGCTTCACCCTTGCTGCTGTAGACGTGTATTTCTCCGGGCCTTGAGTAACAATCTCGGCCACAATACCTCGACTGAGGACACCTGCACGCATCATGTGCTCCTGAGGTGCTGGTGGCATGAAGCCAAACATCGGAAACTACGTAAAGGCATTGCTAGTCGTTAGCGACAACGAAAGCACCAGAGTATTGCACAATGAACGTACACCAGGTTGCCATTCTTTAGGAGCTGACGTTGTACCAGCAATCCGGTGCGCATACGCCACAATGTCAAGAGGGTTTAAGACCACTGCACCAAATCAGAATAAAAACAAGTGTCAGTCGGCATTTCTCATTTTGCAATAATATATATATACTCCTGTACCTTTGGACTTTTGCTTGGCATTCTGCAGCACTACGCGGTGTTTCCTCAACACATTAGCAATATCCTACACAGTAGAGAGAAAAAGCTCTACAACGTCAGTCAAAGAATCATCGCAGCTCTTTACTGCTCCTCTCTTACCTCCTGAGACCGACGCAACTGAGCTGCATACTGCACTACTTTCTGCTTCTTGTTCTCGACTTCTTTCTCAATCCGCAGCAATTCTTTCTGCGCCACTTGGTGCCGAGCCACTTACATTCCCACACAAAAGTACAAAATAACGTTAAAAACAGCATTTCCCCATTAAAAACGGCCTCAACGTACGCTTCTTCACTGCAGTCAGCAGGTCTCTGTCCTTCTCCAGCACTTTGTTAAATGTCTCGTTCACAGTACGCAGTCTCATAGCAGTGATCGTGGACGGAGGGCTACAGACATTTAACGTGTTTTTATAAGGTTAATAGTGGGAATTAGGACGTAGAAATGTATTTAAACAATAACAGAGCAGCAAAGACGCACAGGAAGCTGTGTTGAGCGACTCCAGCAGCTTGGTGACCAGGAAGCGGTGCTCGTGCAGCGCCACCTCCACCTCCTCGCGGATGCTCCCGCCCATTTGAGGCATTTTGCCTCAAACAAACAATAGGAAAATGAGCGTAACCAATTGGACCAAAAAGGTAACCTGTAGACGTACTATGCAGGTTACATTTTTTACGGGGTGTAACCCAATTATTGCTGCTTGCAACATGCACAAGAGCAGTATGCAGAGAGGAAGAATGACATGCTTCGACAGTAAAAATGCAGATGGCATTGATGGAATTTGCAGGACGGATGTCTCGCTCCTCTGGATACCCGTGCAGCCAACTCAGACTGGCATGTCCTAATCATGCTGCACAAATATGTGCCTCAATCCCCAATGTAGTCCTCCTGCTGATCCAGCTATTGAACTGATCGCTGCTACATCGAGCTTAGAAGTCGTCGTCGTCGTCGTCGTCGTCTTCGTCACTGAAGTACGTCCGCCGTTTCATCTGCACTCACCACCCATAGAAGCATCATCACAAGAGTTAAATGTCAGTCAAATAGCTCTAACAAAGAGGTACAGTAGCCTTGTCCGTGCCGTGACTTTGGTGCGCTGCTTCTCTTCAGTTACGCCCACTTGGTTCAGCAGATCAATGAGTTTATCTTCGTCGATCTTGGCTGTCAACTGACCGCGCTGAGCCATCTGGATGATCATATCCTCAATGGCGCGGGCCTTCTCCGGTTTCACGATCGCTATTCTAGCCACTGCAGCAGCAAAAGCAACCCCTCTGATTGAGTATCTTACAGGTCCAAACTCTGTGCTAGTTGGGTCTACGTACGGCGTTCACGGGCATCGGGCAGCATCACCTGCTGCATCATGGACTGACGCATCTGTTCCTGCTCCCTGTACATCACACACTTGAGCTCAGCAAAGCGTCGATCCAGCCGATAGCAATCGCCCCCTATGATAGTATAAATCTTCCACTCACTGCTGCTTCATCTGCTGCTGCTGCATCTGCTCCATCGACATTTGCTGCGGTGCTCCTGTCGTTGGCTCCTGTATGGGGACGTTCATGTCAAGGAATTATCGATCTATATGTATGTGACGATGGAATGACGCACGCTCATGATGATCGCTTGGCTTGTCGTTGGCTATGCTGCACGGTAGTGGTGGATGGAGGAATTAGTGAATCCCAGAAGAGTGACGTTGAGTCAAAAACCCCGACAGAGTGACCTCTCGTGAATTTATGGACGAAATAACAGCTTTTGCTTTCAGTACTCTTGCGAAAGAGCTACATTTTGATGGGAAGCACCTTATTCAATACTTTTGATACAACACCAACTAAGGGTGAAGTGCTACAGTAGATACATTTGCCTTTAACTATTCGCTGCCTTGCGTAGTGCCTAGTTTGGGACCAGCACTTGATGGAGAATAAATGGAGTGAAACTAGATTGTGGATTTTTGCTGGTTGGGTATTGATACGAGTGAACCGTTCTCAACGTTTTAACCAAGAGGTTGAGAACGGTTCTCTTCCATCAGCAAGAACCACCGGTAGCAATGAGCAAAAGAAGGCTGATGAGTGCTGGTAAATAAATGGACACTGTCTTTGGAGAATGAAGCTGGTAGCATTCGGCGAATTGGCTTGGGTGAATATCATTGCAGAGGATCCGCGCAGCATATCATACAAAATCGCTCAGAGTACTAGCTTAAGACCCTGGTACTCGATTTTGAAATTAACTGTATTGCGTGGCCATATTACGAAACACACTTTCAGGACGCCTAAGCACGTACTGCTTGGTACTAAGAATAATATTAATAGGGTGTGGTGGATACCAGAGACAGGCCGCATTTATCTCTACGGAGGTATCTTAATACCATAGCAATCACCAATGACTATATCGATACCGTTATGTATAGTTTGCCGCAATCTTTAAGGGTCGCATGACGCACACGTCCTAAATTTAGTAGAAAAATAAAGTTATGCTTTTATTCAAATACGAAAGGGGTGCAAACTTAGTACGCTTTACAAGCGCGACATGAGATAGCTCGGATAAAGTATGCTCACCCCGTAGTAGTTGCGCAGAGATTTGTTGCTCTCGAACATTAATATGCCTGCCTCAGTATACTTGCGCACATGGATGAAGCCAACAGCCGCCAACCACGTGACACGCACAATGGTTCATTATGTTGTCGCGCACGGGCATCGTCTGCAGGTTCTCCCTGCAGTGCCTTCACAGCTGCCTGGAACTGCATTACACGGCCCCACCGCCGTTCAGCTGGCGCTTGTCATTTGATCCGAGTTACTCACCACGATGACCACGTCCAATTGGAACACCATCGACGCCGGATCCTTTGTGCGACAGCGCACAGTCCTTCTTAATGATATCACACAGCACGCTGGAGTAATGACTGGGACAGCACGTTCTAAATGGGGAGTGTCTTCAGCTCGAGCATGGTCTCCAGGATCTTAGCACTGCTCGTGTTCAGGGACGCAGAGCCATTCAGACCACTGCCGAACGGCAGCATGCTCATGATAACTGTGTACAAACTCAGTGGTTCATATTCTTCAGGTACTCGGTTATCACGCACTTGGTTTGTGTGTCTTCACTAGTTGATCCAGATCAGCAAACGTGCGCATGTCCGCCACTACCGTCGTGTCTGTAGGCACAAAGCTGTCAAGTGCCTTACGCGGCCAGATGCCACCGTGGTGGTCAGCGCCTCCCTGGGCACATTCATGTATTATACTGGTTAAACGTGAAGTAGGAGAGCATCAAGATTTGGTCCATCACGTGGCCGATGTCGCATCAGTGTGCGTGACTAGTACTAGTATTTTGTACTCGGTCCCTCGTTGTAACGGTGGGCGAACGTCGGCAGAGGAAAAGGAACCTTGAAACCTAAAACTGGTTATCCTTGGCGTGGGCAGAGTTGACCGGGTACGGCGAAAACGCGGGACGGCCGAGAAGAGACCGAGGAGGCGGAGGCTGTCTTGGAGTCTTGTAGTTGCTTGTGAAGGAGCTGGTAAAATGGAAAGTGAGATTGCTTTGGCTATTTGTTTGTTAGTTGCGTTCCTGCTTGTTGGCAGCCACTAGTTACCTTACTTACTGATATGCATTTCACTATCGAATATTTTTGAATATTCTTGAACAGAATCCTGGAGGGATGCTACCTTTGGCCTCGTTGGGGTCCAAATAGGAGATATCATAATGAAGTCAGTATAATATGAATGTTGTTGAAGTTATATTTGAACTGCAATGTGAGAGCAATGGTGATTGCCCCACGCCAGGCATGTTCCTGCCTAGCGGCTTAGTGCAACAGGTGAGGGACGTTTGAGCACGACACCACGTTTGCAGCAGCAAAACACTGATCAAAATCCTTGTAGCCTGGATCAACGTAACAGCACCATAAATGAGTTAACACTACCAGCCAGTTCAGTATGGCACAGGCTAGAAGGCTGTTTCGACGTTGTAGCGCTTATGAGGACTTGGTGGTAGCTTACAGGCTGATGATGGGCCACGGAGCGATTTCTGGGAGGTGTCGTTCCTGTTGCATCTGAAATGGCCTAAATAGTGACACAAACAAGAGGTGGGTTAGTATAGTAAGCTGCACCAACACTCTAGAGTATATGCTCGCCTATCGCTTTTAAGGTATTTCTCGATGTGTCAGTTCGATCACCAATCTAACATGCCTAACATTAACTTCTATGTTTTCTGACAATTTTCGCTTTTTCGCTTATTTCATCCTTTGGATTACAGTCACTTTTAGCTTAGCAGATTAGCTGGAAAGCAGAATTGATTGTACCGTTGTTTTCTGGTACCATATGTGGACCACTTCAACCAATTCTATCGTAACAGGGTACAGATGGCGTGTACCCCACCAGTTTTGGCTGGCCATCAATCGCCAAACGTCATAGGGCACTTGCTCCAGCTCGCTCCTGTCACTTTGTGGTGCTCTTCTGACGTCTCTACGTCCCTCCATCCACTACAACAACCCCCATTACCTTTGCCAGCGTCTTCTCTCTCTGTCCATCTGATTCTCACCTAAATACAGTCACCATGGTCTTTAAAAGGGAGGTGGGAAGAAGGTCTCCGCCTGAAGAAACAGAAGCACGGCTTCGTGCGTGCCAGCAGCTCGAAAGGCTCCAATCCGTTCGATGTACGCAGTAACTCCACCAAACAGAAGCACGAGGTCATCGGGCGGCGTGTCAAGGGCGCAGGACGCAATGTAGGCGCGGCTAGAGCCGAAGCAGAGCGCAAGCGACACAAGACGTTGGGCGCTGAGTTCAAGGCCCGCAACAGGAGCAACGTGTTCCGTGACAAGCGTCTGGGAGAGCAGGATCCCACGTTGTCTATGGAGGACAAGATGATGGCTCGTTTCCAGACGGAGCGCAAGCGCAAACTGCGCAATGCTTCAGCGTTTGCACTACACGACTCGGACTCGGAACAGGAGGACGACGATTCGTTGTTCCTGACGCATAGAGGTTCAAAGATCACTGATGACGACTATGATCGTCTCAATACTGATGGACCATTGGAAGACGAGGACGACTCTGAGGAAGGTAGACGTGTGGACAGAGATATCGTCGACAAACTACACTTCGGAGGAGGCAAGGGCGACACTGATGCACCGGAAGAGGGCGCAGATGGCAAAAGGAAGACACACAAGGAAGTGATGCAGGAGGTCATGATGAAGGCGAAGCTGTACAAGGCTGAACGTCAGAAAAACAAGAGCTCGCAGGAGGATGCAACAGACAAATTGGATGAGGGCTTTGCGGACCTTCGTGGACTGCTGGAATTCCGCCCCACGCGCGCCAACGGAAAGGAGATTCTGCCAAAGGAGCCCATGGATGACTTTGACAAGCTTACGCGTGAGCTAGCGTTTGAGGCTAAGGCCAAGGCCACGGAGCGTCGTATGTCACCTGAGGAGGCTGCGACAAAGGAGCGTGACCGTCTTGCTGAGTTGGAGAAGAAGCGTATGGCCCGTATGCACGGCGCTGACGATGATGACAGCGACAGCGATGATGGCGGCAAGCGCAAGGGAAAGAAGGGCAAGAAGAAAGCGAAGAAGGAGAAAACCCCACAACTCATTATGATGCCGCCTACGGATGACGACTTGATGGATGGCTACGAGGTTGATAAGCGGTTTGCTGCTGAGACGGACGCGGAAAAGGGAGACGAAGATGACGAGGGAGAAGGTGAGGATCTGGAAGAGGAGGAAGAAGACTCGGACGCAGACTCCGAAGCGGACTCTGAAGAAGACTCGGATGATGAAACCGATGAGAAGAAATCAACCAAGAAGGAAGACGGAGATGATGAGGAAGAAGAGAAAGAAGAGGAGGAAGGCGACGACGACGAAGACGAAAAGAAAAAGAGATTGCAGGATGCTGAAGAGGCGGCTGCCGAACTTCCATTTGTGTTTGAATGCCCGGAATCCCCGGAGGAGCTCGGAGCGTTGTTCAAGCAGCACGCGCGCAACTCGCCCGAGAAGCGTAGCCTCATCGTTGAACGTATTGTGACGTACTACAACCCACGTTTGAGTGTAGAAAACCAGAACAAGATGAAGCGCTTCTTCGCAGTGATGGTGCGGCAATTCCTGATCTTTGCAGGGCGTTATGCGGCGCACAAACAAGATGTACGTAGTACTTGAGTCTGCCCGTAGCACTTGGGTATCCATTCTGTTGATTCTAAATGTTCTGCTTTGTGTTTACTGCAGCTGGACGCCCTGGCAAAGAGTTTGTACACACTGTCCCAGCAGATGGGTGACACCGCCGGCATTATCTCGCGTGAGCTGCTTTCGCAGCTATTCAAGCGGCTGCACAAGAGAGCCGCTAGTTCCGCATGGCCGACACTACCGGAGCTGCTTCTGTTCAAGGCGCTGACCTCCGTGTTCCCGACCTCAGACTTGCGACACAATGTGGTGTCGCCCATGGAGACATTGCTGGGAGAGTGTTTGGCTCGTGGTGCCATGAATACTCCTCAGGAGGCGACTCAAGCTCTTTTGCGGTCTCGTTGTCGCTCGACATTACACGTTCCAAGCAGCGTTTCATGCCTGAGGTCATCAATTGTCTCACGCATATCCTCCGCGCGTTCGTGACTTCTTCGCCATCTACTGAAGGAGCTCAGGAGGAAAACGGCACCAACAGCGCCCATTGGCTGCGTACTGGTTTGCTTGAATGGGTGGCCGCTCAGCCGAAGGATCAAAAGATGACCGCACTGCCACGTCTCTCATTGGCAGGCAGCTCGTCTTGCAGTGGTGCTGAAGTGTTGAGCTCGCTGTTGGCACTGCTTGACGTGTCATCAGAGCAGTACGCGTCGCTGCCGTCATTCGACGAGCTGTTTTACCCGCTGTATCTGCTGCTGCACGCACTGGCGCGTCAATTGGAGGACTCGAAGATAGCTGAGGTGAATGCAATCATTTCGAAGTTGCACACGCGACTGGAGTCATGCTGGACTGCACGTCGTCCGTTGCGACTGCAAACCTTTGCGCCGACGTCATTGCCGACCTTCGCGCCGCAGTTCGACGAGAACTACACTGTGCGAAAGGACAAGACCGCCCCCAAGGATACTGCACAGCTCAAGCAATTGCAGCGCCAAGTCAAGCGTGCTCGCAAGGGTGCAGCCCGTGAATTGCGTCGCGATGCCGAGTTCATCCACCGCGAGAAGCAGAAGGAGGAGGACGCAAGACTGCAGGCCAAGGAGGAAAAGCAGGCGGAGATCCGAGGCTGGTTGGAAGAGCAGAACGCCACGTTTAACCAGCAAGTGCGCAAGGGTGGAAACATGCTCAAGGGTGGAGGCTCAGCTCGAGGACCTGCACCACGCGCGCGTCAGCCCCGGAATTAGACGAACTGTTGCAGTCGTACACACAGGTTTATGCTCTGCGACAGCCTCCATTTCATCAATAGAACTGCTTTTTATAGTCAGCCGTCGGATCTGTCCATCCATGTTGCAAGATAGGTTAATGCTCTAAAATAGGGGAACACCTGTTGACGTCGTTAATGGGCTTTCCACGACCGCAGCAAGTGGCTGTGCTGCTATCCTGCTCATCTACTTGGCCTCGCGGTCCTTCTTGGGCACGTTCTTCTTGGTGTATTGGCGCGTAGGTGGCATGGGAGTACGTTGGCGAGGCCCAAGAGATGCGCCACGCGGTCGGACGGCTGGGCGCCCACTGACATCCAGTAGCGCACGCGTTGGTTGTTGACACGCAGCTCCTTGACGCCGTCGCTGGCTGCAATCGGGTTAAAAGTGCCCAGCTGCAATGGAGAGAGAGATAATAAAGCATTAGTTAGAGAGGTGTATACATCACAAGAGCACACAATTTAAGAGTTGAGAGTTGCGTACAATCTCCAGGTGCTTGCCGTCACGTGGGGCACGAGCGTCCGCCGCTACGATGCGGTAGAATGGCAGGTCCTTCCGTCCCCACCGAGCTAGGCGCAGTCTCACAACCATCTTCTTCCAGGAGCTCTTCCGAGTACTGAGGTGGTGATTGGTGGCCTCAGAATGAGGAAGGCTAAATAGTAGGACCTGTTGAATGGGATGTCATTAGTGTGGTGTACATACATGTACCGATTTGAATGGTATACTTTTAGTAGAGCAATTGTGTCTCGGTGTGGTACTATTGATGAGATTACGGTACACGTGGCAGAGGCGAAGTGATCCTTTAGGGTAACATGCAACGTGAGGTGGCGCGAAAGAAAGACTTAGGGGTAATGAGTCACTCACTGTAAGTGCCTGGCGGGTTTTTCAGCTGTAATTCACCACCTCAGGTCATGGCGAATGGCTCTTGTCTGCTCTCTGGCAAGTCCTGTTCTAACCCTCAGCTGATAACACCTACCTTACCCAGAATTTATCTCTTGTGTGTTGATTCAATTGCTGGAGTCCGCTTCCTTCTCAATAAAAGCTTTAATCTTCTCCAGCAGGTCATTCTTCACACCTTCTGGCACGGAAGCTGCATAGATTAAAAAAATCATAGCCAGAAAGAATCTAAGTATCCGCTAACCGGTCTTCACACACAAAACTATACAAACAATAGTCTCCACCTCTTCCTTTTGGGGTGATCTCCTCGATCAAATCTTCCACGGTCACTTGATCGATGCCCTTATTCGGATCACCTCTACAATTTATACCCATAATCCATCTCTGGTTAAGTGAAAGATAAATCATCTAACCTTTAGGTAGAGTGAACATTCTACCTTTGCAATGCAGCTTCATCTCATCTCGCCAGCCACACTCTACTAATTTGAGACGCAGCAACTCTTTCAGTCGCTCCTTCTCGCCGCTCTGGACGAGGCGCTCACTGATACGAGCCTTCACCTGCTCGTCTTGACGCTGGCGGTCTGTGAACGTCCTTCAACCACAAGGCGAAGGCAGCGAAAACGATCGGAAAAACAGATTGGCGATGCAGCAACCGCAAGGCAACAACGACGTCAGCCACGTGCACACGACACAGCCAAGCGTAACGACAACACAAAGCTCCCTACATACTCTTCCATGATGGCAGATACTTGGCAATTATTATCCCACCCCTCCTCAACAAATTCTTATTGTCCAATAAGATTAATTGCGTCTAAAATAACTCTCTTACACTTGGTATTTGTAAATGTCGAGGTTAGGTATCAAGGGAGGACTTTGAGCTGGCTTCTTGCCTCTTACGTCATGTCGTTCGTTCGCCAGCTGCTGCAGTTCAGTGTGGGAGTCAAGTGTGATCGGGAGCAGCTAGAGGCAGAGCTCTCAGATAGAGTGGAAGGCCCCAGACAGTCAGCCGCTCGTCCGCTTGTTGCGCTCGACTTGCAGGGCTTGCGAGAAGGCGTTTTACCTAAACGGTTTAAAGCAAATTGCGGGCTTGCACAGGGGTTGTGTGACTGGCGTGTGTTGCCTCTCTAAAGCGTCTTGTCGTCGTTGACAATCGAGTTCCGTTCCGTTACGAGTTGCCAATTGAAGACGCTGAAAAGTCTCTACCTAAGCCAGGAAGTTAGCACACAGTGCGAAAGCGAGGACGCAACAGGTTCAGGTTCGATTTCGTTCGCACATACACAAAGCGGAAGACAACAGGACACAAGAGACAGCAATGGAGCAAGCCCTGCAGCTGCCACGTCTTCACCTCGACACGTTTGTGGCGCAGCCCAGGTTCCTGGAGCCTATCGATCCGCCCACGGTCCCATTCCCTCCGCCAACATGGTGCGTTCAGACACAAGGAAGGGAGTGTCGAACCGTTAGACACTCTCCCATAGTTAACATTTTGTTCTCACTGACTTTATTTGTATTGCATCTTTAGGTGTTTGCACAAGCCGCCGCGTGCAATTTCACTACTGGATGTGTATAAAGACCACGTGCTGATTGCTACGGTAAGATGAATTGTTGCTTTTGTCGGTTAGAGAATGTCTAAAGTTTGTGTGCTAACTGAGGAAATTGTCTTATCCTTTAGCACACAGTGGATCAAAAGTCATTTTATCTTATCGGCCGCAATGCCGCCGTGTGCGATATTGTGTTAAGCCACTGCTCCATCTCGAGACTCCATGCGACCATCATGCATCACGAAAGGGGCAACATACTTGGTAGACCTTGGGTCGGCTCATGGCACTTTGTGGATGGGTTACGCTTAACTGCTTTGCAACCTACACTTGTGGCACATGGGTCTGTACTTAAATTCGGCGGTTCTTCACGAAGTTACACGTTTAAGGTAAGTCTAACCGCTGTCAAAATGTGTAGCTGGTTAAGGGAAAAGTGGCAAACGTTGGCTGACATGTTACCCTTGTTATGTCATTATTTTAGTCATTTGATTCTAGGGAACAAATTGCCCAAATTATCCATACTCGCGCGGGGCTCCCGAATGAAGAGCTGGAATTACAGCAGAATACGATGCTTAATTCTCAGATTTCGCACAGGTTAGAGCTCTCTCCCAGTCGACGGAGTATGCCACCAATGTTCCCAATGGCGCCAGTGGGTCAAGTTCCAGAATTGCAACCTCAGCACGACACGTTGATGCTGATAGCCCCAAATATGGGTGAATGTGATCGACGAGGTAGTGCTGATGGTGTGCAGCTTCTGGGTCTGGCAGGGATTGGCCCTGTTCGGAAACGTTCCCGTGGTCAATCTGGGAACTCACAGGCTTCCTCCGATCAGAGTGGCAGTACTGCAGATCTGAGTGTGTATCTCGACGACCCAGCCGACGAACAACAAGGTGAACCGAAGCGTGTTCATTTTTGTGGTCAACCGCCTGAGATCATCCCGGATGCGATGGATGAGGGAGGTGAGGAACCAATTGACATCGACTCGGATGCTGTACAAGTTCGTGAAAATCTTCAACGCACAGATTTGGCCAACACCGATTGAAAAATTAACAGGTTTTTATTCTGGATAAGGGGAGACGAAGACTGCGAGGTCCCCGACGAATCACTGCAAATGCCCAAGGTCGACTCCATGGGGCGTCTGCACGAGGAACGTTGCCCAAGAGGCGAGAACTGTACAGGGTTCTTGCTAACACAGTTCAGGCAGCAGCACGAGCGCTTTGACGACAAGCTGCTTGAAGGCAGCAACTTGAATCGTCAAGGCATCGTCGCTGCTAGGAGAGCCCAGGTTCACCAGTAGGAAGTGAAAGGGTTCAGGAGACGCCATCCAGATTGAGAGCATCCAAGGCAAGATGCCCTCGGCACTCGTGAAGAATGCCGGACCTGGAAAGAGTCGACTCCCATGTGTGGGATAACGTCAGTTATTATAGTTCGTAAAGCAATTTGTAGAATTCTGCGGCAGTTCAGCATCAAGTGCTCAAAAGATGAAGGAGCTTGGCATGAGTGAGGCCGTGATCAATCAATAAAAAGGGAAAATGAGGAGTTGAAGTACTTAAAGTATTATGCATTTCTCTGATCGTTGAAGGTCAACACGATCGTTTGTTAGCGTGTCAAAATAATCGTGTTTGCTTATCGTCCAGCAGAATCGCTGAACGTGATCAAGGCAAGCCACAGCTGAACTGCAAATGTAGTAGGAAAATTATTCGTTGGTATTACCAAGTCAATCAAAAGTATGCAATGAGCAAGATGCAATGTCAAACAAGACGCTAGCTAGCCTGCCTGTGGTCGCCAGCACCCTCCTACTCGCATAGAGTACAATCCTCCATCTTGCTAAGCCTACCACTGTCGCGCACCATTCATCTACGGTGCGCTGCCAGCGGGCGACTCGTACATCTGGTAGTTCGAGTGAGACTTCGCGCGAGAGCGGCTGAAGTTTCTTGAACGCGCACTGCCCGGCGTGCGGGCGCTGCGTCGAGACGCACGGATGCGGCGTATACGTGCCCGCTCCGCCTCCATCTCGCCCTTCGTGCACACCATGCCGTTCTTTAGTGTGCCAACGGCGATCAGAAGCACCATCGCCACGATGCAGCAACCAGCCAGTGCGAACATGTACAAGTATTCGTCGCCGCTCATCGAAGAGCTGGAGCGGATGAACGTGGCACACACCGGCATCAGGAAGAACACCATGAAGTAGACAGTCACATACACCGCGCGCTGCCTGGTGTTGAAGAGGCCAACACACGACACCCAAGGCACCGACGTGATGCCCAGACCAGCGAAGAAATAGAGCAGCATACCCACGATCTGCAGCATCAGGTACTCATCGTCCCCAGTCACAAACTCCGACTTCTCATTCAGTCCCAGAACGAACACCAAAATGGCCACTGGTAGCAACGTGCAGAACAGGATACGCCTGTGGTCCACTCGGTCCATGAAGAAGAACGAGAATAGGGCACCAAGGAACTGTAGGCCCATGCAGTTTACGAACATGTATGTCGCATCCTCGATGCCGCGGAAGGTATCCGAGAGATACATATTCACACAGCCCAGGAAAATACCCGACACCAACATGAGCACCAAGCCCATCACGAACTTGAGGAACGACGTACCACCGTTGGCACTCGAGTCGTCGCTTCCAGCTTCCTCGTCACGGATCATACGCAGCTCCTCAGATACACCTTCCTTGCGGCGCAACACGGCAAGGCATCGCTCAGACGACTCCAGGCCCTCACGCATGTACACCCAGTAGGGACTCTCAGGGAAGATGTAGACGGCAGGGGTCATGATGGATAGGATGATGGTCGCTATGAACACCTGCCACACCCAACCAACTTCGTTCGACGACGAAGAAAACCATGCGGCAAACAAGATGCCGAGAATGAAACCACTGCCGAGCAGCAGCAACGCTTTGCCACGCATATCACGCGTGGAGATCTCGTAGATGTACATAGCCAGCGTAGGCAGAAGTACACCCACGGAAGCACCCAGTAGGGCAATACCAGGCGTCAGGAAGCCTTCGCCACCCGACTGCACAGCACTCACGCCAAGCATGCCGACGACAGTCAACAGACCGCCTAACACAATCGTCAGCCGGCGACCAATGAAGTAGCTCAGGAACCCGGCCGCAAACGTACCGACGAGGCAGGCAAAGTAGAACGTGTATGTGACCGATCCGTCACCAACGTTGCCGTCAAGCAGATCGTACGTTGTCACATAACTCAAGAAGCCAGCCGTGCTCTCGAGGATAGTGAACAGGTGGAACAACCAACCGCAGCCGATTCCGCCAAGCACACCCATGAAAGCGGCCAGCGAGAATGCGTACTGCGACGAGGCAGACACGACCTCCGAGAAACCCTTGTTATACATCATACGCGTCTGGATGATGTTCAGGAATGGGATAGCAGACATAACCAGCAGTGGGGCGATCATAGTCACCGAAAAGACGAAGTCGAAGAAGAACGCTAGCTGCTGGAACATACCAACAGACGCGACGGACGAGTTGGCGAAGCTCCACATGCGCACCATCTCGTTTATGCCATATAGAGCCGCCATGTAACCGTAGAAAAGAGACATCGTCCGCGTGAAACTTGTATCGGAGATCACAATCGAGCCCACGAAGAATACAATAAGTGCCACGAGCAGGACGAACACATACATCATAGCGCGAACTGATGAGTTGACGTTGCGGAAGCAACTGCCGACCGCACCAAAGAAACCCATCGCCACCACAGTGACCACAGCAGCAGCGAACACCAAGCCCACGGAGAGGATGTCCCACTCGAGCGCTACCACGTACCACATAAGCAGGAAGTGGCGAGCTTCACGAAGGATAACCGTAACTCGAGCAATAGGCTTCGTGTTGTGGTAAAGGCTCAGCTCACCCTTCCACCAGCCAATCCATCCACCAACCATCACCTTGTCCTCGTCCTTGTAATCCTCGCTAGCATACATCCACTTGGCCCACGCCGTCACATCAGCCTTAGTCTTCTCCCAGTCAAGTCCGTCTGTGTTGAAGATGTACGGCGACACCAGCCACACCACGGCAATGACCCAGATGGCAAACGTCTGCACGCCAAAAGACTGCGACGTATCACAGTAGTCGAAGGCAAACGAGTTCTCTTCGCCTGCGACGGAGGTGTCACAAATGTCGAATTTGCCGAACGTCAAGTAAACCAAACATAAACCGACAAGCTCCATAGCCTTACGGTAGTGACTCGGTGCGTACGCTTTGTACAGCAGTACGAACGTCTCACGCGTAATCTTGAATCCACGCCCCGTAGCCTTGTACTGAGCTTCACCGTGCAGCAAGTTGTTGTCGAAGAAGTGCATCGTCGTACCCAGCTGGAAAATGAAGAACGCCGGACCGGCGGTGAATACCATCTCCAGGAACTGCACAAGACCGCGACGGAGACCCATTTCGGCAAAGTATACACAAATCAGCGGCAGCGACAGGAACAAACCAGCCTGGATGTAGTACTGGGTGTTGTACACCGAGTCCATATCGTGGTACACTCGGGTATCAAAGCCATACTCCAACGAGTTATCCATGATGATGTCGGTCGTGTTCATGTTGTACACAATCTGTGTCTGCACACCCGACAGCGCGATGTAAACCTTGCAGTACATGTACACGAACGTTGTCACAATCGTCATCCACGTCGCGTAGTAGAAGCCAGTGTGCGAGTAGTACATGGAGTTCAGACGGAAGAAGTCCATGAACTGGCCCATGCGGTGAGCCTCGCGCGCCAGAGAAGTTTCGCCAGCACCGTTCGCCAGCTTTCCTTCAAACATCGAAATTTGGGATAGAGCCACATCACGGCCCTTACCACACTGCATGAACTCCACGTGCGTCACGACGCCGCCACGCAGCGTACAGTTGAAACCAGCGAATACATCTTCGGACAGATTAATACCCTTACTAGCCTTTGACACACCACCGCGCGTGATAGCCAACACCTTGTCGAACACATCAGGGTGTCCGTAGTGCATACGCACGTACAGAGGGTCGGCCAGGACACGTTGCGATAGCGTCACGAACACCAGTTCCTGCCACGTCTTGAACTTGGCAAGCGAACTAGCGTTACCTGTGAAAATGTGCTCACGCATACCGATGATCGACACGGGCTTCTTCGACGGGTGCAGGTCAGCCGTGCACAACAGCTGCGGCATTTTTAGACACTCTTCGAAGTAGTGCTGTTGGTTCATATCAATCGTCTGCACGAACTCGCCACGTGTGAATGGGATAGCATTGTTTTGGTTCTCAGGCTTGCCCTCACCCAAGATCGGGTCGCCAGGCAGTTGGTAGCGGTACACCTCCACAATATCATCATGCTCGCTCTTGATCAGCACCGAGTCGAACGATTTATCGCCGCCCTCGTGATCCACCGTGTCCACATAGGCCACACGCAGGTTCGGGTACTCGCGCAGCAGGTAGTCAATGTCAGCAGCTTGCTGTTTGCCCTCCAAACGGTGCTTTCCGTACACTTGACAAGCACAAATGTACGAGAATTTCAGTCGGACCATATCCTGCAACTGCGCCTGCTTCTGCTCGGCCGACTTGCCAGGGCTCGAGCCAATCTCCAGCCAATGCAAGATCTTGATGGCATCCTCGTACATCATCATGCCCTGCACTGTACGCGCCAGAGTCTGACCACGGTACGACGCCCACAGGCGAATCTCTTCCGGGTGGTTCTTCTGAGCTTCCTCAGCCGAACTCACATCAACACGCTCCAAAAAGTTGTCCCACTCCTCTTGATGGATTTTAGTCAAGTACTTCAGGATCGTCAGATTTTTCCCATCCTCTTCAACTTGTTGGAAAATCGGGTGGTTCACCAGCGGATTATTCAGATCTTCAAGCGAGAACAGCACCGTCTCAGCATAGAACGGCGTCACCACCGAAAAGCTGCGCATTTCCTTGATAGATCGCAGCTGTGGGATATCCATAACCAGCGACTTCATAAAGAAGCCAAGACGACGTTGAGCTTCCATTGTACGGGGCATAGCCTCCGACCGGTCAAGAGATAGTAATAGACACGCACGGGTAGCGGCACCCATAGCGGTATCACTGCAGAAAAGATTTACCAGGCCGCGCGAGGCGAACATGTAGCCGTTGGCACTGGAACAAAACTTCGCGTTGGCGAACTTGCGCTGCAGAGCCGGGTCCACACAGAACGACTGCACACCGTTAAGGAAAGCCTCCATCTTGGACACAAAGTTGCGGATCACACCCATCGAGTGCACACGGGCATTGGGGATGTGCTGCGACTGAGCATCTGGGTCAGGTAGGTCCAGAATTTCCTCCAACAGATCCACAGCTGCCACACGCAACTAGCCAGTTCCCGAACGTTGAACGACTTGAGGAATCCGCCACTAGCAGCAATCTCCTCAATCATGCGGAATCCGTCTACGACGTCCGCGTCATCATTACCGAACAATGCACTAATGACGTACATACTGGCGGTGAAAAACGATCGGATTGCCGATAGACAGTCATTTTCCACCAGAGTGACACGTAGTTGGCTCTCGCCCTTGCCGTCCTTGGCAGTCTTGATTGCTAAACCCATGGCTTCCGTCAACTTGCCGGCTGACAAAAACACAGGCTCGAACACTTCGCCAGTGCTGCGAATGTCGTACTGCAAGATAGCCGCCTCCTTGTCGTCCAGCAAATCTCCCTCACGGAAAGAGTTGACAATTTCATTCCACACCACCACGAAGCGAAGCATCATCTGCGATTCGTAAGCAGCAGCAAAGCACTGGCACGGGTCGAGTCCGTACCACTTGCCGTTGCATCACTGGAACGCGCCAGACTTGTGACCACTTTTGGTCAAAAGTTGCGGCGCCACACGGAAAGCTTTCGTCATCTCTTTAGCACCGCGAATTTCGCCCGTTTTCATGAGAATTCCCTGGAATCCGCCCAAAAGTGCCTGAAAAATCGTAAAGTAGATTTGAGTCGCGTAGTTGAAGATAAACACAATGGGCAACCAAAGCGCAATAATGACGCCCACATTGTGGAACGAAACCAACGAGTTTTGGTAATCCAACGTCATCGCGTAAATGCTCAATGATGGCAACATTAGTGGCCGAACCAGCACAAAATACGACACAACGCCTTCTATGGCCCACAGGAGCACCCAGAACACAATATACTTGATCTGATATGAGAGCGGAGGCGTCATATCGTGTCCGACATAGCAACTCGCCCCTTCACGCACAAATTTTGCCGCAAAAGTGCCGTTAATCACTTGAGGGAAAACGCCTGCGTAAGCAGGATAAGTAATCCTGGCAAAATATAGGCACCGCATAATGGGTACAAGTTGTCCAACAGCGTCGTGTCCTTGTCTTGGTTAAGTGGCACGTAAATCATGACACCAAACAAAATGGCGAAACCGCCATTCCAAATGATACGAGTGGCTAACGCCGCCCCATAAGAGAAAGACCGCGAACTAGAAGCTGAAGATTCCTTCGAGGTTAGGAGATGCCATCCGTGGCAAACTTCCAACACACATTTCAGGAAACTCATGACACTGAGCGAAAACGGAATAGACACAATTGCCACCCGCAAGTCACGAGTAGTAAATGGGTCCACCACGTCGCCAATGCGACCGAACTGAGACCAGCCACTTTTGCCTCCATCCGGGGAAATGGTCACGGCAAATGACAAGACCGTGAGCAACACCATAAACATGATATTGAACTGGAAGATACGGTAGTAGTTTAGCACCAGCGTAAACAAACTTCGGTGTTCGTAAAACGTCTTGCCGTGGTTTTGGGTCAATTCTGAGCCCACATTTTCCACAGGGATGCTGAGACAATGTTGCTTCCAAAAGTACTCGTTAATGTCGTCGTAATTGCGAATTTTCACGTGTTCCAAAGGTTTCCCCAACGCATTGCGCCGTTTCATGTTGCTTGCCTCCCTCCAGATAGGACGGATCACTTGGTTTAGGTACCACCCTTCCGGTTGCCGTTCCCGTCCTTGAGGGTCCGCGTTAACCAGCATCATCATTTGATGGTACAAATAGCATACACATTCTGGCATATGACGGACATTGGCAGCTTCTCCCCAAATGAGGAAATACAGCATAACGTCCATATGCAGTTGCCCCGACATATTACTGGACGCCCCTGTCGCGTTAGGGATTGCGGATCCTGTATAGGAAACCGGTTGAATGTGCAAAAACTTGCACCATGAGTGGTAGTTGCTGAACAGTTTCTCAGCCAATAGCACCAAATGTTGATCCGCCGGGTCGCTCGGGAGACATCTCGCCTTGCCGTTTGCCAAAAGCAGTAGCACATGTTCGCGCTGATTACTGGCCGACCCTTCTTGAAACCCAAATTTCACCTTGAGAAATTCACAACAATAGTCAATTGCCGTCTCGTCGTCCTGGCTGGCCACCCCGCCTTCAAGCCCCGGACGTCACGTCCATGGTATTGAGGCGGTGGCTGAAGCGCTCTGAGCGCTCCGACTTGTTCCTGCGGCGATCAGCGTCCAATTCGAAGTAGTTGGAGCTGGCACGGCGACGGCGATCCATCTCGCCGTGGGCTGACGGTCCGCGTTGTGCCATCTTGTGCTACGGGTTTTGTCACTTAGTCGACTGTTTAACCCCCGTTATGTGAAGAACGCGCGGAACTCCTTTAGGGAGATCTATCTAAACGCTGTACACTCGCTTTAGACACAACACCTCGTTGTAGCGGGACTGTGGTCGCTTTCCTTCCTCGCTCGGGTGGAGTTTCCCGTTGTGACTGTCGCTGGAGCCGGTCGCTCGTTGCGTGCGAAGAGAGGGAGAGAAGCGCTGGGACTGGAAACCGCCCGAGCCAAATATTCAGCACCGGGTGTCTTTTATACTCTCCCCTGACCCTATTTGATATTTTGACCAATGAAAGACGGATAAATAAGCCCTAAACGCTTTTTAAAGTGTCATAAATGGACGAGACATGAACACGGTGTAGACTCCGTCATTGCCAGCTGGAGTCTGGCAGTGCTTTGGAATCATATACAAATCATGGCTGTGGTTAAACTCAGACTGGAATGCATCAAATGTCTGGAGCCGTGTGACTGCCCATTGGAGCCTTTTATTATGGAGTCTGGTGGTTGGAAGTACGTCGTTGGACAAGCAGTTCTGCTTTGAGAGCTCGAGTTTGCCCCGTCGTATGCACGGCGGAAGACGATTTTCGGTCATTTGCAGTGATACATTTCCAAAGTGAAAAGAACCCGATCATACATTTGTTAAGTCCCAAAAGACGTTTATGCCAGGCATACAGTTTCCAAGTGTCAGCTGAAATAGGTCAATTCATGGCTTCGAAAAGCGAAAATTCAACGGATTCTCTTGAGACAAAAGCTGGCTGCCACAATATCCTGACGATGAAAATGTGCATCTACCCTCGCTATCTGCCGCTTATTATCATACACTGCTAATGAAAAAGTGTGTGTTCGACATCGAATGGCCACGGATGCCTCGGAGTCTGCGATACATGCCAATCTATGTAATACCTTGCAACATATTTTGCGGCGGCTTACCTCAGTGATTGTCATGGACAATGAGATCAGGAGGCACCGAATCAAGCTGTGAATTAACCTATTCATGGAACGGGCGAGGATGCAGAATCCATTGCGATTTGGCTACACTAAAGAGACCAACAGTGGACCACTGTCAGTGATGGACCAACATTGACTTTGTCAAATGCATGAATGCTGTCAGTGGCGGACCAACAAGGACTTTATCAAATGTATGAATCGAATCTATCCTGTATTAATAATTGTAGTTCCCGAAACGAAAATGCGCCATCGCAGTCGCACGGATTGGGAAGGACGGATCACGCACGAGGCGTAACGGATCTCGCTGTGCGTCCCGACTCATGGCTAGCTCCAGTTCCACCACCTATCGGAGCAATGATTTCCAGCGCTTGTGTCTGGAGCTTGGTTAGTCGACTTTCGGTGCGATCGTGAGCCGAAACCGACAGTGAAGATTGCTGCGATGAAGCTGCGATCGTTACTGCTCGGACTGATGAATGAACATGTGGTGCTTTATCTCCATTTTTAATCGTTTTGAGGGACGATCTTTTATTTCCGAAGCAAAATAGAGCAGGAGGTACGCTATATTTGTCACTGAGGAACGCGCGAAGCCTAAGACTGGCGGTCGTGCGTATCGAAGACGGTAAGTTATTACTTCGTCGGTAGTCTGTGTCGCAACTGAATCATCACCAACAAAGTGTAGACACCTTGGAAGCTTGCAGTATCGGTTTGGAGGTGTAAATGTTCCGATATTAGCTAGACTTCAATTGATCGAGTAAGGTACTAACACATTCAATTCGTATCGAGTCAACCAGTTTTGTTTATTGATTAAGCAGTCCTGTTTGTCAATGAGAAAACGTAAACCCATTTTGTGGCAACTCTTCTGCGTCAAATCCACTCCAGTCACGAAGGGATCCATGGCAGCCTCACTCGAGACTTACACTTCGACTCTGTCATTCATCGACACCAACACGTTTGTCCAGTAAGAGATTGTAGAGCATAACGCATACCCCGAATACCGGACCGCTGTGGTCATTGTACCGGCCGAATCTCCTGCCGTGATGCGAGTTTTGACTCCTCTGGCGTCGAGAGGCTCGTACTCAACCTTCATACAGTCAATAGTCTATCCTACTCGAGCGAGAGCTTGGCTCAATTTCATGTTGCAGTCAGTTTGAGAATAGATTAAGGGAACCCGCGGGATTCCTTGAGCACCGCTTTTAACGTGGGGTGCTGTGAGAACTCGCTATCGCCCACAAGGAATTCTCCCTCGCTGAAGTAGACGTGAGGACGACGTCGAATATCGCAGAGATCAAGCATTTTCTGGTCTTAAAAGGACCCGGGAAACCAGTATTGAAATACCGAACCCGTCCAAGGTTATCGCACATAAGTAAAGCAGATACATTGTAGCTCAATGTGCGTGTGTGATATGCTGCACCATGTCTCTTTGGCTGTCAGTAAAGGGGGAGCAATGTGCTATTGACAAAGCCCACGCATCCAATGGGGGTAAAGCCTTGTGTCCTCTCGAAATCCGGGTGCTGATCTCAACACGTTCAGTCGCATCCGGCCATGCCATGATCTGTGTACGCACATCATGAAGCGCTTGCACAATGTTTTCCGTGTATCTCTCAGCATTGTCCTGTGAAGCGTCGAAGTAGATAGCCACAGACTCGATTGAGGTCGCTTCAGTTGCATAGCACAACCCTCGTAAAGCCACCAATAGTTGACAGGAAATTGGGGAGGGAGGACGTCTGGAGCCTGACCATTGAAGCAAGGTATACCCTTGGATCAACAGCATCACTCGGCAGAAAACGTGCCGTGTGATACGAGTTTCGTCTTTGAAATCCGCGTCGTTCAGCTGCACCAAAAGTAAGACCATTTCTGGAATCGCCGATTGCCGTTATGTTGAATTGTCCACTCATTGGCCTCTCGAACGTAACTGGATATGATGTCGTCGACAAATCGGTCCAAGTTGAGCTCCATGGAAGCAGGTAGTTGCTTGGGTGAGCCTCCATGTCATCTTCCAGCGCTACTGGAAGCCGATACGCGTCTATTATCCTCCAGAACAGTTGCAAGAACAACTGCAATCCCTATAAAGGTGAGCTCGATTAAATCATTCAGCTCATCGTCGGCGTCCGCCTGCATGAGACAGAGTATGAAATTCATACCACCAGTTTTCAATGCGTGTAGACGCTCGCCACTTTAAATTGAGAACTTCGAGGTCTTCCCGCCGTTAACGCCACAGACCTGTATGGCTGACAGCAACACCAGGTATCTTGCCATATCAAAATGCCAATAAAAAATAATCACTGAAATTGCTACCATTGGTGAATCCACCGCGAATTCCAACAAAGCTGATTCGTTCGTAGGTTTCCACTACTTCAGTAGTGGGTGCGTAAAGGTGCCATCTCCAGAGCGTCGGTGCTAGTACCTTTAATCCAAGTTTTTCACCTCCGGACGAGCTAGAACTGCCTTGGGTTTTCACCACTTCCTTTGTAGACCCCGTCTTTGCCTTCTTCTATTTGCTTTCGTACATCCCAGGAAAACGTTTTTGCTGGAGACAGAGCTCCCAGTGTGGAAATTGGGGTCTTGGGGCAGCGTTGCCATCTGAATCATAGAGGAACCGACGACCGTCAATGATCAATGATGTTGTTTCGATTGAGTGACTTCAAAGTTTGTTCTGCTTAGGAATTGTTGATGCTGGTACAAGTTGTCAGTGTCTGCTCACTTATGACATATGAAGGACCTTCAGGTGTCGAGAAGAACAAAGTGTATGGTATTAAAATGAGTAGTCATTTGTAGAGACACTGTCAAAGCGATACAGCCGCACTTAGTAACCAACGAATTCAACGCACACCACTGCTGCCGCCACAACACAACCTTATGTCCATGAAGGGTAAACATTTCAAGCTTGCTCTAATAACGCCTAAATGAACCAGCACCAACAGATATAGCTATAAAAAACAGCGTAGGACATCACATCACTAAGATTTGGTGGACAACAGCAACGTCCCATGCTAAAATGAAAGAGCCAACGGCCATTGCCCCACCTCAGAGGCACGCGCACTCCCCTGCTCAATTCCCTTATACCTCACTTGATGTGCCGTTCGAAACGGATACGCACTTGTCGATGAGTGCGTGGCGTTGCATTCCTTCGCTATCCGAGCGACCGATCTGGTCAACGTTCAGTTCTCCGGCAGTGCGGCAACCACAGTCTGTTGCCCTGCCTCATGGTGTCTCTCAATCGAGATAGACCTCCTCACTCTTCGACTTGAGCGACTTCTCCCACATCGCAGCAAAACCCAGCTAACCAGACAGCCAACCGCTCCAGTTACGTGTCACAACCAACAGTCAAGACCAAGCTCACGTCCGTCAAGATGGTCAAACTAACAGTAACGATTGCAACCGCGGTGATCGCAGCTGCAGTTCTCGCGGATACCATTTCCTCGGTTGCCGGATCTCCGTTGTCCCAGCGTGGAGGACGTTTTCGCGACGACAGTTCAACAGACAGTGATGGAAGTGACGACAGCTGGCACTCGTCGCATGACTTCAGCCGCGATCATGACTGGAAGCCCCATGGTGGACACCATGGGCACCACCATCGACCAACAGGTTCTGGAAACCTCGACATGGCTTATGATGGCAGCGACAAGGATGTTGGAGGCTGGCACGGCAAAGGCAGCTTTGATGGCCGCTTCCCTCCTCCGGACGCAGGCAATGACAAACCAATGGGCCCACCTCAAGGTGAACCTGGTCCTGGCCCAACGCGCGGCGACAACCTAAGAGGTGCAGTCTCCGACGATCACCGCCTATTGTCTGAACACCACCATGGTGCCAGCGATGACCATCACTGGGGTGATAAGGACCCCGGGTCTTGGCATGGCAGTGGAAGTATCGACGGTCACCACCGTCCTGCTGGACACGATGTCTTCCCAGACCGTGATCAGGATAAGGGCCGCCCCAAGCATCTCGACAATGAAACTTCTACCGACCACGACGCTCCGTCGGGTGTTGGAATCGATTCGTCGTCTGCGGAGAAGCCCCAGTAAAGAGCCAACGAAAGCGCCTTTCCGACTTCCGACTTCCGACTTCCGACTTCCGACTTGCCAGGAGCTAACGACTCTTTCACGACTGCACGGCCACACAGGAGGACGACAGCGCAAATAACTGCAGCTCGCTATTGTGTGCAAAAATGCGCTAGTAGTTTGTGATTTTCATACTACTGCTTTCTATTTTACTATATTTTAGCTTTGTCATATGCAACGAAACACGAATCCATTAACTTCAAAACTTGAGATTGCCTGTGCTCAGCATAGGTTAAAAATTTAACCGTGAAAAGGATTGGCTCTTTATACCTTGCAATTGATGGGGCAAGTGACAACGATCGTGTTTTTTGCGTCAGAAGTCACTGGCCTCGCTTTTCGTTGACCAATTTTGGGCTCAGTGATGGCAGTATTGTCGTCGGGACGGAACTTTGTTGGTTCGGAGTGAAAAATGTGCAACAATTATTTTCAAGATGAAGGTACGCGCTTCCTATGAGCTGGCTGTGGACTCGAAGTGCTCACAGCATCGATAAAGTTATTGTCCGTGCGAGTGATATCTAAAATATCTTAAATTCTCGCTAATAGAGGCGATAACATCGTACCAAACAACAAGGCGAGTGATTTATTGCAACTGGCACAGATACGTGGAAATTACGGTAAGGAAATTCTAGCGCACGACCGACACCATCAAGAAGCTAGGACAAAACCTTATAAACGTATTCGTCGTAGAGTGGATAAAACTCGCACATACCCTCAGTGTGGAACTTCGGTGAGTCGTACAGCCAGCAGCAATGAGGGACACCGGGGACCGTGTAGAAGGACAAAGCTCCACGTTCATCTAACGTGCGCAGCCCGAATGTGTCCTCCCTGTATTCGACCGTGTCGCACATCTCCACCATCGTGAAGTGTTCATACCCGGACTCGATCTCTTCCAGCGAGTTCGCCTCGCTGTATTGTCCAAAGTGACTTGATTGCCAAGGCGCCACCGCTCCGTCCTCTGGTGATGCGAAAAAATGCGCCTCCTTGAGCTTCAAAAAATTGTTCTTGCGACGAATTTTCTCCATGTGGCAGTAGAAATCGTACCAGACACATTTGATGACGTTGTTGATCATCGGTAAAAACTCGTTGGTTTCCAGCCACACATCGCGTACGGGGGTCCGAGCCAAGTTAATGATGGAGTAGGCTGCTTGGATTTTGGGGTCCATGGCTCGTCGCGCCAGGTCGTACTGCATCTTGCCACGGTATCCCTCAGGTGAGTACCCTGCGAAATTAAACAGCTCTGACGGCAACACCTTAGCACCGAAGCCAGTACTCACATCATGAATTGCATTTCGATCCTCGTCTTGGAGGCCGTAGAACATGCCATTCAATGCCCCCGCGAGGCTCACGAACGTGTGCACTTTATGGTCGTCCATCTGTTCGATCACAGCTCTTGCCATCATGCCGCCTTGCGAGTGCCCCATGAAAATGTATCCGTTCACGAACCGATCATCATTAGCTACGACTTGCCGAACGGCTGCAATTGCCATTGGCACCTGAATGTTCAGAGCCGTCAGTGAGCACTCCCTCTCACAGAACGCTAAGGGAACGAACACGCGACCCTCTGCCGTAAGGTTCGCCGCGAAGTTGAAACCTTCCCTGCTGTTGCCTGTGAGGCCGTGGAAGAAAAAGACTGGGAAGTTTTTCTTGTCGCTCGTGATGTCCGAGTCGGTTCGTGCCATATTTTGGTGGAGATTGGTGGACACTGTTGGTACGGAGGACTCATCGAGACAGACGTCATTCCCCACGGGAGGGGTGGGTGCGATTGGTGCTGCAAAAGCGAAATGAGGGAGCAGAACCCCCAGTAGCAATAGGAGAGTTCGCATATCCATGATACTGGTATGTGTAGTCGACTTGTATCTCAACTGGCGAATTTACAAATGAATCAGATTAAGTGAGCCCATGTCACCAAACAGCAGTGTGTTGACGTTGGTTCATGTGATGCGGTTTGACATGGATTAAGTAAAGAATACTATAACCAAGTGATTAGCCGTTACGGGATTGCTAGCAATGAGGGCTATTCATGGGAATACAGGGCCGTAAATATCAACTGTACAACCTCAGGTTTGTGCGATTGTTGATTGAAATCTTCTTGTTGGTCAGCAGCATATTGCGTTGAGATACGATCCCTCTTTCTGCATTTGTGTATGCGTGTACTTTGCGCTACCTAAATTCTTTCACAAGCAACAGTAGGAAGGCAATCGTTCGTTTAAAAGTTATTGTTCATGCGCAGCCTTATGTATTTTTCTCGTACGCTCATTTCGCGTTCTTTGCTTTTGGCAGCTGCTCAAGTAAGCCTTATATGCGATCCACATCGAATGGGCTCTCTCTCTTCATCATTGACGCCGTCGCTTTCATCGTCGGCGATGGTGCTGTCACCTCGCAGGAATCTGCAGGTGCTGGTGTTCTCAATAGGCTGAACGAGGTCATTGGGTGATATCTTCGAGAGATTGGCATGATCGGAGACTATGGGCATCTGGGCAGCGTCGCAACTTAGTTGTGGCGACTAGCAGGGGCGTAGCTTAGACGCATGGTCGAAGCGATGCGATCCAGTATTTCGGGGCTTGAAGGCGAATTGCGAAATGAGCCTCCGGCAAGACTTTACGGACAGTCAAACATTTTGCATGCACAACACAGTGTTCGTGATCATTGACGACAACGTATGTGACCATTGACCACAGCGCTTTTCCTTCTTCTTCTCGATCGTTGGTGATCAGGTTTGCGATCATTGATCGCGAGTCAACTGGCAAACTCAGCCGATCTCCAATATTTCGATGGGGTCATACATGTATTACATGGACGCTGTATTTTGTGTATGGTGTTTTGGTTCAGCTGGCCAGACATTGGCTTTTTAGACTTGCATGTATAGTGAGATCTTCATTCGTGCAATATCTTAATCTGGATATTATGACAGCTATCATGTAGCAAACACTAAACTACAACAGATCAGCTAGGTATTTGGTTTTGTGTGCGGCCCAGGCAATCTCAAGTTTTGAAGTTAATGGATTCGTGTTTCGTTGCATATGACAAAGCTAAAATATAGTAAAATAGAAAGCAGTAGTATGAAAATCACAAACTACTAGCGCATTTTTACACAATAGCGAGCTGCAGTTATTTGCGCTGTCGTCCTCCTGTGTGGCCGTGCAGTCGTGAAAGAGTCGTTAGCTCCTGGCAAGTCGGAAGTCGGAAGTCGGAAGTCGGAAGTCGGAAGGCGCTTTCGTTGGCTCTTTACTGGGGCTTCTCCGCAGACGACGAATCGATTCCAACACCCGACGTCGTGGTCGGTAGAAGTTTCATTGTCGAGATGCTTGGGGCGGCCCTTATCCTGATCACGGTCTGGGAAGACATCGTGTCCAGCAGGACGGTGGTGACCGTCGATACTTCCACTGCCATGCCAAGACCCGGGGTCCTTATCACCCCAGTGATGGTCATCGCTGGCACCATGGTGGTGTTCAGACAATAGGCGGTGATCGTCGGAGACTGCACCTCTTAGGTTGTCGCCGCGCGTTGGGCCAGGACCAGGTTCACCTTGAGGTGGGCCCATTGGTTTGTCATTGCCTGCGTCCGGAGGAGGGAAGCGGCCATCAAAGCTGCCTTTGCCGTGCCAGCCTCCAACATCCTTGTCGCTGCCATCATAAGCCATGTCGAGGTTTCCAGAACCTGTTGGTCGATGGTGGTGCCCATGGTGTCCACCATGGGGCTTCCAGTCATGATCGCGGCTGAAGTCATGCGACGAGTGCCAGCTGTCGTCACTTCCATCACTGTCTGTTGAACTGTCGTCGCGAAAACGTCCTCCACGCTGGGACAACGGAGATCCGGCAACCGAGGAAATGGTATCCGCGAGAACTGCAGCTGCGATCACCGCGGTTGCAATCGTTACTGTTAGTTTGACCATCTTGACGGACGTGAGCTTGGTCTTGACTGTTGGTTGTGACACGTAACTGGAGCGGTTGGCTGTCTGGTTAGCTGGGTTTTGCTGCGATGTGGGAGAAGTCGCTCAAGTCGAAGAGTGAGGAGGTCTATCTCGATTGAGAGACACCATGAGGCAGGGCAACAGACTGTGGTTGCCGCACTGCCGGAGAACTGAACGTTGACCAGATCGGTCGCTCGGATAGCGAAGGAATGCAACGCCACGCACTCATCGACAAGTGCGTATCCGTTTCGAACGGCACATCAAGTGAGGTATAAGGGAATTGAGCAGGGGAGCGCGTGCCTCTGAGGTGGGGCAATGGCCGTTGGCTCTTTCATTTTAGCATGGGACGTTGCTGTTGTCCACCAAATCTTAGTGATGTGATGTCCTACGCTGTTTTTTATAGCTATATCTGCGCTTGTCAAACTAATTATGCTTTCGGATCGTTATTTAAGAGGTGGTCTTCGAATAAAAGTTCGGTTTGCATTCACAGCAACTTCGCCTGCGGCCATAATCAGCTATCAGCTACGAAAACGAAGAATTGTTCAGGTCTGGTAATCCCTTTCACGATCAAGCCCACTGCCAACATTTGGTATTTGAAGCTTCGCTTTTATTTTATGCCTTCACGACGATCGAATCAAAAGTAAGCGAGTGTATGAGGTGCTAAAGCGACAACCTTTTCGCTGTATCGACGAGTCTGTGCATCATTCCTATTTTTGTTAATGAAGAGCAGATTATTACTGTAGTATACGCGGATTTGGAAATGAGCTGACTCGTGGTGAATCTTCTCAGATAGCAAAATTCTTTACAACGGATACATGGCTAATCAAAATCCTCAAGATTTCAAACGAAGCATATTACGATGGTCGTAATACAGGGAATTTCTGACACACCCAGATGTCACTCTCAGGTGGCGTGACTTCAAATGAGAACGTATGCATATTCATCCGATGAACATTTCGCGCCATACCTGCCGGGCGTTACGCACGGGTTCTGCATCGAGTGGCTGTCTAGCTATAATACTGTGATCATACGAGTGACTAGAGCGTATCCGGTGGCTATTTCCTAGATGAGGATATTACTCGAGCTACAACACAACAAAGCAACTACAGGATATTGCATGCTGATTGACGAAATTAACCACCACTTGCGGCAATTAAAAGCATTTGCTAACCTTTGTCCACGCCAAGTAACGTCGTTATTGTGCATCAGAGTCGATCCCAATCTGCATTCTCCTCTAGGGTATTTCCCAAATATATCCCCGTCCATCATCGATCCAGCATAAGCCAAAATCCTCTGAGCAGAAATAAACCTGTCGACGAACTGGCACGGCTGCAAACGAAAAATGTTCGTGACCAAGGGATGATCTAACCTTCAGAGTGGATGTCGGGTTTGTATCACCCCTCCGTCTTCTTACGTTCTGCTGGTGTAAGTTTTTTGTGGTATATTGCAGTCACTTAGCCTAACTAGTCTAACGACCGCTAATCACCATTTACCTGCCTACGCCCATTTTTGTCGTCGGCTGGCTGCCTCTTGAGCGATGCTCCAGAGGTGGTCCGTTGTTGCGGTGCACCAGGCCGCTGTGTTACTGCTCGTCTTGCGACTGCCCGTCGAGCCAATGTCGGAAGTCTCCATCAGCGTGGTCTGCCACTATCTGTCGGATGCCTTCCGAACCGTTCAAAGTATCTATTACCACTTGTCGACTGTGGGTGGTGTTCATGGCCAAATTGGCCAACGCATCCGCCGTTTTGTTAAATGACCGGTAGTGGTGCGTCCAGGAACGGATTCCGTACTTGTCCGCTAGTACCCGGCAGCTCTGATAAAGTCTACATAAATGATTCGCCTTGGGTGAGATGTGCCGTCTCTGCTGCTGAATGATCAATTGGCTGTCGCCGACTACGTGAAGTGGGCGGATCCTTTCTCGATAGGCATACCTGAGCCCTAACTGCTGGCGTAAGTTGTAAGGCAAACTCGCTAAGGACGCGATCTTGCTCTCTATCAATAGTGGTTGGACTGCAACCTCTTATAACGTCCGAGGGGTTGGCTTTAGATGGTGTTACGGAAAGTTGCCGAGGTACCTCTCGTAGCCGGTGCCAGTACTGTTCCATTCGTAAAATTCAGAACAAGCCGCACAATGTTCGGATTAGATACGTCTCAGATCAGACTTCGTTTGAATTTTTTTTACTCAAATGATAAAAGTCAAATTCTAAAATGATTAAACCGTCTACCAGCAGTGGGTTTGTCCTACATTCGTTTAGAAGTTTAATGAGAATTCAAAATGTTATTGATCTTGGGTTTCTCAAGCTGCCCCTTCGCCAATTGCCTCAAGTATACCTTGTATGTGACCCATTTTAGGTACGGTTCCTTCTGTGAAAGCTACCGAGATTATGACCATTTTTGTTGATATGGTATGCGACTCTCAGGTCCTTGTAGATATCGTCGGCGGTAAGTTTGTTCTTCGCTCAGTCGTCGAAGTAGTTGCGCCATCTAGCGATTTTCCCGTTGAATGTTGCCCCAACTCTCTCTTCGTCGCCAATAGTGTCGCCACCTCGCAGGAATCTACCAGTGATGTCGTTCTGAACAGTATCGATGGGCGAAGCGAGTACAGGGCTCGATATCTTCGAGAGATTGGCATGATCAGCGTTCATGGGCATCTGGACAGCATCGTAGCTCGCGAGGAGCGTGGTTGCAGCAATCAGCACGACGTAGTGTAGACGCATGATCGAGGCGAGCAGGAATATCGGGGCTTGAAGGTGAATTACGAAATGAACCTTAGACTGATTTGGCAGAGCGACAGCCGCTCCTCTGTCGTGCTGCGACCTAATATAACTGGTGGTGGCTTCAGCACAGTCTTTATACATCGTGTTAACGTGATACTAGCATTGAGAAGCATGAACATAGATCTTCCGATTGATAAATGAATAACATTTTTAAGCTGGGACCAAGAGACTGGGAGTACTGACCGTTATCATGTATCACGAGGAGCCAACACATCGATCTTGGGATGGAAAGATCATGGAATTATGCAAAATATTGTTGCCACCAACCTTTTCTTCCAACCTTTAATCTAAAGCTTCCGTACACCACCTGATTTTTCTAGTTCGGAACGCCCCTAAATTTTATGTACGACGCTTGAGTCGTATTGTATAAAGGAGTGAAGATAGTCGATCGTTGAGGAAGACTTTCACCTCGTTGTCATGAGACTAAGGTGAGCGAGTGAGTGGGTGAGTACATGCATTGAGAGCGTCATTCGTAAGCACATCAGTAATTCTATCTGGGATTGTCAAACCGACTACTGAGCGAACCCTAGAAAGGGCTCAATGCGCAGTTTGCGTCTACGCTCGTCGCGGCGTTAACTCAGCAAGCGGATATTAGGCTACAGTGAAAATTCGAGTATGTACATGTAGGAAAGTTTAGCGTTCACTTGTATGCTTAATTTAAGTCTTGAAGCAACACACCATTACTCTTAGCATAAAGTGGTCCAAAACATTTCCATCAAGTAATTATATGAGGCCTATTTCACTGTGACCACCCGAGCTGCGGCGCTGTCCAGACCCCATGGACGCCGATCAGACTGGTCTCTCAAAGACGGCATCCCCTAACAGCCTTGCTCAACCCACCAGCTCTGTCCAGAACATCGGAGCCGCCAGATTTTTGCGTGGTGGCAGAACTGTCGAAGACGACGAGAGCGATGACCTAGACGACGACCTAACCGACGAGAGAGAGCGGGTCAAATCAATACCTCAAAATTTCGCAGCTACTTCGACTACTGCACGAAGAACAGTTATACTACCGACGATGTTTACAAAGACCTGGGGGTCGGTTACTATGTCACCAAATATGGCAGTACGAATCTCGATAAGCTCTCAAAGAAGGAAGTGTACCAGAAGTGGATCGGATACAAGGCCCACTTAGAGTAGCTAAAGAACGTTGACTGAGCGTACAATATATGCACATGGCCGCGCCTGAACAACAATGTTTACCATGGAATAAACGAACAGCTACCTTCTTACTATTTGAGAGTCTCTTATAGAGCTGTTTTAAGCTTTTTTTAAAGAAGCTAATCACACCTGCGGGTCGTACTTTTTTAAAAGAAGGAAAGAAATACGATGCATGAATAGAAGAACCAAATGGACGACCCGCAAGTTAGTTATTTGGAAATAGAGTAGCCCCGTACGGTTTGAGATTGTACTCATAATAATCAATTGCATTTTTGGTACCAGAATGCATTTACAGTACGTACAAAATAAATAAATCCTATGGATAAATTGCTCTCATGTTTTGTATTTTGGCCAGTACAACTTTATTTGGTATTTGATTTTAAAAGGGTTGATTTTTCGGTACCCAAGTCGGGAATACCCAGTATAACGTCCTTGCTTGCTACTGCAAGACCCACCAAATTCCAATTGGTAATAACGAATGCGCTTCAAGAATCGCTATCTTGACGCTAGTACTGCCGCTCAGCTCTTTGCTCAGAAACGCCAACCTTACGCAACCCACGCATTTTTCTCGAATTGATACAACCCCTCTGTACAATTCAACCATTTCATCCGTAAATCCTACTGCTTGCCAAAACGCAAAGCATAATGTCTACATACACCTAGTAGTTCTTAGCCAAGTACAGAGAGTTTTTACAAAACTCCGTCTACAATCTGAACTCAAAGTGCCCGTTGCTATTCACATAGTATGTACTTGACACTACTTCCAGTTGATTTTTTCTAGGTGAACTCTACACTAGGTACGACTTCACCTCTCCTTGAATCCCTCGCTTGGATCCAAATTGCCTCTTCTCCACCAACAGCATCATATTGAAACTGCTTCGGGACGACTGGAACTTGCTGATGAACAGTGTGCGCTTGATAAATGTTGTATCTACTCACCGAACGTACAAACACCGTTGCTCCGTTATCACAGTCTGCGTAGATTTGGACCACCACCGCAGGCGCGGTTGCGCGGGTCGCCTCTGCAGTCAGGGTTCGAGTCCCAGTACTTGTTCGGTGGAGGGAGTGCGGAGGTCTCTTTCGCGCTGGATAGAGCGCTGAATTGGGCCACGCACAACACTGCAGCAGCAAACACGAGATGGGTGTGTTTCATGACGATCAATTTGGTTTTCCTGCGACGCGACTTGACCCGATTAGAGAATGTATTGAGTGCCAGCTACTGGTTAGTTGACTCCTCGGGGCGGTCTGCGTTGGAGTCGCTCGATCAGGTCGTTTGATCGGGTCGAAGTTTCGTGGCTGGTTCCTCGTTCAGGAGACACATTCTATAGCATACGCGCGGACTCATCAAAACATGCTTGCCGTGCGCCTCCTGTGTAGACAGAATCTGCACTGCAAATAGGTACACTCCCTCGGGTCGAGATCAGTGCTGAAGATAAGTAATACTGCCTCCGATTTGCTGGACTGGGCTGAGGTTTGGGTAAGTTTAAAGTTTAACATATGTTAAGCTGCGCATGCTGTCGATTGCAAATTAGTTGTCTTCCTACATTGCGGTTCTGTGCGTGTGTGTGTTTTGTGTTTGGTTGCCATTATGGTTTGCCGTTTTCACGCACAATCTCAAATTGAATTCGTGTTTCACACTTATGTCACTGGACACTTATCTTCCAGATCCCATCCAAGGATAAGTGAACTTCATAAGAGACTAAACATTTCGAGCTTGTTCACCCCTCTCTGTGTAAAGTATCGTGACAAACCATTTCATAGACGGACGACTTGTTTTTCAAGGCGGGCAAACATAACATCAAATATTATACAGAATTACTTATGTGAAGAACGAGATTATAGCCTGTATGTGGTGCCACCCCGCAGTCGAGCATTGTGCTCACCTTCATACGAATGTGCTTGTTGGTCTAGTTTACCGCCGTCTTTTCCGTCATTGTATCCCACGGTTGCGGTTACATCTCTGCCTGTGGCAACACTACAGTAGTGGCTGCGTACAGGCACTTTGATCGTGTTAGCGGCTTTAAAAACATTCTGTACACGGCCAACAGTGGAAAATGTGGTTGGGTGTACCTAGTCATACCAGGTAGTGGCGATTGTATTAGTCACAATAACTTTGCGTCTGGTTTATGATTGCTCTCTTCGCACAACAGCAAGATAATATTTTTGATCGGCCAGAACTGTCTCTTTGCTTCCGACGTGACCATCGTGTTGCTACATGTACCAGGACACAGGACTTGGTCACAGCTCTACTTTCCCAGTCGGGCAAACATCAACCACCTCTCAACTATGGCAATGAAGCTGTACGTGCTCCTATTGATCTCTCTGGCAGCACTTGCTGCGGTGCAAGCTGAAGACGACCCTCCTCAACGGGTTCCAAAATATATCGATTTCACAGAACTTAAATCGACTCCCAAGCCAGCCGATTCGACACATCAGCAGACACCACCGATATCCCCAACGCCGGAGCTTGGGCCAACACCAACGCCGACTCCAGCACTGCCCACGGAGACACCAATGCCAACGGAGCCAGAAACGCCAGCGCCAACAGAGCCAGATACCCCAGCACCGACACAGCCACAAACACCAGCTCCGACACCACCACCCGCGCCATGGGTTACCGTGACTATCAGTCACAGCGAGGTGTAACCATTTCCCCAGCCTGAACCTGTTACAATCTCTGAAAAGGCTGCTGTCAAGTTCAAGCCCCAACTTCACATCTCTAACGGATGCCATGCGTACCCTGCTGTCAACGCAGCCGGCGAAACTAGTGGTGGCCTTAAACCTACGGGAGCACCTAGTTCGAAGTGCAGGGCCACGGCTACGGTTCCCAAGTGTACGCACGCTCCGGTTGGCAACGTAGTGTTTGGGCCATTATGTATTCGTGGTACTTCCCGAAAGACTCACCATCAACGGGTCTGGGCCATCGTCACGATTGGGAGCACGTTATCGTGTGGATCGATAATCCGGATGTCGCGAACCCAAAGATTCTTGCTGTCACGCCGTCGGCGCACAGCGGATACTCAAAACACGTTCCTTCTCCAGCTGACTCGATAGACGGTGTGACTGCCAAGATCAACTACGAAAGCCATTGGCCGATAAATCACGCTTTAGGGATGACGACGAAGGGCGGCGATTTCCAGGATTTGATCATGTGGCATCAAATGACCGACAATGCTCGTAGGGCGTTGAATGAGGTGAGCTGGGAGCTGCCAATGTGCCGATGAGTGATTGGAACTATCAAAAGAAGCTAGAAAAAGCATGGCCGTTTTAAGTGTCGTTGTAGCTAGTCAACACGCTTGGATACGTCTAAGCGCAGTGTCAGGCTCTATAAAGAGCGATTTATGTGAGTTTTTCGTACAATTGAAACTTAACGCCTTCGTCTTACATTAGATTCGGACAGATAATTCGCACCCATCGCTGAAAAAGATCCGTGCAGCTTGTTGAGGGATACTTGTCGACTGCTGCTTTGCAACGCACCGGAATCGCTCAGCTTACAAAAAGAACATGAAGAGGGTATTCTCTCCGTCATCGAGGGTTTCCTGAAGATTATTTCGAGGGAAGAATATTTTTCCATGGCCAGAAAGCGAGCACAAACGAGAGAGACCAACACATGGTTCTCGCCCAAGCCACCGTCCTCGGTCGAGAGGGTCCTCTGCTATGATTCAGTCGCCTCCAGTCGAAGAACTAGTAGTTGTAGTAGCAGTCGTTTTACAATTTTCTTCATGGAAGCAGCTAACCCACCACACCACGCCCATATTGGGGCTCCGTTCAGCTCATCACTCGAACTGAACTAGCTAATACAATTCAACATGGCGTGACTGCGCCCCCAACGCTGCACGGATATGGAAAGTGTCATCATGCTGTTGAGCAAGTATTGCACTTGCGGATACTTCGACCAACATCAGTTGAGAATTGCAGTTGGCAATACGAGAACCAAAGTCAAAGTCGCAGTTGCAGTTATTCTCAGTGTACCCAGGTCGAGCTGCTTTATATGTTGCACTTTTGTATAGTTTAACTAAGTGATGAAGTGTACCCAGGTCTGACTCCAGGCTCGCATGGCGGCGGCTCCAAGACGAGAAGTAGCAAAGCACAGAAACCTACAGCAAGTAGCAAACGCACTTCGTTAACCTTTTGGTAATTCACTTTTCATTATTCCTTCTGATACTCAAGTCAACATTCAACACATGCTCTTGGCTACACCTCGAACCCCCCCAGCCTCGTATACGCCCGGCACGAATTGCAATGGTCCCACAGACATCAGTGTCAACAAGGGGTTAGCGGCGGCTATTACAATGGGACCCCCGGAAGGCGACGGGTTACAAGTCGCTTCGTGACATGCTGGGCCCGCTCTCACCTGGCTACGGATACTCACTGGGCACAGCAGGCCCGGTCGACGTTTCCAACATCAAGGAGATGTGGTGGCAGACCAACGAGTACAAGAACGGCTTCCTTGCGTCCCACCATGTACGTGGGGCTTTGTTGACCTAGTCGGTAGTCGGTGTAGGTGTTATTGATAGCCTTTTTATTGTGATTTCCATTGCACAGGGCCCATATGAAGGCTGAGTCGACAACATCTTGGCATTCCACTGCGACGACAGTGTCACCGAGTTTCCGTCGTATCCGACCAAAATCTCACGGATTACTCGTAGTGCAAGGATAACTACTTGTTAGTTTTCTACTGAATGGGACTTCACCAGCCTGAATGATAGATTTACAGGCAAGTTAGCGGCCGAGTGTCAAACCGCGGCAGTAGGGTTATTAGGATTCGACGTCAAACTCAGTAATCAATATACTTCCTCCTCATATTTACAGGCAAGAGGAGGAGGAAAAAGTTAATTAACTATCTTAAAAGCACTACTCGTCTCGCTAGCTAAATGACAGATTTACAAGCAGTGTGTCTATTGCCAACGAGAGCCCGGCGAGGTTGCTACATTTACGGATACGACCCAGCAGTCTTCGTCAATTATTATTCTCTGGGAACGAATCAGAAGCCCCAAGCTAAGCAGGCTACCCGCACGACAACTAGCACTCCCGTGACGGTCGAGTGTGGGTCGTGGCGACGCCGCAAATGCAATTAAATCTTTCGGTGCTTTGAATTCTAGTTCGCCTGGTGCTGATTTAAACAATATATTGTGTATGTTAATATTCATAAATATTTTAAAGTTAATTATTTTTGTTGTACCTTTTTTAATAATTTAAATCTAAAAGCCTAAATTGTAATTTTAAAAGTCCAATCCTAAAATTGGAATATTTATAATTAAAAAAGGTATAACCAGGCAAAACAAATTGTGGAAACTTACCCAATTTGAGACAGCTATCTTGTGAATTTTGAGTTACTTAGTTCTATACCGAGGCGGCCGTTGACAAAGCGGCGCTAGGTTTCTTGGCCCCTTGGTGCGCGATCTTGAAACCCTGATCCGCTACAGCGATCTGTATGGAATGACAGATGCCTGGGATACTTATCAGAATCTAGAAGAGACCTTGTCGAGGCGGGAACACAAACCAGAACGAGACTATTTGGGCGAATCCGACAGCAACAAAGCTTCGGATCTAGAGGGAAAAATCCAGGTTAAATTCTAGAAAGCGAGGGAAGCGCTGGCGTTACTGGCAGCAGTGGAATTTGTGGACTCGGATGCCTGGGGAAATCTTTTGACCAAGCATTGTGGACATTGGACAAGAAGGCGAAGAGAAATTTGAAAAAGTCCCAGTTCGATTTCCATTGACTATGGATCTGGAAGGCATCACACATAAGGACCAAAATATGGTCCATGTTGACCTTGTCCAATTTTATGATGTCCACCAACATGAACATCCAAGTCCTGAATATCTCAAGGCGTTGAAATAAATTATAGCACTAGATACCAATTTGACAATGGACAATCGAGGAGTGGGTATTGAGATTCCTGTAAAAGTGCATTTTCCGGGGTCGTTAACAAATGTTGCAAAGCCGTTGAAAAGCCTTTTGGACTTTGGGAAAGCTGAACATGTGATTAAAAAGCAATGCGAAGAGTACGCGTACAAGAAACAAGATGTGGCGCCAGGAACACTGAGATGCACGTTCGTGCTGGAGCCAATGATAGCTAGTTTCCTGGAATATGGCAATTGGTGTTCAGTGCTGGAGGAGATGGCAGAGATGATGAGCTCAAGGAGGGGCAGTGCAGATGGGAAAAAGCATTAGGTCGCCTATTGATGCGGATTTTTGATAATACGTTCCGCCCTGCTGACCTCGCCAACACGACGTACCATTTCGAGAACACCGGCCACGATTCAGACCCCCTTCAGCTCGGTGTGCTGGAGGTGTATTGTAGTGATGATATGACACCAAAAGACGAATTTGCGGCGATGTGCTCGGCTCTAGTCTTAAATCAGATGACGCGACAGATTTTGCTAAGCCTCGATGAGTCTCCGACCGACCCGGTTGAACGTGCCTTCTGGTGGAAGTGGATGGCGTACGCGCTGTTTTCTAAACGAGCTCACGAATGCTCGGCGTTCAAATCCCTTGAAGTCTTGGTTGACAGAATGTGCACTGCAGACATCGAAGCCTTCTCGACTGTGTTGACATCTGATCATCCTGAAGAAGAGTTGTGTAGCCGGCCTCCCGGTAAGATCGATGAGAGGGGTGCAATTTTGAGCGCTGGAACTGCAATTCGATGGGAGTTCGACAACAATGGGCAGGCCATCATAAAATCTCGTGTCATAACTCTACCTTCTCCAATCCGCGCCGTTCGGACTTTCAGTGACGATGGAAAGAGTGACTAGGTGGATACGTTGTTTCCTGGTTATGGTAGATGCCAAGTGCGTCGAGTTGATTTGGCATTCTATGAAGGTGGCGGGTGAAACCACGCACGGGTGGATTGACAGCACTCGTCGTGGCATTTCCTGGGTAGGGACGACCGACAACAGAGAGCTTGCCACGTTTTCTGGAGACAATTGATCTTCGCTGAGGTCCTTGACGCTTTTGGGGCCTAGAATGGATATGGATGAAGGTTTGAGAGTTTGTCTATCAACGTTTCTGGGTATTCCAACGTTGAGACCGTTGGCAAGTTTGGCGTGATCGGATCATGGACGTTGAAGCTTTTGTCGGGAGGTACTGGTGGATTCATAACGAAGGCGATAGAAAGTTTGGAACTTGGCACGTGACACTTGAATAGAATGTCCATCTTTATGGGAGTTTGCGTCGGATCGCCTACCTCCAGGAGTTGTTTCGCGTGAGCCATGCAGCAGCCTCGAAGCTGAACGTACTTCTGGCAGCCTTCCATGCGGCAACGTTGACCACCTCCATGGAAGAGACACAAGCCTTTTGTTGCGCAAGTTTGCCACATCCATTGAAGGCACATCGACGACCACCGCCGTGTGCGACACAAAGCCCCGAGTTTGCGCGAACTTGTGACAGCGAGGATCACGACAGCGGACGCCGCCACCATGGGCTTTGCATCGTCCGCGACTCTGTACCCACTTGGTACATTCGGGCTCACCACATTGTGGCTTACGCCCAGTGCTCAATGTTGTCATTCTCAATCGTATCGATGGGGGAGAGAAGTGAGTAGTAAGAAGCTGAAACGCGACTGAGGGTCTCTATTACTCACTATTCACCACTCACTTGACCTGATTTCCGCCCAGGGCTCTGGGGATGTCTTCTCCCAGTAGGGGTTCCCATCCCAAAGAGACTCCGTGCAAAAACCGTTGACAATTTGTCGTGCGCTTTGGTCAGGGGTCAGACTGACAAATGAACGCGGTACACAATCCGACGGTTCTCAAGAACACCAAGATCGACTCCTTTTCTCGCAAAGCAGCTCGTGCTTGTGGCAGACTGCACTACATTTACTACAGTGAAGGCTGTGGCAACAATTGCAATAAACTTTACAATACTGCACGCGTGACATATCATGATAAGCTTCAGTTGCCGTAACGTAAAAATCTCGTGATCGGTAATACACGCGCTGCTGTGAGCAAACAAAAGACGAGCAAGAGTGCGCTATACGATATGGTATGCACCTATCTATACTCATGTAGTAGCCGTACATTCGGCACGCACACTTGTCTGTTTTCGAGCCCAATCCGGTATCCTGTTCTCACTTTGCTGTTGCCTCCGACGGGATTTACCTTGCAGCAAGGCTTGTTGTAAGGTAAATCCCGCACAACTATAGTAAATCACTTAGACCACGGTCTACCATATCATCGATCGGCAAACGAGTATTTTTCCCTTACAGTTATTTGGATTCTTCGAATCTCGAGGCGTAGTTGTGCTAATGTACTTGCTCGCAATCCGTGAAATCTCAAGATGGGCTATCGACCTGTCGTTTCACTGACCATCTTCCCGGGTGTGTCAGAGTGAGGCGACATTTTGCAGCTGCCCCAACCTGGAGGAGCTGTCGCTTTGTGGAGGCTTCAATACAGTGCTGCTTAACTTCAGCGAGTACAGGGCGAATGGTCAACCGCTTCCTGCGATGGGCCCAATTGATGGGCATGATATCGAATCAGCTTCAACTGTATTAAGTGACATGGTAACCCCCACAAATGCAGTGCGCCAGTAGCGAATTCGGCTCACCGAAAGGTGGGGTGGATGGGCTAGGTTTCCGGGAGGTTATACCCCGTGGGTTCGAAGCAGACTTGGAGCTGCTCTTAAACATACTTCAAGAGAAGCAAAGCCTCGAATACTTCGAGGTTGTCGTTCCACCACATCGTGTTTATGTGCGATACAACTGCGACTCCCAGAAGTACCATCTTAAGCCAATTCCGCGAGTGCTCGAACCTGTCGATAGAAAAAAGATTGCGTTCCTGAGCGTGTTTTCCTCTCAAAGGAAATCAATTGAACCAAATAAAAAGAGGGCGCATAAGACATCTCTGCCCCAATGTTTGTTATGTACGCTGAACCAGGAAGTACTCACCTGTACATCGGTTTCGTCACTTTGTCCGTCTCCAATCATCAAGTCCATTCCCTGCAAAACACCAACAAACGGGTCAATGTCAGACCAATTCGTCATACTTAGTAAATCACTTGCATAGTCAGCGTGCCGTCTCTTGAGAGTAGATATCACGGCTCATTTTAATGGGGAAGGGCGACGTCACCGAGACACGGTAGCGCAGTGTATTGCATAACTTGCCTAAACTGAATGTAAATCACCTATCTACTCTGCATATAACTACGTAGTCTGCCGGAAATCCGGCGTTGTGCTTAAGGAGCACATGTGCTGAAAGTTCTGTAATTTGTGTTGCTCTGTTGCAATCATGTTTTGTTGTTCTTGTTTCCACTTGGCAATGTCGTTGGTTATCAAAGACACAGCACTCGTGAACCGCTGCCCCATCACCGCCAATGTAGGTCGTTGCACTTGTCGGCTGGTATGCGAATCCATGGCTATATTTGCCAGCTTGTCTGCCACCTTGTTGTGATGCCTGTAGTGATGAGTCCAGATGGGGATTCTGCAGACACCTGTCAGGCGCCTGCATTGTGTGTACAGACGGACCAAGCGCTTACTTTTTCGTGGCCTCTGCTCCTTCAGCATAGTAATCAGCAACATGCTGTCCCCAACTATGTGCAACCCTCTGATGTTGTGGGGTGATGCATAGCGGAGAGCGGACAGCAAACCGACGAATTCTGCCGTATTATTTGTCATTCGCTGAGATCCAAGCGCCACGCACCCGATCCACTCCACAACTGGGTTCGATACTCCGTCGGGTATCCGATAGATGACCGCCCCTGCTCCACCAGGTCCTGGATTGCCTCTTGAGCCACCATCAAAAAAGGCTACGAAGGTTTCCTTGCAGTGAGATTGAACTGAATCTGTGGCATCTGTAGCTGTGAGTAGTACTCTAGTTATCAGCGCTCCAGCTTGATATGTCGCCAATCCTTTGCTAGTCAATGGTATCCCCCTTGTAGCTGGGCGAAAGCTCCACATAGTCGTAGCATCACGGCTCATTCTAGCATGGTGCATCAAATTGGCCCTCGACGTAAAATTCAAATATGCTGGTTGGGTGTTGGTACGGATATGTTGGTAGGCTCGTTTAGCGTCTGTAACGGTGCGCGGGATCTTGGCGGCGGCTGTGCAACGGCACACTCTCGACCAGTTCCGTGATCTCGGCTGCCGTGCGCTTGGTTGGCGGCGGGCGGTGGGCTGTCCGATACCTGACGCACACTACGTGTACCTCGTGAGACAACTAGCATTGGTCGTGGTAGACTGGCAGCGACCATCTCGATCGGCATTGTATGCTGCACAGCGACCACGTCTACACATGCTCTTCCGCGAGAATCACGAGTACTATCGGTAATAACACTCACTGTAGGGACTCCGCAGCCTGTGGATGAATTGGAGATGGCATCCAATGACTGTGGTGTGTGTACACCGCGATCATGTTCCATACCACTACTCCGAAATGATATTCGTCTCGTCGAATGTTCTCACTTTGACGAGTATGCTGGAGATTGGGCAATTGACGATGACTACACATTCTTCTGATGTGCATCTTGCCTAGGTTTCCTTGGCCCCATTCAAGTTCCGAAGCACTTTAGCAGCTTTCTTGTTTCAGTCGGTGGCAGTTGGCAATTAGTCTCCCAGAGATCACACTCGAATTGCAAATTACTTTCCACCGCGCTCAGATCAACTGCAAACTCCCGTGCCCGATGAGCTCAAGCGCTGTGGTATTCCCGATGGATACTCACCTGGTCGTCTTCGCTCTGACAATTCAAGTCGGGGCCTTGAAGCTCCAGCCCGATGAGGTGCAACCTTTCCCCGAAGCCTATCCTATCACTATCTCCGAAAAAGCAGCCATCAAGTTCAAGCCTCAGCTCAAGGTTAGTCACGGGTGTCAGCCATACGCTGCAGCGAACGAGGCTCAGATTATGTAACTTCCATAAGTTTGTTTACCCCTCCCACACACACACTATTTTATGTATTTTTTAAAACATAAATGTTCAAAATATATTCTAAAATACACTACTGATAATGACAATTAAGCCATTCTGTGTCTGTGACTCGTAGTGCAGTTTTCGTCACTCAATGGTTGAGTAATACGAGAGATTCATCATCATTCAGACTGTGCGTGGAGGAGAACTTGAGGACCACATTTTGCGGCCAACTTCAGAGCAGAATTGTTGGATGAAATTTAGAGTGCGATCGATGGCGAAAGGATCGAGTCTGCGCCAAAAATCGGCGATCCAAGGAGTAAAAAGAAAGCTTGACTTCGCCTTTCTAACATGCGCATCGTACCGGTAAAATGAGGGATAGATCTTGCATAAAAACGTTAGATTCAGTGCAGCTTCTGAGACTGATTGCTTGGAAATTCTGCATTAAAACCCTTAGGAGATCACCTTGTAAACGTATGTGTCGTACACCAGGTTGAATTCGCACGTGCCTTCGGTATGAAGATAGGAGTAGTCGTACAACCAACAAGGGTGGGAAACATTGCGAACCGTGTAAAAGAATACCCCCACGCTCGTCCAGTGTACGCAATCCGAACGTGTCCTCCTTGTACTCCACTGTATCGTGCATCTCGATAATCGACAAGTCTTCAAACTTTGTCTCAATCTCCTCAAGAGTTTCCACATCACTGTAGTGTCCGAATTGGCCCATTTGCCACGGCGCACCCACGCCATCTTCAGGTGACGCAAACAAATGCGCTTCCTTGATCCTCAGGAAATTGTTCTTTCGCCGAATCTTTTCCACTCGACATTCGGAATCATTCAACGCACATTTGTTCATATTATTGAACACTGGCATGAACACGTTGGTGTCCGACCATGCATTGCGTACAGGAAACCGTGCCACGTTCGCGAATGAGTATGTCGCTTGCAGCTCAGGATCAGTCAATTTACGAGCCCAGTCGTATTGCATCTTCCCACGGTACTCGTTAGCACTGTAGTTAGAGAAGTTGAATACTGCGGGTGGAATTGCGGTTGCAGCTGAACCCTGTGCAAGGAATTGCAGTGGGATACGATCGGCATCTTGTGGACCGTAGAAGATACCACTTAGGGCGCCTGCAAGGCTCACAAGCGTGTACACTTTGTGATCGTCCATCTGCTCTATCACGGCACGGGCAAGTATACCGCCCATTGAATGGCCCATGAAGATATATCCATTCTTGAACCGCTTGTCGGAAGCCACGACGTTACGAACTGCTGCAATAGCCATTGGTACTTGAATATTTAGAGCCTGGATCGAGCACTCGTTCTCGCAGAAAGACAGCGCAACGAATGCACGGCCCTCCGCAGTGATATTCGCAGCGATATTGGCACCATCGGCGCTACTGCTTGTGAGGCCGTGGAAGAAGAAGATTGGCAGGACTTTCTTGTCACTGGAGACTTTCGAATTAGGCACCGCCAGGTTCCGATTAAAATTTGTCGACACCGCAGGAAGCTCCGATACATCTAGGTAGGCATTGCTCCCAACCGGGTGGGTGGGGGACACAGGAGATGAAACCAGGAAATGAAGAACAAACACCAGCAAAAACTGCAGCGCCGCCATCTTGCAAATTGGGAAATGTAAGAATGGCACGTAGGCCGCCAGCCTGAAGCTGAGACTGCACCCAGCACACATGTACGTGAAATGGCAGCACAATTGTTGAAAGGCATAGTGCTAAGTACTGAGTACTTGTACCACGTATTTCGAAGTAGAACAGGGCATATTTGCGTGAGTTCGCGAAAAGAAAAGCCACCTAGATAAGATGATTCGATTACCGATTATTTGACACAAGCGTCTATACTCTTTTGTCGTTGCAACTTTCGAACGAGATATGACTACATCGGCGCTTCATTCTGCAATACGATGTAACAGTCACGATAAGTAACTTCTGCAATTTCTAATCGTCGCGTGAAAATGTAAGCGTAGACTATACGGGGCAGTAAATAAAAGTTCCTATTCCAGGTGACGATAACGGTGGCAGGGGTGGTAACGCGTGAGCGTTCGATCGGAAAATCTTAAAGAAGCAGCAGCCTTCATTTGTAACCTCAGCACAAGTATTGATACTTCAAGAGATGCGATCTCAGCAGCAGCTTTGCTATACTTTTAAACGGAGGGAAAAGAATCTCCGTGACGGAATTAGTTTTCCTCCGGACAGGACCACTTTATCAGGATTCCTTCTATAGGACAACAATTAATGCGTAAACGAAGATTTACTTGACTTGGATGATTATTTTCGTTGTTTAATTACTTTTCGTTTGTTCCATGACGGAGTTACCACGCGATAACAAGACGACTAGCATCCCACAAACCAATATTGAAGCGGCACATAACGTGAACCTCTTGCGCTGACAGTTTTACTTGACTGGCCAGCTGAAGCCACTTACAGCTTGATCTGATAGTATTCCTTCACAGGCACATGCTTGGCCCCTCCGTAAAAATCCAGCAGCACAATGTTTTCGATCTCGAGAACGTACGGCAAGAAACCATGTTTCTCCGGCCAGTACTCCATCTGTGGGTGTCTAAAACAAATTCAAACACAAAATGTATAGAATTAGCATCCCTTCATGGTAAAACACGAAGGTTAAAAACTGCAGCTCTTACTTAGAGAATAGCACTTTCTCAGCGTAGTGGCGTTGGTCAACAGCCACAGGTACCACCTTCCCACTCAAATTGATTTTCCAGCAGGTTGGGTCTTCCGCATCCATTTTGCAGCCTTGTTGCGCCATCGTGATGGCCACAGATGCACTTGAATTCACACTCAAGTCCGCTCCTAAAAAGCATAAAAATAATTGGTAATGTCAACAAAAGCACCATTTTGTCCCCTTCAAACACAAATTGCAGTCCTACCAGTAGCATCCATCGGTGTGATGTAAAAGAAAAGTTTGCCTGTCGAGTCCTCTTTGAGTATCCAACTCCATCTGCAATAAAAACACACAATAAACGATATAAATATCCACTAAAATAAGAAAAACACCAAAATGGTAGACAACATACCGCTGTACGACACGGTGCTGCCGTACGGGATCCCATTGAACTCCACTGACAGCGTGGATAGCGTGGCCCACACATTATCATGCACCAATTGACGCGCATGCTGTGCCGGACTCGCGCTCCAATATCTGTCAATAACCCCCAAAAAAAAAAAGATTAGATTTAGTTGTTCTATCATTACGTATGTTAGTTTTTCTTCAACGTACAGATTTTCGTCCTCAGCTAGTCGGAACGTGTCAGCCCGGAACACTCCCGCAGCTCGACGAGCCTCAATCCCACAACTTAACGCCAGGAACACGATGACAATAGTCGTAAAATGATTAAACTTTGTCATCTTGATGCACAAAATAGCGTCTTTATCTCTTCACTTGAGCTCAAGTTGTCACTTTCAATTATGACAGCTTGATGATCCCAAGATGGAAAAATGTATTTTTGATTTTAGCCAATCACATTTATGTAAAGTAGATAGTTTTTCTCGATTACTATTTATCCCACTGTTTTCCACCAATCACAAGCAAAAATGACAGGTATTGGCGCAAGGCGCGAGGTGTTGGCGCTCTACCGGGCCGTGCTGCGCGTGGCGAGGAGCTTCCCGGATCGCCCGATGGCTCGCAAGCTGCAGTACAACGCGAGGGAATTGATTAGACTGCGACAGAAGGAGCGCAGTGATACGCGCGTGCAGCAACATTTGTCCGAAGGTTGGGATGCTCTCCAAGTGTATCAAGTGCTCCAGAAGGACCAAAAACTACTTACAGCCATCACCAGGAAGAAAAACAGCTAAACTAACAGTTGGGGAGCAAAAACATTTTTTTAAAACTAAATGATGCTAAATTAAGTGTTCTATGTCGGCAAATTTAGCCCCCCAGGATGCAGTTCATAGTCAAGATTGTGGTATATGTCAATGCGGAGTTGAAGACTGTAAAGTTGTCGAACCTCGTGGGCGCTAATGTTCAAGTGTTTTTATTCGGAGCTCATGTAAAGTCTTTTCATGCTTCGACAACCCCATCACGAAATTCATTTTCATGTCGAAGGAGTCATAAGGCTTAATTGGATCCGATCAGTGGTGATATCTCTCGGGTAGAGTTACTGGCCGACTTTATCCTGGAATTCGGGAAAACTATGAGGATGTGTTGAATTCGAGCTGGAGTATGGGGTAATGCTTTTCATTGAAAAGGTGGAGAAGCCATTGCACGTTCACAACACTTTCGTGCCGGAAATTGAGTTCCAAGACTTGTTTTGTGGATGGACGAAGCGCACAATGGCGAAGGGAGTTGCTTACTATGACCAGTTTGCAAAGTTGTACAAAACGGAGTTCATCGGTTTTGTGAACAAGATCACCAACACGTACTACACCACGCCATCACCACTGATTTTCAATATCAAGGGCGACAATAACCTCGATTGGAGGTTGACAGTTGAGAAGTCTGGATTGTTTCCAACGGGGCGTACCAAACGTCTTGCAAGGCCGACGCCGTAGAGTGAACCCGTGGAGCAGTCGAAGACTATCAAAGATTTTGGTGACGAAGAGCACATTCACATGGTTGCCGTTGAGCCCGGTCGCGTCGGCAGAAACAAACATTTGGTGTCGGTGAAATCTACACGCTTCAGCGATCGATCGCAGTCTACATGGTTTAAAATATTAATCATTTTTCTTAACGCCATGATAACTATTGGGAACGTGGTTTTTACTGGACTTGGCTCTTTTCGACTCTTGCAAGAGATCAAACGATTGAACATACTGTCCTTCTCTCTTGTAGAGTTCACCATGCAGAGCCTATTCTAGAGCGTAATACACGCGAGATTTAGCGTAGAAATGGCTGGGAATGCATGACTCGGCAAAGCCGCTATCGCCGTTTGATTGAATTTGTATCAATTAAAGCATTTTTTCCGGCATTGAGTACGACGGCGTTACACTCTTTTCGTTCATGCAGATACGACCATCAGATCTGCATCTGCTCATTAAGCAGTGAGGCGTGGATCAACTTTGCGCTTTTTGTCCAATGGAAGTCTGAAGTAGCCTCGCACAACTTTCAGTGCAGGGAATTTGTATTATTATTGCAGAGAGCTTACGCTACCGGTAGCGGTGTACTTCACTGGATCTGTAAGCAAACGAAAATGCCAATTTCTCCTCACCCTCTGATGGCTCGCTAGGGCAATGTCTACTGTGAACCTTGTGGTTACGATACCACTGCAAAGTGGGCACACTTCATCGCAACAACCGGATCGAGCGAACAATAACAACGCATTACGATAATCAACCGAGTTGGGAATGGGAAATTGGGTTCCTATTTCCCCAATACCGAATCAAAACGTAGCTCGTCCAAGAAAGATGAAAACACGAAATGACAGCGTTGAGAATAAGCCGGCGACAGAGCGACGAATGTGGAATAAAAGCGAAAGATCCTGCTAGTCGACTAGCTTTATCATCGCCAGCAGTGGCCCCAGCCTCCTCGCCAGCCCCGACCAGGACGTCTTCAGCCACCTCCTACCGAGATGTAGACTATGATACGGGTCGAGATCCCATAAATTTGGCGATTGCTATTACAATACATGAATATACCTGCGCGTAGTCTCGTGTTTGAAGAGTTATCCCTGCCCTCAGCATCTGCAAGTATATCCTTTGACAGTGAAGCAATCAAGTCAGTCACTTGAATTGCGGCAATTTGTTTTATTGTTTTGGCGTCAAAACTATCGTCTTCTTACAAGTAAGTATCTGATGATCTTAAAGGTTTCTCGTAGGAAAGCACTCATGCGATCATGCACCAAAAAACTTTATGCTGAACCTCCACGATTTAAAAGGAACAAAAGATGCACAATTACGAATACCGAAGAACGAAATGGAGCCTTACACCAGATTCGTGCTTCTTACGCTGAGAACACTGAAATTGTCTGCTGCAGTGTATAGATTTCGCCAGCACCAAGTGTCTGCTTCTCGCTGATGCGACCAGGCTCAACAGCGACCATGTTGATGTACTCTTCCGGACCAAAATCCTTCATGGTCTTTGACTTCTCGATCCAGGGGTTCCACACCACAGCGTCAGTCTCTAAAGCAGTTTGGTGCGCTCCGTTGCTAATGAATCCAGACTTTTCGACTGTTAACCAGCGATCCAAGGTGTTAACACCCTTAATGGTGACAGTAATCGTCGACGGCGCGTTACGATAAGTGTTGGCAATCTGCGAATCGAAGTTTATGTATTCACGCGTCTCCGTTTTGTTCACCTTGGCAAACTGGTCGAAGTAGTCGACACCCTTGAGACCCTCCACCGTGACGCTTTTGTTGCGCACATCGTCCACCGAAAAGTAGTTGTGGAACAAAGCTTGGAATGAAATCTCCGATGTGAAAGTGTTGTGCACGTGCAATGCCGTCTCCAGTTGATTTGCGAATAGTTTCACCTCATACTCCAGCTCGAACTCGACAGGCCACATGGCCCGGGTAGAATTACTGGCCGACATAGTAAAGGTGGCAACGGTGGCATCCTTGGTATCCTTGGCTTCCGTCACTCCTGCCAGGGTCCAATTGGTGATACGGGCGAAACCATGGTTCGGGAATCCCGTTGCTCCACCAAAGTTGGGAAATACAACCGGGATACCGCCGCGGATGGGGTTCACCCCGTCCAAAAGGAGTGGTTCGACATGAAAATGTTGTCGAGGTCAGGGTCCATAGCGGCGTGGAAAGACTTGACGTGAGCTCCAAACAGAAATACCTCGGCACTGGAACCCATGGGGTGCGACAGTTTGACAGTTTCCAGTTCTGCATTGGTAGTGGCTCCAAGACCGGCGAAAAGAGCCGAGGCCACGGCAACGGTCTTGAGCATGAACTGACGAACCATGATGGGAGCGACGGAGTTTTAACTTCGGAACGGAGCTTGCTCTCCGGAAGACTAATCTCCAAATGGCGCGGATTAAAATGAGTTCGTCTTGACAGCTGTGGATAGTGCTTGCGGCTTCTTCGCGGCCCACTGGGGAAATCGTAAACGCAGATCTCGGGATACATCATCAGGAACAGTTGTGGGTGTCGTCAATTGTCCAATCTCCGGCCTCATCGTTTGCGACAACGGATCGGATGGCAACGCTGTTGGGGCTCCCAAGAAGGCGGCTGTGAAAGACTGAGGTATCCACGGTGCTGCGGTGCCACATGCTGTACTGTCCCGGTAGTGCATGCTCTGAATGGCACTGCCTACATGTACATGTAGTTAGAATTGAATGTATCAGCCGGACAAGTATGGTTGTAATCTGCTTGGCTAAGTTTGTGTGTAAACTCTGATGCACACCGAAAACTCTTCAAATCGCATGGCGAGGTCGAAGTCGCCACCTACAAAACCGCCTTTTCGTGTTTGCAACACGCGAGACAACAGAGATACTACTACGAGTACTGGTCAAACTACATTTATGGATATCAACACTTCTTCTTCGGATAAATGTCGATAACCGCATTTATTCACGCAATGAGTGTCTTGCATCTAACAGGGCCCTGCAATCACTCAAGTCCTCGATCCTGCAATGAATTGACCATCTAGAGACACAAAGGCACCCTCGAATACACGCGACACATCACCCATACTGCCTAGTAGCCGCAACAACGGCGTCAGCATATCCCATTGCCTCTGCACACTCACCACGTGCTCTGATGCCTCGTCCCACACGAACGTCACCGAGCCAGACACAACAAGATGTCTATTGAGCAATCTTCCAGCTAGTGGGGACCATTGCCCTCCCTCAGCCCACCCTTCTCGTCGCCATTAAGGTGGGGGAGCGCTCGTTCCAATGTGTTAGCAGAAATGACGATCGTGGTTGTGGTGACTGCCACGAGCAAGTTCTCAGCGATTTTTCTGAGGAGATCGAGCTGGACGGAGACGTCATCAAAGTGGTAGTAGAACAGCCTCCAACTCTTGAGTATTGCCTCCACACCGATTGCAGTGTTGGCTCTCACATCATACGCCATTGAGTTCCTGAGGAACTCGAGGCTGGCAGAGTAATGCGCTTCGGTAGGATTATCGATGGCTTGGCAAAAACGTTGGCAATATTCAGTTGCGACGGCCCATACATTACGCTTCAATGAAGGGAACTGGACGAGATTGCAGCGCAGAATTTCAAGCTTCTGGATTTCGTGCTGAAGTCGTACATTGTCGTTCTCTTTGCTCTTGACGAACTGTACTTGTCTCTGCCTGTAGTTCCTCTGGTTGATCCGACCCCTCTCTCGAAGTCGCTTCTTCACAGTGTTAACGGTGCTGAGGTGGTTTGATTTACTTGAAGTACTCATCGGTGTATCTGTCGTTGCCTTCATTGACGCACTGGACGACGACGGACTATAATAACAGTGAACCTCGTTCTGCTCGACATTAGTGCTGCATTGCCAGAGCGGGCTATCGTGTGAGATCCCAACGATATTTCTCTTCTCAATAGTGCGGTCGGGAATGTTTGGAAGGCTATACACCCACATACTTCAAAGTATCGTTTGGGGAGAAAGTATGGTACTGACGCTTCTGGAACTCGTGGAAATGGCAACTGAACGAGGTACGCAATGAAAAGGTATCGCTGGACGGTGACTTCTCTGACAAATAGGAACGAAATTATGGCACAACCGTGAAAGGTCTTGGCATCTGGCCTGTTGTAAACATCATTCAATCGCCTTGGTATACTACAAACAAGTACGGAAGAGAGCGTCACATATTACAATACTAGACGAACTCACTCTAACTCACAGCGGAAGATTAAGTGTCGATCGTGTCCGACTAATCCACGATGCACGAGCTTTGTTTTTGTCCCACAACCAATGCTTGCTGTTCGTATAAGCTTAGCTCTAACTCTAAGGTGTTTTTACGTCGAGATTCAGGACACTCCGTATAACATCTTGAACATCTCTATTGTCTTGAGTTCATCAGAATGTTGGAATGGAGTACTAAGGCCGGGGATTTTATCCTGCTGCATGTTTGCGGAAATGAACGCCATTCCCTACAACGACAGAGCAAAAGCGCGCCAAGAACAGTCAGAATTTAGGATGAGAAAACCATCAAAAAGAAAAGAAACACATACGTCGTTAGCGTGGCGCTTCTTGAGAGTTGCACGGATATCACGGTTCACTTTAACCTGATTCGTCAAGATGGACTTGAGCTTCCGGTTGAGTTTTTCAGACTCGAGACGGTAGTGATACTGCTTGTAGCATTCTCTGGGTCTTAGGCAGAGTGCTATCTGGACTTTGTGTGAGAACCACAGCAGCTCTGCCGTCTCGTTTCGCCGACTCTGTATTGTCAGTATCTAATCTTTGCAAGCCTCGATCAGCGTGACGTCGAGAAAAGTCTCCCCTCTTCACCATAGAGCGCGGACGGCAGCCCCACCCGTGGTATGTTCTGGTTGATTGGTGCATGCGAGTCGATGAAAAGTTCGCTAATTGACGGATAAAGCATGGAATATTGATACTCGGGTGGTCGAAGCGTGTAAGCTGAAGAATTTGTAGGTACCACGAATTCACCTGAGGATGCAATATCGTGTGTGTGTGTGTGTGTGGTGATCGCCCGATGAGAGCAAAATATGCTTTCAATGTTACCTAGTGTATTTCTATGCGGTTTGGCATTATTTATGTAATGGTGTGCAGTTAGAGGATTGGTTTACCTCCGTAAACTTATTGAAATTAAGAATAGCTATGGTCGTAAACGGCCGATTAATTGCACTTGCGGTTGGCAGGTGCTGGCAGCTCAGGTAACCACGGAAGATGAGGTGAGCGTTTGGAGTATATTTATGAAGTGAGCTCTTGCGGTCTCGCCACTTCTCTTAGCTCCTGTCTCCCTAACGGTATCATCAATGAGTGGCTAAAACCCCGTAGGACAAAACCCCACTCTGTGGGGAAACCTAGGCTGTGCAACCATCTTAGGTAAAAAAAAACTACTTACTAGCAGCGGCGATCAGTATATCGCAGCAATGATGACAAATCGTGATCATTATTCCCCGACGGGCCTCGCTTTCAGCCGTATGTTCAGTGATATGCTAGAGTTAATCTAGTGGTACATTTACGAACGACAGCCTCCTGAGCATTGCCTTTGTAGCTAGAGCCGTCAGAATGATGAGACAAAACAGAGAGCATCCATGCTTCATTCGATTACGAACCACCAGCTGTACGGTACAACGTACAGACAAGGGGTCCGACGAATCACGAACCACAACACTCTCTCGCAGTTCAACTAATCTTCGCCTCAGAGCCCAAACACGAACTAGAGCGTGTGTGAAGGGGAAGACGATAGTAAGATCAGACGCATGAACAGGATAGGATGTTGATGGTAGAACTCGAACTAAACAGGCTGTTCCTTGTTGATGGTGTGTAGCCTCGTATATTTGCCGTAATCGGACGTTTATGACCACAGCAAAACCAAACGTTTACGACCACAGCTTTTTCCATCGTAAAAGGATCACATCACAACATACCAAAGATTGGTCATAGGGCACATTCTTCCGTTTACCAAGGCACGAACTATCACACCATGCTTTCTCTTTTCGTGGAAGTCCAGGGACAAAATTCGTCACAGCAGTCTCCACGTTTTGGTGACGAAGAAGAAACAGCGCTTCTCGACGAGGCTCTCACGCTGATCGATGCTTGCAATGATCTTGGAAGCGATAGTTGGAGCAATGCAGACAAAACGGAACCGACGAAGCGAGTTGCTGCGGGTGTGTTCTCCCAAAGCCAGAGTGCTATTCTACCTAACAATCAGCGACCGGTCCGACGGCCAGAATCAAATCCTACCGCTTTTCAACGCCGACAAAAGTCTCAGTTGGTTTCTTTGCGTCATGAAGCCGCAATTCTAGAAACGAGTGCAGAAACTGAAGCAGAGGAATGACAGGCTATGGGACAGGAACCTGGAGCTGGCTGCAGGGATGGAAGTTGTTCACCCGGAGACGAGATGCATTCGAAGCAGCAGAGCGACAACTCCGCATGGTGTATGCTGGCTGCCAAAGAGTACCGCCACCGCCTCGCAGCCGAAAAACTCAACCGGAAGCTCAAGACCGACATGGTGCATCATATTAAAGTGAATCGTGATATCCATGGAATTCTCCAGAATCGCCCTGCAAACTACGTTAGTGGTTTATACAGTTTTGATGAGTTTGGGGGCTTTGATTTGACATTTATTAACACGTTCTGCTTTGTATAGGGGATGGACGTTGTATCCAGAGAAGAATGTCAGGACAATTGTCCTTTAGAATGAATTTGGTGCTACTTGTAGCTGCCCATGAGTTAAGTGGGGTTATTTTATTACTTTTGCTGTCAGCTGGTCAGACTACTGCTTCAATTTTGTTAACTAAGAACCTCAGGTCGAATTTGTAGGAATTGAGCCAGCAATATTGTGACGACAAAGACATTGTCTGGTATAAACAACTTATATGTGAGGCTGAAGATGTTAACGCTGTAGTTGATTGGTATACCCAGACCTTCACTTGTTAGTCGACAGTACTTTGCTCGAGTCGTAGCAAGGCAAGTTCAAAGAGTTATCTGTGTTGCAACAGATTCTCTCACAGATCAAGTGCTCGTAGCACGTGCTGCCAATCAGACAGAAATAACTGTAATCTGCTTGGCCAACCTTGTGTGTAAATTATGATACACAACGAAAATTCGTCACAATCTTCTAAGTCACATAGTGAGGTCGAACTGGGTTAAATGTGACACGAAATCAACGAAGCATGGAAGCATTCTTCATAGGACGCATGCAGGTAAGCATCAACCCGCATATATTCGCGCTATGAGCTACTTGTATCCAGCTAAACACTTGTCCCCATCGAAATAAAAGGCGGGTGTTCAACTACCATATATACACCTGAGCACACCTTTACATCGCATTTTTGTCAGGAAGTGCGAGTAAATTGGACACCAATAGTGATCACCACACACTAATCATGCACTAAGGTATGTTGTACGTCGTGAGTCCTAGGTCTGGTAATCGACTCGCGATTGAAAGTTGACAGTGCATGATGCCACAAAACGCCCATCGACTGGTTTTTGAGAGTGAATGAACCAAAGTCTCTCAGATGCAGCTATATAAAAGTATCTTAGACTCCTTAAGCAGGACATTACGACTGATATCCGATTGATATCGTATATGAGATAATGCACATGTCTCCACTTCAAAGCATTTGCTTACTCTTGATGAGCCATATGCGAAGACATTTTCTGGATATTGGCGTGCTTCCAACAGAAGATAGTTGCTCTTTCTTGGGTTGTAATTTGAACTTTTCTCCTTCTACTTGCACTGCGTCGAGGTACTTGCCGCGTGGATTTTGTTTTCAAATTCAGTTTCCAGTCTGCTGTGCCGGGCAGGGTGTTTGACATTCCCGCATTTCCCAATTTGCACAATGGTGGCGCTGCAATTTCTACTCGCTGCACTCATTCCGTTCGTGACCACGGTGTCTCCTACACTCTGGAGCAACGAATACTTCAAAAATGAGCCATCTCTTCCTGTGGTGAAGACAAATTTCCATCAAGATGTGGCGATGGCAGAATCAGAGGACTGCACCGACAAGAAAGACCTACCAATTATCTTCTTCCACGGCCTCACAGGCAGCAGTGCTGATGGTGCCAACATCGCTGCAAACATTACCTCAGAAGGCCGCGCATTCGCTGCGCTATCTTTCTGTGAGCAAGAGTGCTCGACCGAGGGTTTAAACCTTCAGCTTTCCCTGGCTAGTGCAGCGGTTCGTGACGTCGTGGCAAGCGACGATCGATTCAAGAACGGGTATATCTTCATGGGCCACTCAATGGGTAGCTTGCTTGCTCGCGCTGTGATAGAGACCATGGACGGCCATAAGGTGCACACGTTTGTGAGCCTTGCAGGTGTCCTCAACGGCATCTTCTACGGCCCACAAGAAGCCGATCGTGTCCCTGTGCGACTCCTTGCACAAGGTTCTGGCGCAGCCGCAATTCCGCCAACAGTATTCAACTTCTCAGACTACAGCACTAAAGAGTATCGAGGAAAGATGCAATACGACTGGGCTCGCCAATTAACTGACCCTGAGACACAAGCGACGTACTCGTGGGCGAACTTGGCGCGGTTCCCTGTAAATGACGTGTGGGTGGACACCAACAAGTTTATCCGTTGTTCAATAACATGAACAAGTGCGCATCAAACGATTCCAACTGCGAAACGGAAAAAAGTCGACGGAAGAGCAATTTTTGAGGATCAAGGAAGCACATTTGTTTGCATCGCCCCAAGATGGAGTGACTTCGCCTTGGCAAATCAGTCACTTTGGACAATACAGTGAGTTGAGTACTCTGGAAGATATCGAAGCCAAGTTTGAAGGCCTGGCGATCGTGGAAATGCACAATACGGTGGAATACAAGGAGGACACATTCGGGTTGCGCACGCTAGACGAGCGTGGGGGTCTATTCCTCTACACGGCCCCGAATGTTTCCCATCCTTGCTGGCTGCAAGATTGCACATTTTTCCACACCGAAGGCACGTGCGAATTCAAGCTAGTGTACGACGAGTTCGTTTACAAGGTGATTTCCTAAGTGTTACTAGGAAGGAAGAGGATAAGCTTCTATCTGGGTTGGATGAGCCATGATCGACAAATCGGCGGAACCAGGGTACAAGAGACATCCAACGAAAATGTATTTAACAAGCTTGATGTGATTTTAAAAACTGCGCATTTCGGGGATTGAACAAGCAAGGCTACTAGTGTGTCCAACTGCATCCAGGTTTAAAAACCTTGTGTTGTATAGTAGACCAAAGTAGATGAAAACACCGGGTGGAATGTTGGGTCTCTTCGAAACCTGCGTTCGTAGGAATCGCCTGCTTACTTGACTCCCAATACCTTGTAGATAAGCATGCCCAACTTAGTGGACGGCGTGAGCTTCATGTTGGGGCACCGAACGCGCACAAAACCCCTTTCTTCATCTGCCATTGAATTAGCACTGCCTTTCGATAAGCCATTGTCCACATTTGTCGGCACATTGTCGTAGTCCAGCAACTTGAACAACGTGTCACTTCCGCCTGCGCTGCCATCGTCGTCGCGTAAGTTTTCATTGAAGTTGGGCTTGCTGATATTGTGTTATTTGGGATCGAGGTTGGCGAGCGTGAAAGTTTTGGCTAGGGTACGTTCCTTAGTGCCGGTAGCCGTGAAAGCTGCGCAGATTGTTAGCAAAGTGGCTGTCACCACAACTACATGAACGCAATTGAGACGCATCGCGATATTTGGAGGGACACTCGAGTACTCGGCAGCAATCGCGAAATGACCCCACTGCCGTAGAGTTGATGGAAATGCTGACGAGGCTAGTTTTCGTAATTAACAATGACTATGGCAAATCCAGGTGCTTGCTTGTTGGCAAATTGAATTATGTCTTATTTGTTATACTCTTCTTTTACTGCTTCAATCTTGTTTACTCATCTTCTATATGCAGTGCTCTGTGGTCCCTGTGCTTGAAGAGGGCTGCCCTTGGGCGGAGAGAATGTACGTTGTCGATTACCCCATGATGATCCCTACGACTACAGCAAGCGGCAGTACCACAGCATGTTGGCCACGTGATTGTTGCCGTGGTCGAGAGTGTTGGTGTGATTGCTCGCTGATTGCCAGCCACCACAGTGTTTGTGACGTTTGCCAAAATTGCCGTAGAATATAGGCGGTCGACAGAATTATGTTCATGCAACATGCAGTGCGATGCAAGAGGAGTATGGCTGTAGGAATCCCCACAATAACGTTGCAGATGCCTTGAGCAAGTATCCTGAGCACTTCTTACATATTGCATGCTTGTGTGCTGGAAATGGTGTCTTTCGAGTTGCAAGGTCCGCACATCAAAACTTCCTATTGACTCTTAGGAACCCCTTCTGGCTAATGACCCGGTTAGGAACGCCCCTAATAAATAATTCGATTGCCAGTCAGTTTTTGTCCGGATTTGCGACGAACAGAGCCCTCACACGATGTAAGTTTACTAGCTGGCTAAACTTCCAGCACATACCTAAGGAAGGAATTATTGGGCGTGCAAGCACGACTCTTGCGCTGCAAAGCGAGTTTCTCTTCCTCAACAATTCGCAGTCGACGCTGAAGCTCTTCACGCTCCTTGGCATCACTTGCTGCACGCTGCTTTAAAAGCTGCCAGGAAACACGTAGAAAATCGATGTCAAGCACTAATTTAACAAGCCAATAAGCCCCCGCAACGAGTACTACATACCTCTAGTGCCTGATCCGTGGAGGTGATGTTAACCTGGAAGCGCTGAGCGTTCTCGTTGGAAAAGCGCAATTGATCTTCCAGTTGCTTGCGAGTTTCCTTCAGTTCTTGGTTTTGCTGCTCTTGTGTTGCTAATTCCTTCTCTAGCAAGGATTTCGCGTAAGATTGTTCGCTTCGAGACAACTCCAGCTCTTGAGCACGTTTGGCATCAGCTTTTGCTTGAAGTTGCGCCTCCAAACGCTCGAGGTCTTTAGCTTGAGCCACAGCCTTTGCTTCTGAGAGCTCTTCTTCAACTCTCTGTCGACGTCGTGCCTCCTCGGCCACAGCAGCTTCGCTTATAGCTAATGCAGCTAGTGCAGCGTCATCGTGGATACTACTCGAGACATGTACTAGCTTAGTTTCAGCTTCTACAGGTTTGACCTCTAACCGTTCAGCAGTAATCAGTGGTACCGACAGGAAATTGAACTGCAGTACTTTCGTGTCTACTTGATCGATAAGGTCATCAGTTACCAAGAGTTTCACAACCTGCAAGCATGCAACGGCATCAGTATACATTAGTCCACAGTTAACCAAAACGACGATGAATATTCACGTACGTTGGTGTGATCAATTGGAAGACAGTAACTCTCACTTGTTGGAGAGAGCTGGTACTGCACTCGTAGTGCCATCTTTCCATCAGCTAAGGCAGATGTGAAAAGCGGGGTTGGCACAACTTTGTCTCTCGCCAATGGCTGAAGACGAACAAGAAGCCATATAAAAGTGCCCCGTAGCGAACACAACATCCGCTCCTCTTCATGGTCGTCGTCACGAGGATCATCTTTAGTATCTACTGAGTCCATTTTGTACTTGTCAATGCCAACTGAAGGTGAAGGATCGAGTTTTGGGACTGCACTGCTATGAATGAGAGTATCGGCACGCAGAAATCCATTCAGGAGTTGATCACGCTCCATCAACGGCGGTCTTGTTGCTGCTCGTAGATGTACGTGCACGACGTCAAATGGTAATCCAGTCACTGCACCGTCCTCAGTCACTGCTTCAGCATCCGTCTCGACATCGAACATGAAACGCAACGGCCGTAAGAAGACGGTGGCGGTGCCCACAATATGAGCGGCTTCATCTTGGTCCATTCTCCGCTAGCGTGGGCACCTCCACAGCTTCTTAATTTTTGACACAATCCCACCAAGAATAACCTTCGAAGCTCGAGACTTGGTGCTGAAATAGGTCTTGGACGCACGAACCGTGCGGCCTTTTTCAAGTGTTTGATTTTTCTGCTTAATCGTGTACAAACTCAATCACCTACCATGGTTCTTGCACTTCCTTGTGTGGCTTCGTTGTTTCTGCCTATACTACTGCATGTAAACGTCTCACCCCATTCTTTTGTCAACGTTTCTTGGCGTTTGCATCTCGGTGGGCGCGAAGGTGAACGGATAAAATTTCGTCTGGATCTCGAATTGATGTTGACCGCGTCGTCTCTTCACCTGTTCGCTGAAGACTCGTTTGAAAATGAGAACGACAGCGACTGCGCGAACGAGTTGAACGTCTTTGAATGTGCGCGACGCTTTTTGGCGAGTCCAGCGCGCCTCGGAAATACGGTGGTGGCAAGACTGGTGTAGGCTTCACGAGAGGCACTGAGTCTTGTCCTGGAGACACCTGGAAGTTCCCTCTCAACATGTTCATCTTGGGCACTGTGGTCTTGGCGCCACCTCCTGCCATCTTCTCGAGCTCATCTGCTGGAGACAGCGACCGAACCATCACCGGTGCTTCCATCTGCATCATCGACCTTGACGTTGTCGATAACGGGGTCGCCATCATACTCTCCAGGGACACGAAACTTGTCGCACTTAACGGACTTGATACAGACCCCAGCTGGCTTCTCTGTGGGGTGCTAAATACCTCTTCATGCATAGCACGTTGCAACGCACGCTCAGGCGTCGACGGATTTCTCTTTTCACCTCACAAGGCAGCGTAATCTGTTGTGTAACCTGCTGTGTAACCTCCTGTATCTTAGCCTCCTGTTTCACTGCTACAGCTTCCTCATCGACAGGAACTGGTGTAACCCTGCCATCACTCATCTCCACATCTTGTGGACTGAAATTGACAGCTTCTTGTCCGAATCCAAAGCCCTGTAATCTCCTTCCAGAGCCAAAAGTATGGCGTAACACCTTCTTCTGATCTGTAGCAGCAACAGCTCCTACTCGTTCCTGGGTCTGCACCCGATTCGCTTGGATAGCAAAAGTCCGACATTGACAACCTTGTCCTGGTGCTGTATCATGCTGATGATTGATCTGTAGTCCGTCCTCCGCTCCACACAAAAGCATCTGCTCAATGTCTTCCTCTGCATCGCCCAAGTCTGCTACACTCAAAATAGTGACATTAGTGACATCAGGAGTGTACCCAAATGTAACTAAACGTGTAACCAAGAGGTAACCTACCTGGCTGAAAGCTTGACCCGAAGAGTTCTCCGTCGCCACTGAACGCGTCGGCGTCTAACATGGCACTGGGTCTGAACACGTCCACATCGATGTCCATCTCCACGTCCAGCGCGCCGTCGCCCTCCAGAGGCAGCAGCAGCGCGCGCCACGTGTTCGGTGGCTCTAGAAGAGCTGTTGACGGGCGAGAGCGCCTCTGTGTCGTCCAGAGCGCTCACGAGTTGCATCCCAACGGGCAGCGAGGCGTCCGAGGCCGCCGCCATGTGCCGTGAGTGGCTTGGGAATGGCCCTAGTGCTGCTGCGGGAAAGCAGTAACAGTACTGAGCTGGACTATATCGCGTGGCTGGCGAAGATAAAGCGTAACCCCATGAGAAATGACTACAAGTTTGTATGGCCTTCAGCAAGTCTTTTTCATAACCGGCCTGGCTATAGGCATTTGTCAGTAAAAGTAAAGGTAAAAAGCCCTAATAGAAATGATAGATTAGGGTTTTGGAGTAGGGTTTCACGAGATGCCCCACTCAAATTGCACTCATTGTAGTGTGAACGTATGTATGCTTTATTGGCCGTAGCAATAGCAACTATTGTAAGCTAGGATCGCAGTACAAATGTATCTTTAATGCTAGCAACAGCTCCTTTTAAAAACCTTACACACTGAAGACCGAGATGGACTGCTGGAGCGTGTACGTCTTGCCAGCAGGCAGTTTCTGCTTCGCTCACGCGACCAGGCTCGACGGCGACCATGTTCTTGTACTCCTCGTCGCCAAAGTCCTCCATGGTCTTGGCACGGTCGGCCCACGGGTTCCACACCACGGCGTCGGTCTCGATCTCCGCCACCGCCTCCATCACATTCTTCGACAGCGTCGAATCGCTGCTAATGTAGCCGGTCTTGCTGATCTCCAGCCAGCGGTCCATGTTGTTCACACCACGGATGTTGACGGTCAGTGGCGACGGAGCGTTGCTGTACACGTTGTCCGTCTGGTTGTTGAAGCTGATGAACTCACGGGTCTCGGTCAAGTTTGCCTTGGCGACCTTGTCATAGTAGTCGACACCCTTCAAACCCTTAACCGTCACGCCCTCGTCACGCGCGTCATCCACCCACAGGTAGTTGTGCAGCAGAGCGTGGAACTCAATCTCTGACGTAAACGTGTTCTGCACACGGAGAGCGGTCTGAAGCTGGTTGGGGAAGAGACTCACCTCGTACTCCAGCTTGAAATCGACGGGCCACATCTCACGGGTCGAGTCGCTAGACGTCATGGTGAATTTGGCCACGGTGGCATCCTTGGTATCCTTGGCTTCGGTCACTCCATCCAGGGTCCAATTGGTAATACGGGCGAAACCGTGGCTAGGGAATCCCTTGGCGCTGCCGAAGTTCGGGAACACGACGGGGATACCGCCACGGATGGGGTTCACACCATCCAAGAAAGATTCGTTCGACATGAAGAGAATGTCGAGATTCTTGTCCATGGCAGCACGGAAGGACTTGACGTGGGCTCCAAAGAGGTACACCTCGGCGCTCGAGCCGATAGGGTGCGAGAGCTTGACGGTCTCAAGCTCCGCGTTGGAGGTGGCACCGATCGAGGCGAGAAGAGCTGAGCCCAAAGCCACGGTCTTGAGCATGAACTGGTGAACCATGGTGAAGTCGAGGAGATACACTTGTGCACCACGAGACTAATTGACGAATGAAGTCGATGACGCTTCCAATTGCCAGTGGCAGGAGACAGAGCGCGTCAAGGTAGGATAACGAGAAGCCGTAAACGCAGATCGCAGGATATCCGTCGAGAACATGTGTCAGCTATCCCCAATTGTCCAATTGCCGAGACGTTTATCGGAGACAATCTATCGGGTGGCTTTGCTACACCGGTTTCTGCAAGACAGCTGTGGAAAGTCGTGGCGAACAATGCCGCTGCCCGGCAGCCTGTTAGAGGTGCCTATCAAGCAAAAGTACAAAAGCGACAGCCACGCGCCTGGTTCTCGCCGTCGACCCGTCCGCGTTACAACGTTGAAGTCCACGAGACTAATTAATATTTTGCTTGCTGTTGTTAGTTAATACAGCCACCGAAGGGTGTGACAACTACAAGAATCCAACCGCATGGCATCATGGAAGAACCCTTAGGAGTTTTCTCGAACCGACACACTCACTTTGTAAGCACGCCGCCTCGTCAGCTCGTAGGCCTATAACGCTAGTCAAGTCGAGCTCTTCTAGCAGGTCTCCTCGACGAAGGATACGCCGATAGGTACATGTTCGCTACCCGAGCATGCACATGCTCTTGTGGAAAATATTTTTTGCTGCGTTGACATCTCGATCCAGCACCACGTTCGGAGTACCCACCCAGAAACCGTGTCAACATTTGCCATGCGAGAATTGCCGAATCTTGTTCTACATGGTCTGAAAGGTACTCAGGCAAATTATCTCGGTCTGAAACGTCCTGGGGGCCACTCAGCTACGGCGAAAAGAATTTGGCGAGTGAGGAGGCCTGGTGGCTAGAAACTTTTAGGGTCTTCTCCTTTTTCTAGCCCAAACCAGCGCAACGATGCCCGTCTCCACCGATTGAATATGTTAGGTCGTACCATAAACTAGGTCTGTGCAAAAGATTCCGGGTTGTCGGGTCTGTAGTCGCCTCTGGAGCTCGGGAAGTGCTGAAAAGTGTGGAGTTTTCGAAGTTTTTGAAGTGCGAAGAATTGATGAAAAAACCGTGTTTTTCGGCCTTCCGGAGACGATAACTCAGCAACTAAAAGGAATTGGACGCCAGCTCTTTTTTATTGAAAAGAGCATCAAATTTCCGTCTAGACCTGATATAGTCACCGGGACAGAAATGGGCCATTCGGTCTATGTATAATAAAAGGTTCAATTTTGGTTGATTTTCAAAATCACGAGATATTGACGCCGCATTAGAAGTTACACCAATTCTGATTGCACCACGTGAAAGAGCGTATTAAAGCACTTCTAGAACCGTCTTGTCCGGGATCCTAACTGATTTGCATCTTGTACATAACACGTGATTTCACTTTTGGAGATATCAATTGATCAATAAGTCAATGTTCGGCTCGTCTGACGCGTGCTGTCGATAGCGCATCGTGTTGTACGTGTGAAAACACCTCTAGAACACTTTTCGGACGGAGTGTGTGATAGGCGGAACATGGGTGTTCTTTGGACATGAGACGAGACAGTTTCAATATCAGCACATCATGGCGATATTCATGCTGAGTTTTAATTCCAGAATATGTGCAATATTGATGAAGTTATGGTTCTTTGTGGCCATTTTTGATCCGGACTGACAACCCAAGTGGTGTTATAACTTCATCTCATTTTCTGGAAACCAAACACATAAGCTGGGCGAAACACAAGGAGTCAACCTGGACCCCGGGAGTTTATCGGATCTTGTTCTACATGGTCTGAAAGGTACTCAGGCAAATTATCTCGGTCTGAAACGTCCTGGGGGCCACTCAGCTGGCGAAAAGAATTTGGCGAGTGAGGAGGCCTGGTGGCTAGAAACTTTTAGGGTCTTCTCCACTTTTTCTAGCCCAAACCAGCGCAACGATGCCCGTCTCCACCGATTGAATATGTTAGGTCGTACCATAAACTAGGTCTGTGCAAAGGATTCCGGGTTGTCGGGTCTGTAGTCGCCTCTGGAGCTCGGGAAGTGCTGAAAAGTGTGGAGTTTTCGAAGTTTTTGAAGTGCGAAGAATTGATGAAAAACCGTGTTTTCGGCCTTCCGGAGACGATAACTCAGCAACTAAAAGGAATTGGACGCCAGCTCTTTTTATTGAAAAGAGCATCAAATTTCCGTCTAGACCTGATATAGTCACCGGGACAGAAATGGGCCATTCGGTCTATGTATAATAAAGGTTCAATTTTGGTTGATTTTCAAAATCACGAGATATTGACGCCGCATTAGAAGTTACACCAATTCTGATTGCACCACGTGAAGAGCGTATTAAAGCACTTCTAGAACCGTCTTGTCCGGGATCCTAACTGATTTGCATCTTGTACATAACACGTGATTTCACTTTTGGAGATATCAATTGATCAATAAGTCAATGTTCGGCTCGTCTGACGCGTGCTGTCGATAGCGCATCGTGTTGTACGTGTGAAAACACCTCTAGAACACTTTTCGGACGGAGTGTGTGATAGGCGGAACATGGGGTTATGAGACCGAACAGCAGTTTCAAGTATTTATCTGTCCTTTCTAAGCCCGTCTTGACAAATCTAGAAGAGTTATCCCGAATATTCTTTCACCACGTGAAGAGCACCAAAATCCACGTCTAGGACAACATCGATACAATGCTGAATTAATTTAGAACATTGACTTAGTAGGTCGGAAAGGGTCTACGGGGTACTTTTAGATAGTTTTAGGCACTTCTCGGGACGTGGACTCACCGGATATGATCGGATACACCCGGATGAAATTGCATCGTCTTCTACGTTAAACTACACAGAATCGACTATCGACACGGGTCGTCAATGTTTGTGGTTGCTGTGTAATGGCAAAAGAAAGGTTCAAAAGACGAAGCATACTTTACTCAAGTAAAAACAGTTTACACACACATATCGGCCCTATGACCCTTTTGTGTTACTCCGATTTGAAATATTATTTCACCAACATGTTCAGCACGTTAAAACACCTCTAGAACACTATCGTCACCGACTGTAATGCATCTCTGCACCATACAAAAATGAAGACATATACGTCTGGAGGGGTTGTGACACATAGATGGACACATATGACCCGTTTACGTTACTCTGACACCAACTCCGACTGCACCAGTGTTTTCAGCGGGTTAAAACACCCCTAGAACCGTCGAGTCACCGACTGTAAAGCTCTCGTGACTCCTACAAAAATAAAGCTAAAAACGTGTGGTGGGGTTTTGACCCTATAGACTAGTACAGCATACAAAGTTTAAGTGTAATTAATACACTATGCAAAGTTTAAGTGTAACTACTACACCATACAAAGTTTAAGTGTAATTACTACGCCATACAAAGTTTAAGTATACTTTGGACATGGAGTGGTACCAATACATTGGTACTACCAGTACCATACAAAGATAAGTCTTCGTACACTCAAGTACCGTGCAAAAAGTAAGTCTTACTTACAAATAGAAAGAGAACACCTTCACACATACCAGTGCAGATAGCTCGGCCGTCCATATTCACGCCGACACTTCCAGACAGTCTATACAGACACGACACCTAGCATAAAAAGGCGCACACATGTACTGACAGACTAATACCTTCCATATCCACTTAGTGTTCCATTTTCACCGCCATATCCGAGGAAACCTTCTTCGCGGTCTTCCCCATATTCACCGTCACCTTCACCATACTTACCTGCATACTCACCGTCATCTTCTCCATATTCGCCGCGCTTCCTGCATCACTAACAACACTATCTACTACGGGTGTCTGTTACCATTGATCTCCACGTAAGTCCGCGACTGCACCGGCGATTATTTATTTTTTGCGATCGCCGCGTCAAGTCTGCCTATTACAAATCCAATACAAAACTTTGCATTTTGGCTCAAAAATAATAGCAGTGGCACTTTGCGAATTTCTTGCGAAACGCACACAACACCATACTATTTTC